>BFEA01000440.1:1295900-1306928 GCA_003427395.1 Chara braunii
TTCAGCATCGCGAACGACTTCCCGAATAACTGTTAACCTGCGAGAACTGGAGGGGAATTCTGCTTATGGAGTGCGAAACTCTGCTCAAAACAGATTCAAATCCAACAATTTTAAGGGGGCCCTAGCAATTGACCACCAAGGTCCCCTAAGAGTGTTTTTGGCAGTCCGCAAAGACAAGTGCCGACTGTTTGGCACTTCTTGTAGGTGGCCGGCTGACAAACACATCGGGACTGAAGCCGTTCGGAGCCCCGGCGTGTGCTCCATTAACGAGACTTGAATTTTCGAAGTTCGTATTCCGCCAGACTCATATTGTCGGCCTGTGCAATGGGAATCGCAGGGTGACGCTGTTCGAAGCTCACGCCGCCCTGGCAACGGAACCGATGCCAGAGTCCGCCGTCGTTAGAGTCCACCCGACAAGCAGCACATCTTCGTGGCCCGAACTTCATATGTGCACCACCATTGGCAACGAATAAAGTTCGGACGCCAGCGGACTTGTCGGTATTCCTGGCGGCTCGTCAACAATCATCCTTTCTCACCAAACTACACATCTACGCTCCGGACTTATTCCGATGCAGGGAACTTCGTGTTTCCACATAACCACCACTTCAACTAGGCTCTTTCTGGTCGAGCACGGGAGGATGAAGTTCGCCGGCAACTGAATTTCACGTTTTCTATGTGGGGACCGATCGAAGAAGTCCGCCCGGATCCGAACTGCAATGATTGCCCTACTCTGCATCCGAACTTCTATGACTGGCCTACTGTGTTGCTAAGCAGTT
Organism: Chara braunii; assembly: GCA_003427395.1. Taxonomy (NCBI): domain Eukaryota; kingdom Viridiplantae; phylum Streptophyta; class Charophyceae; order Charales; family Characeae; genus Chara; species Chara braunii. The sequence goes on from BFEA01000440.1 coordinate 1,296,677, forward strand.
GCCGATCGTCGGTATCCCAACTAGAATAATTGTCAAAACATTGCGGAAGGTGCGGCAAGGGTGCAGGCTAACTTGACGAATTGGATGGTCGTGGACCTGATGTTCTTTTGCCTCAGAGCCTCACGTATTGTCGAGCTGGTGCAAGTGTGGTAGTCCGCCGGCATCCTAACTATTAGACTGCACCCTTGTCTCTCCAGTTGCACAGTTTAGACACGATCCAAGTCCGGATACCGGCAAACGACAAAAATCCAGCAACGATGGAGGCCAATCATTGAAGTTCGGATGCGGGCGGACTTCTTCAGTTGGCCCCCGCAGCCGGAACGCGAAGTGAGGATGCAGCGTATGCCAGTCATTGAAGTTCGGATGTGGTCGGACTACTTAAGTTAGGCCTAGCTGAGAAACCGCGAAGTTCGGATTCCGGTGAGTTTTTTTGTCCTCCCCTCCCGTGCCGGAGCAGGAAGACCCTACTTCCAATGGCGGTGAATATGTGAAGTTCGGATGTCAGCGAACTACAAATGTTCAGCAACAAAGCAGCTCGATTGTTGAAGTTTGGATGCGGGCGGACTTTTCCAGTCAGCCCCTGCAGCCGAAACGCGAAGTTTGGACCCAGTGTAGGCCAATCACTGAAGTTCGGATGCGGGCGGACTTCTTGAGTCAGCCCACACGGACAAAACATGAAGTTTGGATGCCGACGAAGTTCTTTTGTCCTCCACTCCCGTCCTGGACAAGGAAGACCCTGGTTCCAGAGGGGGTTTAGTAGAAACGCAAACTTCGTCGGCATCTTAACTTCAAATGCTGGTGAGATGGGATAACTGCCGACGAGCTACAAGGAGGACCGCCAGGACCGCCGTCATCCGAACTTCATTTGTTGCCAATGATGGTTGATATGTGAAGTTCGGATGTCGGTGGACTTCGTGCATTCACGCATGGTCTTCAGTCACTACGGCCTTCCGCGCTTGGGATTGGACCCCGCAATGTTGTGGCGATGTTTCGAGTTGGGATCGCGACAGCGCTTGGTCGGGGTGTTCGAAATGCCTCCTTTGTGGTTTGGATTAAACACTGCGCGTTCTGCGAAAGTGAATGGAGTCCAATGTGGTTCGATGACGAACAAGGTTCGATAATGTCCGATGGCCGTGCTAGAGAAGATCCGATGGACACTGTTCGATTTTCGATAATGTCGATGACGAACAAGGTTCGATAATGTCCGATGACCATGCATAAAAGCCTGAATAATAAAAACACACACGATCACTCAATCAGGACAGTTCATCAATCTCGACCATGCTCTGTTCCTCGATGAACTAGTTGATTGGAAGGGCGGTCATGTTTTCATTGATCGGCGATAGCGTGTTTTCTTTGCTGAGGATCGTGTGGTGTGACAATAGCGAGGCGTATTTATGCACACACGCACACACATACAGACTGAAACATACACGATGGTTTGGTCTGCATTTGATATGGGTTGCTCACTTGCTTGGGCGCTCTGTTGATGTTATCAACTGGTCGACTGACTTCGACTCTTCACTAGTTTGCTATAGGCTGAACGGTCTTCTGACCACAATGACTTTAGATGGTGATGTGCTGATCGATCGGCTTGTTCTATCAAACCAGTGCAAACACTGGTTGATTGTGACAAACAGCACACCCTCCGAATGATCAATCGGTGGATTGACGAACAAATCGTTCCCGATAATGAGCTTGCTCGACATGTCCATGCCCGTTCGTTTACACAGACCAAACACGCTCGTTGTCGCACTTTTTCCAGTCAGACCTCTTCGGGCGACAGGAAAACCAATAGGCTGTCACGCAGGATTTTTGGATGCTTGCTTGCAATAAAGAAAATAGATTAAATAAAGCAAATCCCTTTCTGTTGTGTGCGTCCAACTTCGACCGAGACCCATCAATTGCGGTCTTCTTTGGTCCCAGATCTTAGAAATCTTTAATTATGATTCGGAACAGCAATGGTAATGCAGATAATACTCATGAAATTCTAGTGTGTCATGCATGCATCAACTTTACCAATTTTTTGATTTTGAGAGCTGTGACAGAATCATCAAGAAAAACAATCAATAGCAATGCAAGGCAAAGAAGCACGACCGACTGACTCAAATAATGACAAAGTCAGATGAGGGAAGAATGAGAACTCATAATAGTCTCAGGAAGTACACATGAAGGAGAGCATAGCCAGCACTAATCTCGAGTCCTCACTCATCCCTCTTGATCACACTCACAATCTCTCATTTAGTTGTCTGTTTCTTGTGCTTTCGGCCATGTCTCCGTACTTTCTGAGATTGAGGTCTCTGTATGTAGAGCCACCTGAAGCCTGCAAGCTCTGAACACTTACATCCAAGTCCCATGATACGGAAGTCAACCATGGCACAAAACTCCTCCCATAGTGTAGGAAGGTACGGTTGAGAGAAAACCCCTCGTCGAAGATGTGGGAACTCGGAAGGCTCAGTCACTGACTCATAATCGATCGCTGCAGGTGAGATGTATCTCCTTGCCAGGTCCACCAGATCGCCCCAACATGAGCCGTCTATAAGAGTAAAGGGTACTGGAGGCCTGGGATAGTCTGAGTAGAACTTTGGTCCGAAGCTTTGGATCAGCTTAGTACCACCCTCATCTAGCTCACTCTCTCTCCTGAAGGTACCTGGCTGTCGAGACCCAGACTGAGTCGAAGTGCTCGTGAGCCTCCTTACCCCTTTTGACATAGAGTCTCCGGTCGTAAATAACACTGCCTGTAAAATGGGTAAGGACGACATAGATTGTCAAGTCACTCTGTCTGAAACCAGTGACACTGACATATCTATACTGGATGGCATCCTTGGAGGAGACCTTGTTGAGACTGTTGAGGACAGTTTTTGGAACCAAGAATGATTGTATCGTACTTATATGCTGAAGTGGGTGTCGAAACATATGAGTCTATTGATAGGAACTCAAACAATTTAGCGCTGATTGAATGAAGATTAAATGCTGATTGATTATCAGTGGAATGTCGATAGAACGGTGACTGATTGTTGATTAAATACTGGTCGAACGCTGACTGATTGTTGATGAAAATAATGGTTGAATGTTGACTGACTGTTCATTAAATACTGGTTGAATGCTGACTCACTGTTGATTAAAATACTGGTTGAACGGTGACTGACTGTTGGGGAAAGGAATCCGGGCACATTTGTGTTCACTTGATCTTTGCCTTTGCCTGCTCATCGGTCTCTAGTGAAGAGCCTGTACTATGCAGCTTGCCGTTTTGATCACAGAAGTAGAACACATACTCTATGTATTTTTCCTCTCTCACTCTCTGGATCTCTTCCTCTCTCAAAATAAGTTTCTGAGCTTCCATGCACATATAAACCTCATTTTCCCAGCCCTCATGCTTGTCCACACTAAACTCGGATTTCATCACTAATACCTCTAAGTCCCTCATGACTTTTTTTTTTTTTTTTAACATGTCGGAATATAGAGGCGGATGATAATTGGCGCCTTGGTAACTCTCAAGAGTTTGCTTGGTGCACTCCCTCAATACAAGTGAAGTACGACTTATCAACAGTTCACTCGACACAGGCATAAGAAGGATTGCTCCCACATCAGCCTGCATCAGTCCAGATTACTCTACATGATCTTGAAATCCCGTTAATCACAAGTATGGCTTGACTTCGCCCGGTCAGTTAGTAAAAGGTGATTAAGACGAGGGAAAGGAGCTTAGTTGATCATATCTCCGGGTTTCCCCTTCTCCTATACGGGCCTCACTCTAGCGGCCTCTGAACAAGAGACTGGGGCAGTTGATCTGCGATCGTCGCACTCAGCAATAGTAAGCCTCTGACTCAGTCAGCAAAACGTACAGTAGTCAGATCGCGTTGCAAACGTACCTCGTGCTAGGGCTCGTTCCTGATCACTCTTATTATAAGAACTCAGAGCACGTGGCCTGAAAGCACTCAGCTCAATAGGTCAAATAGCGAGGTTATTCAGTACCCAAGTATCATAATCCCGAATGTGAACTTGTTCTTGCTCAAAGCTACGAATACGGGAAGCGTGTGTGCTGTAGTTGTAGTATAGCTGAGTGTAAACACTGGGTCTACGCTTAACAAGTCAACACAAGTCAAAACCCTGAGCACATTGAGTCGCCAAATGTGAACCCAGCCCGTACCCTGCACAACGAGGCGTCAAGCACAACTGATGTTCATGAGTAGCACTGGTGTGCCGTCAGACTCTAACCCCGTTCTCACGAGGGGCGGGACGTCGCCCAGCATGTACTTCATTCTCCTACAACACCTAGTTTTTTACGTAGCCTCTGCTAACTTATGATGCGAGAGTTTAACCAAGCGCCCCTCACCTGATCATCATCAGAAACGTGTATGTATATGTTAGTCCACCGTTAGCATGACGAAAACAGTGCAGGACCATTCAATCACCATCAAATAAAAACTTAGCGAGAAGGTAGGCGATTCTTTTCAATATTACTTTCCTTTTTCCCATCAACCAAATAAAGAGGGAACACCGGCGAACCTTTATTCCCTCTGAAATCCCGGACCCACCGAGAGAAGTCATTAACAGGCAGGGTCTTTTCTGATCGAATTACTGACAACGAAAATTATCGCTTGATTGACTCAGGACTTTCCCATCATTACTTTGCGCTCATGAAAACGGGGCATGGTCATGGCCAACGACATCAGTCCGAGCAACTCATCAGTGGGGCATGCCTGCTTTCTGGGGTACTGGAGCAGAGTAGACGAAATTCATAGGGGAGAAGGGCTCAGAATTCTGCAATAGCACGCTCACTCGTTTACCCTCATCACTCGCACATTATCACTCCAATAGTTATTCTTTTCTTTCCGTTTGTGATTGCCCCTACTAATTGTATCTATCAGTCGTGAGATACACGCCTTTGGCCACTTCTGGCTTGCTAGGACGAGTAAGGAGATGTCTGACGATCCGTCACACATGAATATAGAGAGCTAGCGAATAAAGCAACAAATGCCGAAAGCAACATTTCAGACTACTCAACTCTGACAAACACTCGCGAGGTTCGGACCCCCATCCGACTCAGTAGACTCTTATCCGCTGCAATCAACCTTCGTAATTAGCACATACCTTAGTCCTCGATTTAAATCGACGCTTTCTCTTACACCGTCGTTAATTTCTTACACATACTCAAAAGCATAAAGTAGCCATATCACCTCACAGTTGTTGCCACAGACATCATCATTTTGCTCGTACTCACTAAACAAATGTTCTTTATTCAACCTAACGAGGGCCCGCTCGTAATTTGTATTTAATACAGTTTTCCATTGTCACCATCTTAACCAGCGGCTGCCACAAGGCTAGCTCACAAAGTACTCAATCAAGAAAGAGAGTAGTTACCGTGCACTCTTACTTAAAATGCCAGCGAAAAGAACTCGTTTATTCTCGCTCTCGGAAAAAGCAAAATCTTGAGGTCACCATTCAGTGTGCGACTGTTGGACTCTCCTTCTCTCGGTATGCCACTATCACCCCGCTGTATCTCGCTAACTAAAACCATGCACATGAGTAGTTGTCATCAATAAAATTTTAACGGCACGTTCCCCCTTTTGCTCATCACACGGGAGACTAACAACACTTCCCTTTCACTGATCCCTTCTCCCAGCATAAGATGATTAGTGCAGCACCATGCCAATCCCTTACACACTGTGTAGAACGCGCTCGCATCTCCCCCTCTTCACATGCAACCTCGTCTCTTCTTGTGCGGCACGACCTCTTCCCCTGTCATAAAAGCTAACCGCGGCTTAATTGACGCAAAACGTAAGAACGTAGAGACAACAGTTGACGTCAACTGCACCTTGCAAACCCGCGTCCCGCTCACTCGTCCCCCATGTGTCCACTGCCCCTTAGCCTTCGGGTCTTCTCTGCCGCAAACAAGCCTCGCCCTCGGGAGCTGGCCTCTGGGTCCTCCCCAACTGGTCGCGCCTGAGGGTGGTTCTTACGAACTTGGTCCGGTCTGTTCCAGGACTGGAGGTCAGTCTCCCGGTCACTAACCTCACTTTCCGCCTCTGAATCTCGGTCCAGGTGAAGCTGCTCACGCTCCACAATGTCCGTCGAGGTCCTCACGTCCAGGTAAGAAATGGTCACCTTTAGCTCATCAGTGACCCCATCCCTTCTGCACCTCCTTTCGGCTCTGTCCTTGGCCTCCATAATCGCCAGCTGCAGTCTCTGATCAACCCTCATCTCCTTTTCTCTTCCCCCCTCAACGTCAACCCTCAATCTCACCTCTTCATTGCGACGGCTATAGTCTAAGGTAGCCGTCACAGTAGGCCCCTCACCCGACATTGGCTCCCACTTCCAGACAAACTGGAGGTATGTCGACCTATAGCCGTGTAGCCCACTACTCTGTAACATGACTGAGCTTTTCCCGAGCAGGCCGAGCACAATACCAGGTTGCCAGCTCCGAGATAGACAACCCGACGCTCCGAGCGCGCACACACAGGCGGATTTGCGTGCTCACTTCACCGCTCTGTTCCCTCCTCAGAACTCAGTCACGATCGCTAACAAGATCGTGTATGTCCAGTAGCAAATGACAGTCCCATTTCTTCTTATAGGATGATCACTATCTATCGCGACCCCACGCTCAGAATGAGGGACCCAAATATCTCTCAGGGCTCTGCACTTTTAATCGATTAAATTTTTAAATTTAATAAAAAGTGATAAACAGAACAAAGGAAAAGGAAGGAAGGACGAGTGATATGACATCAACTGTCATATTGCCAGCTTCTGTTATCAACCACTACAACCCTTCTTCTCAAGTTTGAAAGTGACCTGCAGACCCGGCGCGACGGTCCCATAACGGGATACGGACGGATGCACGTCCTTCTCTAAAACCTGCAGTCGGCTTACCGCTATTGGGTACCCGTGTCCGATGGTAAGGAGGGGGCTTATGACCCTCCTCGGGGGTGATAAGCCTCCTACCGATGCGGCTGCGGGTCGCCCCTCTTTTGGGGTCCTACCACGCGGCGCCAGATCGAATCTCAACCATCGGCACAAAGTGAGGGATCAGACCAGTCTAGGCCACAGACCACAACCACACTGGAAATTCGAACCGTTGGACTTCCCGCGAAGTGATGGAAGAAAAATCTGAATAAGAAGATTGGTAACAATAGTAATAAAAATAATAATAGAATTAATCAATAACAGAATAAGGAAGGAACGAAAATCATAACACCTATGCGGTCATCGATCACTTGATCGTCCCAGACTAAAGCGAGGGTCTAGATCTGCGCGCGGGACTGACACCTGACTTCCTTTTCCTCTTCTTATCCCACTTTTTCTTTTTCCTTTCTTTTTCTTTTGCCCCTTTTTCTGTTTGACTGTGACAACGAGTCTGCGTACCTAACCCATAACCTGACCAGGAGCGATCGGCACACAGTAGAAAAGACAACGTAGGTCTATCTACTTTCGCGTCCCTGGGCGAGCCCGGAGGCTACCACGATCACAGGCCGATAGTGCTCTACTGTACAGCAGGGCGCCGAGCCTGTGTGGACCAAAGGAAAGTCCAGTGGCGCACCCCCTTTCCTTTTTGCAGGGGCAAGCACCAACAAGACTGGTCCATAATAGGGTACCATTCGGGTATACAAGGAACATCGCGCAGGCTCGGAAGCAACCCGATGAGTAGCGGGCACCCGAGCAAGAACAGGTACTGAGTAGGAGATTGGCACACAGACGAGGGCCGGGAGTCCCGGCACACCGCGCCCTCCGACAGCGTGTATAGATCTGCGAAACTGAACTCAATGGACAAGCTCATTATCGGGAACGATTTGTTCACCAAACGACCGACTGTTCAGTCGGAGGGTGCGATGTTAGGTTGATCGCTTCCTTGTCTTAATCAACTGCTTATCTTTTTATGGACCATATCGATTAATGGAAGATTCACTTGCATAATACTCACGTGTAAACGCCCGCTTTCGCACTCAAACGTGAAACCGTACACACACACGCACACAAACTTTCCATGGAAGGGTGGCTCGTCCAATCAATCGGTTGCATGGAATGGTTGATTTGATCATGGGTTGCTCGAATGGTTGATTTCATCATTGATTCCCTAGTGACGATGGGGCTCATTGGGGGAACCGCCCGGGTTCAACACTTTTTCCACACACACACATTGACACATCTACATATGAAAGCACACGTGAAAGCAAGGGCAATACAGGAAACAATACAGGAAATAGACAAATACAGGAAACAAATAAAACACATGCAAATAACGCAAGTCGCCGCAAACAGACACCCGTCCGAACGCAGGCGCGCACAGCAGGGCACGAGAAAATGCAAAAGCTCGCTCGAACGTGCACAGTCATACATACACACACACATGGCATCACTCTCACACATGGCATCACTCTCACACATCCGCGGGTGTTTACACGCGCAAGCACAATGAGCCGGGGAAAAGGAACGTCGCATTCCTTCAGTCAGCCTTTCGACAGGTACTTACCACGATGAAGATGTCGTGTGGAGAATACATCCTTCGCACCTAAACTAAAGTCGCGGAAATCGCAGTGGAAGCGGCACGACTTGCGTGGTGTTGCGACGAACGATTTGCGTTCAACGAGCAGCGCGCATGTGCAACAAGCTCGTTAGCAGGTCACTGATTGGCACGGAAGACAACGCGACGTGGAAGGTGCTTTGCGATGCAAGAGCGTGAGGGTTCTCTGTTCAGACAGCAAAGGATGTGACGCAACGCTGAAGATCGCGATGGCGTCAGTCGCCGTGCGTGTTGCTTGCGATCGCCTGCGGTTATCGAGTTCTGCGCTGGTTGGATGACGTGGCGCAGCGCTGGAGATTGCGATGGCGTCAATCAATGCGGTTCGCGGGCGATGGTGTTGACGAGAGAGGGAGTGCAAGTGGTTAGTCCGACAACATCTCCCCACGACATGCGATAGTGTGAAATGAGCATTAGGGGGGCGAGATTCGTTTCATAGGCTCGCACGCCTTGGACACGCAAAGGGCTCTCCGCGCGGAACGAAAGGCCTTTTTCGAAATCGAAATTGCCGGCCCGGGTGGGGGGGCGGGAACTTTTGGCCCATTGGACCGAAAGGAAAAAGCGCGGGAGTCCAGGAACTATTCGATTTGCCCAATCGACGACCACGGCCCGTCGGTGCAAAGGGCCTGCATATGACATGACGTGTGTGAGGGTCGTTGCTGACAATCGTTCGCGGTGTGGGGAAACCCGGGGAGGGGCGCCTGTCGTTCGTCAAAGCCATGGGCCACGGCGCCTGTCACTTCGCCGCGCCCGCTTCCGAGGTCCTCAACGATCGGCAGGGGATTAATGTTGAGGGGCGCAGTATCATGCACCCTGTTTCTGCGGGTTCACACGGAAGTAGAATTCATCAGTCAACCGGTAATTTCACAAGTTTAACAAACTGCTCGTAATTCAACACAGTTGCAGCTTCAATGGAGAAGTCTGGGAAACGGACTGACTCACATGGACTGACTCACACAGACTGTCTCGCATAGTATCACTCCACACACATACAATCCTAAGATGGTGGGGCCTGAGCCATACATAGAAGACGGTCAACCCCCGTTCACACATACACATGAATGGGGGAGGAGAGACGAAAAGGTGAGGGGGGGGTAGATAACACCGAAAGTCACCGAGATAGGATCGGATAGATCGCCGATATAGTAGTCCAAAATGTCCTCCAACYAGATTAAAATGTCGAGGACCATAAGCCACCAATGTCGGTGATACAGAGTCCAAATGTAATCGGTGTCTGAACCGTTGTCGTCAAGTATCAGCCCCAACAATCTCCAAACCTCCAATCCGGTAAGTACCACAGTCTCATAMCACCGAAGTCCAACTCTGATCTCCGTCCAACTAGTTGCTGTGGCTTTGCAGGTTGGCAGAATAGGGGCAGTGGGAGTTCCCGTTAATCCATTCATACGCATCACTATTTAGATGACAGACATTTGGCTACCTTGAGAGAGTCATAGTTACTCYAGCCATTTACCCTCGCTCAGTTGAATCTCTTCACTTTATCCTTCAGAGCACTAGGCAGAAATCCCATTGTGTCCGCTCCCGTCGAGAGGGATCGCTCTCCCCCTTCTCTCCCTCTCTATCTCTGTGTATGAGTGTATATATTTATATATATATGTTAGAAGGCTTGATCCCCCTTTTTTTTTTTTTTTTTTGAACAGGTGCGGATGATCTTGGAGASTACCAGAGAGCCAATCAGCAGGCTCGACTTTGAGTATGTCCGCGAGCCAATTAGCAGGCTTG
>BFEA01000440.1:1330640-1350569 GCA_003427395.1 Chara braunii
TTTTTTTTTTTTATTAACTTATTATTTTTATTTTTTTTAAAAGGTAAGCTATATTCTTCTCTCATCTATCTCATTTTTCTTGATAGCACGCATCTATCTCATCCTCTCACTATTCTATATATAGTATGGGGGAACACCAACCAACCCGGATCCCTCCCCAGCCCACAGGGTAGGTTGGCACCACAGCTGTGGTGGGAGGGCAAGGCTGTACCAGTCCCTCATCACGGTGACGAGGGGTGGGCAGGCATTGCCGGATGGGGGAAATCGGCGGTGCTAGCGCCGAGCAATGGCCAGTCACTACACCTCCCCCTACCCCCCCCCAACCCCACATGGCGGTGTCTAATGGTCAATATTGTCGCTGCATAGCAGCCAACAACATCAGCCAAGGTCCTGCCAATTCCATTCCATGAATGGATTGCCTCTTTTTTTTTTTTCATTGAATTCATGGAATAATTACACAATTAAAAAAAGAAAAAGGGCTGGTGCTTCCTGGGGCGAGGTTCCACTAGCAAGGGGATAGGATAGAAACGAGTTTGCGGGGCAGTTGAGTGACCCAAATCCTGCCGTGCAGTACTCCTGATCCCACAGTCAGTGATTTACATGTATTACCCGAAAAAGTAAGGAGATCTTTGTTCCCCTCCTCCTCTCCTTCACACTGGGCATGCCCGTGCAAAGAATACTTCCCGCCAGAATCTTTTCAATAGGTTGGGGGTGTGGCCAACCCCAAAAGAGGGTGGGGTCGGCCATTGGCCCACTGGATAGAAGATTTTCAGTATAATTTTACTTGCTGTTGTGCAATTAACTCATTGGGTGGAGCCCTCCTTCAATCACGGAGTATATGGAGGGTGTCAGGATCACTGCTGACAGAAGTGGAGTTCATTCCAGAAAATGTGGCAGTTACTTTGTTCACTGTTGATGCAACCGCCACCATCAGAGCATTTGACAATGTGATCTGATGGCTGGGAAGCACTCTGCCACCACCATCAGATCATTTGACAATGTGATCTGACGGCTGGGAAGCACTCTGCCGTGATTTCCGGTGGGAGGTCTCTGTTTCTTTTTTTTTTTTTTGCCTTTCTCCTGTTTTCTCAGCCCAGAAATTCGTAATGAACTTGTCATTGACAACCCGCTGCCACTCAGTCTCACACTGGATAGGCCACACTAGTATCCAACTGCTAATGGGACCTCGCCCCTGAGCTTATGTGTGCCCTTCTTTTTTTTTCCTTTTTTTTTTTTTTAAAGAATAATTCCATATTCATGTAGCCGGGAAACGGGCCCGGTGTCCCTTACATCATTTGCTTCGGTCAAACGGGCTAAGCAAGGCACTCCCACCCAAACCTATCCCCACCACAACCCCACAAGGTTACAAAACCGATCATCCCAATCCCAACCCTAAAACAAAATCCGCGTCGAACTTGGCTAATTTAACAAAAGCCAATTCCTAATCTACCCCTTGTCCAAACTTCCATAATTTTTTTTTTTTTTTTTTTTTAAATCAAACAACCCTAATCTAGGGCAATCCAAGCTAGATAACAAGCTACCAACCAGAAACGCGTAAACAAGATATTCACTGCTTTCATCCTACTTACCCACTACCAACCAAAAACACAAACAAAATTATGATCCCCGATCATTATGGTGTCATGGACTTAAGTATGCCCATTCTGAAGTGTCTGCTAATTCAAGAAAAGAAAAAAGAGAAAAGAAAAAAAAAAAATGGCCTGGAAGGCGTGTGGGCTAATTATTTTTTTAAGCCCAACCAATTCAATGACCTGTCAAATCGGACAGGATAGCCTTCCAGGCCTTTTTTTTTTGGTCATTATTCGACGAATTGCCTCCTTTTTTCCCCCTCTTTTTTCTCTCTCTCTCTCTCTTTTTCTTTTTTTGGCCCAGTGCCACCAGCCATTTTGGTCAAGTAGACCTAACCCCAAAGGATGCAGCACAATAATTGGAACTTGTGATTTAAATATTAATATTATATTATTAATAACCTACTTAATTTGTGTGCTTTAGACAGGGTAAATTAACTAGGTAAGTAAGATTCTCTTTTCCGGGACCGACGTCACTGCCGGCATTGCTGGGATGCAGGTGGTTGACGGAGGAGGGTGTAGCGATGGAAGCATGTGGAGGTGTGTGGGACACATGCATGTCAGGTTTGCCTGGTTTGGTGGGAGAACCCCCCCGAGGACGATCACCTGGCGGTGATCGAAACCGGTCGGGGAGCCGCTCTTCTGGAATTTGTGGATTTCATCTGAAAAACTTACGATTGTTCTTTGACTCAATCATCTTGCTGTCGCTTAGCGTCTCTGTGTTGGGCGACATGTGTATGTGCTATCTGCCATTGAATCTTACTCACCCATTGCCACCAGCCATTTCGGTCAAGTAGACCTAAGTTAACCCCAAAGGATGCAGCACAAAAATTGCCTGGAACTTGTGATTTAAATATTAATATTATATTATTAATAACCTACTTAATTTGTGAGCTTTAGAGAGGGTAAATTAACTACTACTCCCTAGGCTGCCATCTGTCACTTGCGGGGTAGGTGTGCTTTCTCGTACTATAGGATTTGGCAACGTAGTCCAGCCTTGATTCTTTTGGTTTTTTTGTCCCCCTTTTTCTTTCTGTTTTGCCTCCCCTGACTCTGCAGGGGAATCACCTCCCTTTCTCTCTTCCTCTGTTTTTCTGTTTCTCTGTGTTTTTCTTTGGACAAAACCGAGTTTACTATTGTCATCACCGTCTGGCACGGCCTCAAATTTTGAAACTTGGCGGCATGTCGGGACCCGAGGAATCAATGGAATAATAGCAAATTGTTGTTCTAGTGGACTAAAAGGCATTATGAATTCTCTTTTTCTTTTGTTTTGCGGAGCTTTTGATGATCTATCTCTCAAAACCAAAGCAATCTAATATACTCAGGGAAAAAAAGCAAAGGCCGTAATCATGATGATATACTCACTGAGTCTCACTCTAATTGAAATAAGGCTTTGAAATAAGGCCTTGAAATAAGGCCTTGAAATAAGGCCGTAATCAAGTTTATATTCTCACTGACTGGAAATAAGGCCTTCAAGTACGTAGTAGACTAATTGAAATAAGGCCTTCATGTCGGTGGTGGACTGGTATACACACACACAAGATTCAAAATTTTGTACTTCAAGGTATAATGGGGGTTGGAATCCTCTCCAAGGCAGATAACAAGATGAATTGAAGTTAACTTAATAAAAATAGAATAGGAAAAGAAGAAAAAAAAAAAAAACAAGAAATACAATATAACGAAATAAAATAGCTGGGACTTGTCTCACGTGTCAAATTGAATGTTTCTTTGTTTGTCGTCATGTGGTGAGCAGATAGGAGAGTCCTTCAAGAGTGGTCACATAGAGAGTAGTAGACGGACTGAGCATGCAAAAATGTGAAGTAGTCATTCCGACTCATTCGAGATTGTAACGACTTTTGAGTCTTGACCTACTAATCACCATTTCCGGGTGGAACTGAGAGTCACTGTGGTGGAATAAGACTTTCCAGAATGCATCTGACTGCAATTGCGGCCAGAGCTGCATGAATATGACTGCAATCGTGTCCCCGTTGTGATGAACCACTTTCTGTAACACGCGACTTTCTGCGGGGTTGCAATGAGGGGTCCTAAGTTGGGAAGGTTGGGCCAATAATGGGAGATCGGGATCGGAAGGAAATTGCATCAGTGTCCTTGCTTTTTCATCTTTTCCGTCGCTTCTTTTCGAATGGCTGGGTTCGGAGCTGGGTGTGTCCTGGGATGACCGGTTGATTGATTGGTCGGCTGGACGGCTGGCGCGCCACCGCGTGCGCGATTAATAAATATTGACGTCGTTTCTTTCGTTTCGGTTCCGATCTTTTGGGCGCCGACATCGCGCGGGAATTTGCTTCGTTCTTTTTTTATTTTTCTTTCAAATCTTTTTCGAATTTTGTCGAGCACCGATAGCTCTCGGAATTTCGGACTTTCCCTCTGAAGTTTGTGTTTTTTGCTTCTTCGCCTTAGATAGGAATTTAGGAATTCAGTAATTAGGATTTTTCTTGCCGCGCGGCGCCTTTTGTCTACGCGCTTCTTCATGCCGCTGCAACGGTACTCTGATTAGTAGGCGCCTTTAATCGTGTGTGTAACTATAATTTTGGGCGGGCACCATTGTAATTGTATCCTTCTTCTTGCACTTCGCCTTTCCCGCCCTCCTTCTCTTTCTTTTGCTGCGTTTTTGAAACTACGGACTGCATGCTCAGATCGATGCGTGGAGAGTGGCTACGTCCCCCACACCGCGGTCCGGTCATGCAGAACGTAGGCACTCCCTCTCTAATCTCCCCTCTAAGTCTTGGTAATTCCGTGTTCTTCGCGCATGCATGCACACTATAAATTCCGGCTGCGCGATTAGTTAGCTCTTAACCAGCTGTTGGAAGCTCGGGGTTACGCGATCAGGAAGGGTCGGCACACGAGCGAAGTAAGAGGTGAGTAGAGCAGGAGTCGGGTGACCCGACGAGCTGGTGCCGAACGCGCGGGGTTGACGGGGGCCACGACGGACTGTGGGCGCGGGCGAACTTGACGGGTGCGGGAGGACTAAGCGGGGTGACGACTTCGTGGGTCGGTGCGCGACGACGGACTGTCCGCATCGGAGAAGAAGAGAGAGGAAGAGAGAGTTGAGGTTGATGGATGCGGAGTGGCTGTTTCTTTTGTCTCTTCTTCCCCTTGTCTTGTGTATATAAATTTTGATTTCGGCTTCGGGCAGTTTGCCCGTTCTTTTCAATTTCTCGGAATTTGGACCTGGGTTTTTTGCTTACATTTGCCCTCGCGACTCTCCCATCTTTGATGTGTTATGTGTATGATTACGGAATGGATGGATGTATGGAT
Organism: Chara braunii; assembly: GCA_003427395.1. Taxonomy (NCBI): domain Eukaryota; kingdom Viridiplantae; phylum Streptophyta; class Charophyceae; order Charales; family Characeae; genus Chara; species Chara braunii. The sequence continues at coordinate 1,335,506 of BFEA01000440.1, forward strand.
GCCATGTTTGATTGCCTATCTTTTCGCTGAGGAACCCTTGTCTTTGCTTTCGTTGGTCGCATTCGACGCACTCGTGTGTAGAATAGGGATTTTGCGCAATCGATAATCCTGTCTTTGTCTCTGCTTGTCTTTTGATTGAGCTGTGTGTGATCAATGCATCTTGCATAACTCAGAACATCACGAAGTAATTAGGCGGTCGGAAGCCGGGCTCGGTGAACGCCGCGTGAGGACACGTGTAAGACGCGATCTAAGTTGCACACTTACACATATCCCCGGACGTCGACTCATCGGGACCATCAATCCGTCCGATTGGGAGTGGCCATCTCGAAATCCGCAACGACGCAATCGTCCCGCACAAGCACGCGTAAGTCCGACGACAGTCACACGGCCTGCACGTGCTCGCACGCGGCGACCTCGATCCGTCCTTAGGCAACTCATAATATTGCAATGCCATGATGACGCGATCCTGGAATTCCGACTCATCCTACGACCGGGATTATTTCACCCCTTGGATAAACGAAATCCTAAGGCAGTGATACCCCTGCCACACTGAGAATCGACTATGTCCTCCGGAATTCCACTGTGCCACCTCTAGCGACCCCCGGTGCTCTGATTTCCCTTCTCCCGACCATACCTACTACTTCATCCACCCGGGATTTGTCGTCATCATCACCAGCTTCCCTCCCTTTCGCCTTCTTCTTCCGTACCATCAACTCAGTGTCGTTCCGTGGCCGGCCATAGCCTCTATTGGCCCAGTACACCCTGCGGGAACTGCCGACGGCGCGGCGATCAAAGAACCCCGGAGTTCGGAAGGCCTAGCCCGCATGTGCGACAAGCAGCGCCGCGTGGCAACTCCCGACAGACGAACCCATCGGAACCCCACCTACCCCGAAGGGACCAACCCCCGAAACGCCGTCCCTGAAACCAATGGCTCGCTCGGTCCTGAGCGAACCGCGCTGGTAACCCGAAAACGCCCTCTTCGCCAAATTGCACTTGTGCCCCCGAAAGACCCTGTCACAGGAGATCTCAGTTCTGACCTGGGACTCCACTTTCCCCAAAAATCCTCGGCACACCCCTTTTCGCACTTCCAGGCCCACATCCCACTCCGATCAGAAAGTTGCGCTGGGCGTGAGGTTGGGCGTCACATGTGCTTACAAGAAAAATCCTAGTACGAGTATATGCCCTTACAATCTCCGATATCCTCTGAGAGTTTTGACTACTCTTGACCTAGTACTCTATCCCGCGCGTGTGTAGCATTAGTATGGCTCTTCTTTGCAAAAGAAATTCAATTTGATAGGTCCGGCCTAGAACCATGCCTTCCAAAATAAATCAGTACATAATATGGCCCTATTATGGCATAACATGGCTTCCCAATCGATCTGAGAGCGGTCACCGTGGTGGAATGAGACCCTTAGAAGCACATAAAAGAAGAAGAAGAAGAAGAAGAAGAAGAAGAAGAAGAAGAGGAGGAGGAGAAAGAAGAAGAAGAAGAAGAAGAAGAAGAAGAAGAAGAAGAAGAAGAAGAAGAAGAAGAGGAGGAGGAGGAGGAGGAGGAGGAGGAGGAAGAAGAAGAGGAAGAAGAAGAAGAAGAAGAAGAAGAAGAAGAAGAAGAAGAAGAAGAAGAGGAAGAAGAGGAGGAGGAGGAGGAAGAAGAAGAGGAAGAAGAAGAGGAAGAAGAAGAAGAAGAAGAAGAAGAAGAAGAAGAGGAAGAAGAAGAGGAGGAAGAAGAGGAAGAAGGAGAAGAGGGAGAAGAAGAAGAAGAAGAGACCCGTAGAAACATGTGGCACATAGAGAAGAGAAAAGATGGGAATGCAATGAGCAGGTGATCATTTCACAACAATGCAAAAAAACATGCAAAAGCACACACACAAAAAAAACAAACAAACAGTTACTGGTGAAAAGACCATCATGACCATGTCTGACATGTCAACATACATCTGGAGAAGTTTTCCAGCAGGTGATGCTCTCCACCAATAGATGGAGTCTCTCCTCAAGGTGCTACTGGTGTCTGCTCTTACCAGAACCACTAGCACTACAGAGAGAGTTTGTAAAAAAAAATAAAAAAATAAAAAATAAAAAATATGATCTCCCATATGGGGTTGAACTCCTTGAGTACTACCCTACAACTGCCCTGCGGGCATTTCCCCTGAGGCCAAAAATCTTAGACAAGAAGAAAAGACCCAACAGAGTAAAGACCCGTTTTTTTTTTTTTTAAAAAGACCCAAGTTCTGTGGAAATGCAGATTCAAGTTCAAACCCAGATGCAATCAGATGAACATAATAATTATTCAGTAATTCTGATTACCATTGGAGTCTGGAGTGGTCAGTATCGGCGATGTCATTTCAAGGCCATAGCCTGTTTTCGAAACAGAAAAATAAAATAAACAGGCAATGGCGGCTGCATCACAACCCACATACAACCCCCCAGAACGGAAGTTTTCATCAATCGGAATAATGCCAAAAAAAAAAAAAAAAAAAGGGGGGGGGGGGGGGGGGGGGGAGGGACGCAAAACAAACAGCCGCCAAACTCGAATAGGCCATGAAAAAGCACCACGGGCTATTCCCTTTACTTTTGTTTATAGTCTATTTAATTATTAATTTTAATATAAGTCTAAAATAATTGATAAAAAAAATAAATATACACACTAGTCTATTCAACATGATCAATATGAATTGAGTGTGAATCTCTTTGACTAGCTGTTTTGTGTGACAGAGCCACAGATGGCAATGCCATAAGGCCCATAACTACACGGGCGGTCCGTGGTGTCAGACCTGAAAGGAAAACATGAAGAAAAAACAAAAGGCCAACGGATCGATTTCGAGTCTTTTCGACTGAATATGGGCGCCGTTTCAAGCTCGCACCATGACCATTCACTGAAAGGAAAACATGAAGAAAAAACAAAGGCCGACGGATCGATTTCGAGTCTTTTCGACTGAAATTGGGCGCCGTTTCAAGCTCGCACCATGACCACAGTTGCCATTCAATTTAAATAGTGTATGCTTGCCTATTTCAAATTCAAACGGTCAAATTTAAGTTCCGTCAAACCACCAGTAGGTACTGGATGGGGTGGCGTGGAAGCCGAATCGGCCTGCCCCTCTGGTCCAAATTCATTCGAGGCCCTGGGGTATGAAAAATGTGGTAGGTACTGGTGGTTTAAACAGTGAAGTGGCCACAGTTTTCTCAAGAATTAAAGATGACTCGGAGATAGAGCACGTCTTAAAGTTTCCCCATTTGTCCAGCCTCAACGGATGTTGTCTATGACATGGCACACAATGTCATCCTCACAGTGTGTGCTGTCTGCCTTGACTACAGTTTCATAATTGCATTTTTTTCTTTTCCTTGTTCATTTGCTGTGCAGCAGCACTTCTTTAGCCTTAAAGTTTGTAGGAAAAAATAACAAATTACTCCAATGCCCACCCATCATGGATCTGTCATAATGTCATTTGAATTCTGAGGGGGTACCTACCTTGGAGCCTGGTAGGAAGATACCTGATAAGGACTTCTCATGAGGGGTCCTGGGGGGATGACATTGTGCTGGCCGGAATGAAGATCATCCCTTTCGCATCTTAGGAAGTTCCATGGTGAAAAAAAAAAGAAAAAAAAAAAAAGAAAAAAAAAAGGAAGTTCCATGGTGAGGTAGTCTATAACGTGGCACACATCCTATGTGCTGTCAGTGACTCAGTGCCGAGATATCCCTTTTTTTTTTCTTTTTTTTTCCAAAAAAGTCCAGGTTGTTGTAGAGGCCAGATTTATATATATATATATTAAGGGCCGTGCCGCACTCTGCTGCAGTGCAATACAGAGGCAACGCTGGAGGGGTCGAGCAGGCAAGCCTACCCATATGACCCCTCCGTAGCCCAGAAAAATTAATTTAATACCGTGTGGTCCGATGGACCACAGATCAGATATTAAACTGATCAGAACAGATACTACACTTGATCTTAGCCAAAAGGCTGAGAAAGGTAGAGGCCAGATTTTGAACTATGATGGTTGCTGTCATAGGAGCGCCGGAACCCGAAAGCTTCCCAGGGGGCCACCCCGTCCCATAACTATTTCGGCCACATTTGAACAGACGGCTATGATCGGAGAATCCCTTCGATATGTGAGGAAACTCCATGTTGAGCTTGGGTCTAACCTACCGGCTTCACCACCCGAATAGAACGCCCGGTCATTGTAGCTGTATTTGGTGTACTTTTGTGTCCAGATACAGCTACAATAACCGGGCGTTCTATTCGGGTGAAAACATGCATCTGTTGGACATATCCTATGTGCTCTCAGTGATGATCATCCCCTTAACTTCAGCATGTTGAGGACCTTAAGAGATCGCTGTGACCTGGCACACATCCTATGTGCTGTCAGCGGCCACTTTCTTCTTTCTTTTTGGTATATTCTTGTTCTCAATTTCACCTTCCACCATTTACCTACCAGTGCTACCACTAGTCCTAAGCCTATACAGGGGAGTTAGGGGACCCCTACCTCTCACAATTGAACCGCCAGTACCGTTCCCAGCCATTGGCCGCTCGCCCTGCACACCGAGGATTTGGGATATATCTGGCCGGGGCGTGGCACGCCCCGGCCTCCATCTTACCCGACAGGATTTTTTTTTTGGCCTGGGAAAGGTACTGGCGGCTTACGGGGAAACATTCATAACGGTTAATCACTTTTGCTGTGCAGTCCTAAGAAAAGATAAAAGGAAACGATACAAAGAACTTACAGTCTGAAAGAAAGTAACCGGCGGCCTAGCTCAATTGGTTAGACACGCAAGTGGCATTCAGGAGGTCGTGGGCTCAATCCCCATGGCCGCCTGTAGCACTCTTGGTGCCAATCAGCTGAGATAGTCGTCCCAGTCAGTGTTAGTAAGGTTTTCAACCAACACAGGTGTGAGTGCGTGCGTGAGTGGGTTGCATGTGGTGTGTGGGAGAGTGTTGGCTTTAGACACTACTGTTACTCGTTTCGGGTGCTGGCAAATGCTAAGCGCCCCCATCACAGGGGACCGCTGTTAGCCTGAGCCCCCTCTCACAGGCTCTCAGTATTATTGCGCACACAGAGATGATGAGCAACGACATTTCAGCTCTTCAGCCTGGGTAAAAGGCGGCTTTGCTCCGTGGCCACAGCTACCTTCGCCTGTTTTTACCTGTTCATGAATTTGGTGTGACGTACCAGCTTCATGACGTACCAACTTCTGTACCCAAGCGATCTTCTAAAGCCCCGAGTTTTTGTTGCCCTGACTCTAAGATTGGATTGACTGGAACTGGTAAACTCGTTGTTGTAGGTTCAAATCCAACATTCCAGAAGTTGAGCCATAATAAAAAAACAGAGTTCGATCCTGGCTCAGAATGAACGCTAGCGATATGCTTAACACATGCAAGTCGAACATTGTTTTCTCAGTTGAAAACAAAGTGGCGAACGGGTGCGTAACGCGTGGGAATCTACCAAGCTCTTTTTCTTTGGGTACCAGTGTACCACCGTACCCCTTCTTTTTGCTATCTGCCCAGTGCATCGAATCGCAAGCCAATCAGGCCCTCTCATGTATGAAACAACGTTTCTTTTGGACTTCTTTTGCTTCGACAATCCAATGCATGCATCTATGTAGGAATTACGCGCGCCTTAGCAAAGCACGCTAGGAATTTTGATCGATAGTTGGAAACTCCGGAACTTACGGGCGCTCTCCCCGCTAACGTGTCCTTTCTTGCAAATGCATGTTCACGCATGGACCCTTGAAAGATCCGTGAATTTTCTGTAGGAATCCAGATAGACGTAGGATTTTCTCTTGCTCAAATTCCGCACGCCGATATTCCTTTTGAATTTTTCAATCTTGAAGTTGCTTTACAACCAAAATGGATGGGATGTAACTGTTTAAATGTCTTTTTCTTTTTGCACCAGCGCCATGCATGCAAGCTTCCCCGCTTCCCGCTAGGACCTATGCCATCTTCGCCCTTCTCCTCTTCGTGCCTTCTCTCATTCACCCGTAACTCCTTTCCATCCCCTCTCTTTCGCTCTTCGCCCTAAGTTACTCCTTGTGTGTATCTTGGTCCCGCTCCACTCTAGCTTTCACACTCTTCTCCTTCCCGCCCTCATCTCCATACGGAACTCCCTACCGATCCCCCTCCAAGTATTTGAAGTCGACAGACAACGACTTGTAGGGAGGATACTTCCCGCAGGCTGTAATCTGATTGGCTGCGAACAAACTCGCAGGGATTGATATGGCTTTCGTTGGGCGATTAACTTAAACTCCCCTCTCACCCCATCTTACCTACGTTTCACTCTCCTCCATCTTCTATTCCCCTCTTCACAACTATAAAACCCGCAAGCGTATCCGAAAAACTCTCTCTCAACCCATTTGCCAGCTTCAGGGAAGTCGTGGATAGGTGATGTGCAAGTCGCGAGTCAGAAGTCCCGGCAAACCGACTGCAGTGTATGCATGACTGTGCGTCGGGAGCCGCGACGACTGCAGGATCTGAGCAAGTTGGTGTAAAGGCTGAGATGTCGGGGTATCGATCGTTGCGGTTTGGAGGTTGCTACTTGGCGGCCAGGATCATCAGTACCTGAGTGAGAAGAGTGTGCGTGTACGAGTGGTTGCATGGCCAAGGGCCATTATCACAGAGCAAAAAGCCGGTGCACCTTGATTTTCAAATTCTTCTTCCTTTGTTTATCGGAAAGGTAAGTCCACAACGAATAGCTGCGTGTTGCCCTCTTGAAGATTGTCTGTATAACCAGAGTTTTCTCCCTTCCTCCCAACTCTCTTATGTGGTCAAGCTATGCCTTCGTCTCTCTCTCTCTCTCTCTCTCTCTCTCTCTCTCTCTCTCTCTCTCTCTCTCTCTCTCTCTCTCTCTCTCTCTCTCTCTCTCTCTCTCGTTCCCTTGCTCCTATCTATCTCAGGAGATCTTATCGGTTCTTTATGTTAATGCGTCTCTCGAACATCTGAACAATCGTGTATGTGATTCTATGTGCATTTGTATTGGGCTAACTAATGCGTCTCTCAAACATCTAAAGAATTGTGTATGGAAATGTATGTTTGTCGGTCCCTTAATGAATGATGATTGGTGTTGCGATTAAATCGAACTCCCACTTTTCTTTTTGATCGGTTTACCGGATGGATGAAATGCAATAATATCTATAGTATCACGATTGATTACTTTTGTGATTGAACAGTCGATTGGGTAGACTTACATATTTGGAATTTGCATGTGCCATGTGGATCAATTATTCCGATCGGACCGGCTGCTGAATCCCTGCACCGGGGCACCCCCATCTTGGTCGTTCTCGTAGAATGAGGAAACGACACGTGTATACGAGTGGGAGGTATGGAAAGCCGTCGCCAAGACCGGTGGGCGGCGCTGGGCGCTATTATTTTTCACATGAGATAAGGTGTTTTGGATTCGGAGGCGCTGGTTTTGTCATTATCGATACTCACTTCCCTCCATACTCATTGTTATTGCCTTTTAATGAGTTGATCCCCGTGGGCGGCGCCGTGACGGTAGTACCTCACTCAGTCTCACTGGCCCAAATTATACTTTGTGTAGAGATTGTCGCCACGTAGAGCATTATCGGAAAGAGGTGTTCCACTACCAAACATGTGGCAAAGACGAACACAAGGACAACCAGGCAGTCCAGGCTAAGGCCATCCACCTCGGACTCCGAGCTCTATAACGAACAACGTCAGAATCAGATTCAAAAACGAGATCCCACGTGCGTACCTTCAAGGCTTCACTCTTCCGCTCTAAGAGACGGCCCGTGGCCCGCGTGCAGGTTCAGTGATACGTTTTGGATTGAATAGATATTTAAAAATTACGCACGGTTGTTTCCTTTCCGCGCGACGATGACCATTCCTTATTAAACCAGAACCATGTGGGGGACTTCAATTTTGTCTGTGTCCCCACACTCAATTTCCCAAAAATCCTTGGCACACCCTATTTTGCTGTCTTTCAGGGCCTACTCCGCACAGCTAATCACTCTGACCGGAAGACAGCGCCGGGCTTGTTATTTCTGCAAATTCGGAACTCTACACCGCTCAAAGGCACAATTGTCTAAAAAAAAAAGATATCTCCATGCCCATAGATCTATTATTTCAAGGGGTATTTTGGAGGATACCTAACAAAATATTCGCATGAGGGGAGATGTGCTGGCCAAAATGACGAGGATCCCTTTGGCATAATTGTGACGCCCAACCTCGCGCCCAGCGCGAGTTCCTGTTTCAGAGTGTTAGTGGGCTTCGAAGTGCGAAGAGGGGTGTGCCAAGGATTTTAGGAAAATGGGGGGGGAGTCCCAGGTCGTAACTAGAATCTTCGACGCCAAGTTTCAGGCTGTGTAGACCCCCGTACGAATACAGGCCGTGCGTACGTACGTACGACCGTACGTACGGGCTCATATGGTAGTACGGACCGTACGCATGGAAAAAAAGCAAAAAAACCAAATTCAAAAAAATCTGAAAAAAAAGTGTTCTGCAGAAAAATAAACAGAAACACTTTTGCCTCAGGGTCATATTCAAATTCGTTACCAAATTTGAGATAAAAAAACAAAACGATCTTTTTTTTTTTCTTTTTTTTTTTCGTACGGGGCTGTACATACGGCCGTACGACCGTTCATACGGTCGTACGATAAGCCCCCCGTGCGTCGTACGGGGTGCAACACAGGTTTCAGGGGTAGGGGTGCAAGTGTCTTGTTTTAGCTCAAAATCGGGGCGGTCGCCGATCTTGCGGCATGGATCGGGAACGTATCTGATGTATAGGCGGAACGCTATGAGTATCTCTCTGAGAGCGCATGTATCGTCAGCAGCCAATGCACGTCTCATAGTCCGATGAGGATGGTCATACTCGGAGACTGTGTTCCTGAAGCTATGAAACACCTGCGGATGCGTCCGCGGGGTCGAGCTCGGATGGCGGACGTGTATGCGGCCGCCTCCGCGGCTGACCTCGTCCGCAGCGCGGGCGTGATTTTACCAGAATTTTCCTGAATTAAATAATAGGTAAAAAAAATAAAAAAAATTAGGGTTGTAACCGTTGTAGGGAATTTGAAGCCCTACAACCCCATTTTTTGTTTTTGGAATGCGACTTTGTTTAGGATTTTTAAAAAATCAAAAACTAAATTGGATTCTGTGTAGCATTGTGTTCGGGTTCGGTGACCGAACCGAACATTCGGGACCGAACGCGAACGAGCGCCGAAACTCTCTGAACGCGAAAAWAAAAAWATTAAAAAAAAAAAAAAAAAAAATACTCCAAAAAATCTGAAAAACATATATGTTATGTAAAATAATAATACAAACAACTTTTGCCTTGGAGGTATGGTCAAAATCATAAGCAAACGCGAGTTAAAAATCAAAAACCAAATTTTTTTTTATTTTTTTTATTATTATTTTTTTGAATATGTTCGGCCGAACACGTTCGGGTGGCGTTCGGCCGAACACGTTCGGGTGGCGTTCGACCGAACACGCGAACATGTTCTGACATTCGGAGAAGCTCCGAACATGTTCGGTGTGCTACACAGATTGGATTTATAAAAAAAAAAAAAAAAAAAAAAAAAAAAGCAGGAAATTATTTTTGTCAATTTTTATCATGAGATATATGGTCCCGGAGTTAACCTGTATTTTTTTAAGAAATGAATTTCTATTTTTTTGCATGGGTATGAGGTGTGCAAGGAAAATAAGCAACAGCGAGATGACAATCCAGACCACACCATCACATTGAGAGCCAAATAGTTACACCGTGTCCATAGAGCAACATTGCACCAATATTACACCAATGGAGGTTCATAGCACTGAAAAACCAATGTACATGGAGAGCATACTCTCTCCCTTCAACACAAGAGTCCAGTTCCTCAACCCTCACACTTGGCGCTCAGCGCCCAGCCTACTCCTACACAGCTACTACAGACTACAAAAAGACAATTCAACTGTTGACATCAGCAGCAGTCCGAAGTACTTGAAGATGCCGCCCATGCAGACCATCACCAATACAAGGTACGTGCCCTCACATCATCATCATCATCATCATCATCCTTCACCTATCCCCTGACTTCACCCACACCTGTCCTCTCTGTCACCCGAAGACCACCCCTGCGCCTCATTGTAGTCCAAGCCCACCAGCTATGGTGGCTGGGCTAAGGCGCTGCCCTCAGCAACGCCCTCTTCCTCTGCACGACTGCACGTGCTGCACCTCGCCTCCCAGCGCTAGCAGCAGCCTACGAGCATAAGCTCCAGCAGTGTTGTCGCCCAGCACGCGAGTGCCTGAATGAGGCAGCCAAGGCCGAGCTCTTTCCTTTATGGAAAGAGTTGGCCTGCTCACGCAGCCTGGCTGCCTTGGCCTGGGCCCAGAAGCTTCCGGAAGGCCCCAGGAGGCTACCTGGATGCAGCAGCTACTGGGCTGCTGGGCCTCGTTCGGTTGGGCGCCCAACTATCTCTGTATGAGGCTGCGAATCACGGCCAGGGCCTGCATTCTTTGGAAAGGCCCGGTAGGCCGTGGAAATGTCTTTGTTGCTCGGCCTGTGTTTCTTTCAACCAACTGGCGCGTCGCAACTGCCTGAACCCCAAATATGAAATTGACAGTCCAAGGCCTTTTGCAAAAAGCCAGGCCCGCCTTCACTTAGGGCGGGCACCTCCGCCTTCACTTAGGGCGGGTAAGGCTGCAGACAGGGCCCCATAGGCCTACCGAGGACCCTGATGCTCACATTCCCTCCTCCTCAACTTCGTGAGTCCCCTTAGAAGTCGTTTTATTCTGCAGGCATCTTCCCTTTCAGTTCTCTTTCATAGCCTGCAATCACTTGAGGTGCTGTTCTCATGAGTTCTTCTCGTGTGAACCAGCGATCTTCCTTGGGATCGAGGTGATGTCTGAAGCTCACCCGATACTGCATTCTTGGTTTAGGAGGTCGCCCTCTGCCTGATGTTCGAGGAACAGGCATCATTCGATGCTCGACGATCTGGTCAATGTCCACTTCGCCATCCATGGTTGGGGGCAGCATAGATCTCCGAGAGGGAAACAGGTCTGTGGCAGCAAAAGGTGCCAGCTTGGAGGCATGGAAAACAGGATAAGCCCGTAAGTGTGCTGGGATGCGAATCACGTATGAAGGCCCATCCGGTTGATCCCCCACAATGTCTAAGATCTCCCAGGGCCCAAAGTACTGCGGCATCAGTTGAGATCCCTATCTCTTGTCCCAGTTTAGATGATTTCACCCAGACTCTTTCACCTACCTGAAAGTTAGAAGGCCGTCTATGTTTGTTCTCAGATGCAATCATAGCATCTTGAGACTTCTGAATGTGTTCTACGGCCTGCTGCAGCATCTGTTCATACTTGACAGCAAACTCTATGCTGCCAGGTGCTGCAGCGGGTTGTCTTTCTGGTAACAGAAAGTCAAGCGCAAATCTGGGCTTCCAACCAAGATGTAACTGGTTCGGAGTCATACCGGTGGTGCTATGCACAGCATTGTTGTACAGGCTGGCGACGAGAGGTAACTTCTTGTCCCCGTCATCCTGGCTTGGCTTAATATAATGCCTAAGCAGGTGCTGCACTACCCGGTTCATCTGTTCTGCTTGGCCATTTGACTCAGGATGATTCCCAGACGTCATCTGGAGCTTTGTGCCCATTTGCTCAGCAGTTGACTGTCACAGTTCACTTGTGAACCTGACATCCCTATCACTAATGATAGACGTAGGCAAACCGAAGTCATGAACCCAATTGTCCATAAACAGTTTGATGACGTCGTCAGTTTTAGTTGTTTCTGGCATCGCGATTAGTCTTGCATACTTAGTAAAACGGTCCACTATTACGAAGATGTCTCTTTCCAGACTTACTGGTCACCAAGGGTATCCATGAAGTCCATGGACACACTTTGGCCAGGACCTCCAGGAATCGGCAAAGGCTTGATGAGCCCAAGGGAGCCTGAGTCCTCGGTTTGTCCCTTTGGCAAACCTGGCAGGTTTCAATATATTGTTTTGCATCTTCCATCATAGAGGGCCACCAAAATCTCTGAACTAAGTTTGTTGTTGTCTTCTTATAGCCAAAATGGCCAGTTGCTACGTAACCGTTTGAACGTCGTGAACGCGCGTTCGCGTTCAAATGTGCGTTTGAACGTGGATTGCGCGTTCGCGTTCAAAATTGAACGGCGTTCAATTTTTTTATATTTTTTTATTTGTTTCAAAAATTATTTTCGACACCTAAAAATATATATATTTTTCTGAATATTTTTTTGTGAGTTCTATATGATGTGGGCTACATGTCTGTAAATTTTGGAGTCATTTTGCGAAGGGAAACCAAAATTAAAAATCGCCAACGATGGCGGTGTCAAATCATATTCACCCAGTAATTTCAATTTTCTTTTTACTTTTTTCTTTTTCTGTTTTCTATTTTTATTTCGCATTTGATAGCGAATTTGGATGTGATTCTCAGGCAAATGTTGTTTATTTTATTTTTTCTCATAACATATATTTGTTTCGGAATTTTTGGAGAACTTTTTTGTTTTTTTTTTTCCGCGCGGAATTGAACTCCGCGTTTGGTCGCGTTCACTGAACGCACGTTCATTCCATTCAGTTTCTGAACGGAAAACCCGTGTTCAATGAACGTGCGGTAACATAGCCCAGTTGCATCATGACATTCTCCTAGAAATAAACTACGCAAAGACTCGCTATTAGCAACAAATAGTATTTTATTCCCTGCCTTATCGAGGAACAACAAGTCGTCTACCATCGTAAATTCGTCCAAAGTCTTTTTATCCTTCGCCTTGAATCTACGAATGATCTCTGACATGACTGGGTCTCCCTGATAGGCTTCCACCAATGATCGAGTGAGGTCATTAGATATGCCAAACTCAGTTACATGCGCGCCCAGATAATATGCCCTTCTTGATAACGCATCAGCTACTTTGTTGTACGTACCTTTGATAGGATCAAGTTGATAGTCATACATGTCTATCACTTGAATCCATCTCTTGAGTGCGTCCGACAAGACTGGCTGTGTCTTAATCCAGCGCAAAGTCTCATGATCTGACCTCACATAGAAGAATCTTCCTAGGAGGTAGTGTCTCCAATGAACTAACGCTCTATACAGGGCGTAGAGCTCTCTCTCATAAGTGGACTTGGCCAACTTCTGAGATGGCATCTTCTTGCTCATGTATTCGGTCAGTCTCAACTTGGGCCCTTCCTATTGCGCAAGGACCGCGCCTATGCCATATTGGCTGGCGTCTGTAGTCACAACAAATGGCTTGTCAGGATCAGGAAGTTTGAGAACTTCGTAGTGCGTCAGATCATACTTCAATTTCTTGAAGTTTGCTTCACTCTTCAGTCCATTCCCAAGGGGTGTCAAGTCGAGTTAGATCTGTTAATGAGGAAGCTATAGTACTATAGTTCTTCACAAACGGACGATAATAGCTCGTCATCCCCAAAAACGATCTGACCTCAGTAACCGTTTGAGGTCTGGGCCAGTCACGTATGCTGGCCACCTTCGCATCTTCCGGCCTCAATCCATCTGCTGAAATTTCATGACCCAAGTACAAGATCTTGGTGCGACCAAACTCGCATTTATCCAAGTTTACCTTGTACTGGTGCTGTCTTAGGAGGCCTAGCACTGTTTTCAGGTGTTCGGCGTGCTCCTCTACAGTCCTACTAAAGATGAGAATATCGTCGAGGTACACGACAATAAACTTGTCCAAGTAGTCATGAAAGATCCTATTCATCGCGTGCTGGAACGTACCAGGAACATTGCATAGACCAAAAGGCATCACCACAAACTCGTACAGACCGTACCTAGTCTGAAATGCGGTTTTGTGCTGGTCCTCAGGTCTAACGACAATTTGATGGTATCCGGACGTCAAGTCTATCTTTGTGAAGTACCGGCATCCCTGGAATTTATCCAAGAGGTCGTCAATGCGGGGTAGGGGCTCCGCGTTCTTAACGGTGATGGCATTGAGACCCCTATAGTCAATGCACATCCTTAATGGACCTCCCTTCTTCGGAACAAATAAGACTGGCGCACCGTAAGGGGAGGTACTAGGCCGTATCCATCCCTTCTCTATGAGCTCCTTGAGCTGGCGGCGAAGCTCATCTAACTCCGCAGGAGACATCCTATAGATTCGTCCTCTAGGCACCCTACTACCTGGAACAACTTCTATTGCATGGACAACCTCCCTTTCCACCACGCCTGTGGGCTCCTCAAAAAGGTCTGAATATTGTGAGATGACTTTTTCTATCTCTGGGGGTGATTTAACGACCTCCCCTTTTTCAGAGACAAAGACTAGATACATGCCCTCCTCCTGATTCTGCTTATAGTAGTTATAGAAGGGTGAAGCGCACATACACCTGTAGTTCTCTATTAGACTGTTAGCTTTGTACTTCTGCAATCTAACCGTTCTACCATCAGGCAATTTGTGGATCAACACCTTTCTATCCCAGTCAAATTGAGGTTGCGAGACTTCGAGGTAGTACGTGCCTAGTAACATATCGAATGGTAGTTCGTCGCTCACAAGGAAGGAGATCTTGTGGATCACTTCCCCTCCTCCATAGAACAAGGTACAGACTACGTCCTTGACACAGTCCTTTACTACCATATTGTGCTTGTTGGCTAGCGTAGAAGCTACAGTTCTGCTAAGCCGCTGCACTTGGTCCCCTAAGCGCAGTCTATCCACACAAGCGCGACTGATGAAATTTCGTGTAGAGCCTATGTCTGCGAAGGCGCCAACCTTGCGGCCACCTACATCTACTTCTACCATGAAATGCTCACCCTTTGGACCTCTACTGATCATCGCCCAAGAGTTCCTGGGGTCCTTCCCTGACCACTTAGTCTCTAACTCTTCTAGGGCTTCAAACACATCTCTCGAATTGAGCGTCGGTGGGTCTGAATGTGTCTGCGGGGCGATACGTGGGTCACTAGCCTTGGCGAACGCCTGAAGTGGGGAAGGCAACGTTACCACTTCAGCGCGAGTAAGAGCGGCTAACACTCCTACTGGCCTGAGGTGTTTCCCTGTGAGCTGCTCGCAGAAGCATTCCCAAGGTTCGAAGATAAGCCCACCACCGTTGGTGAGGCTACCTTCGTTGTGACTTTCTTGCCGCGGCAAGTCCTGGACGTGTGGCCATAGTTGCCA
>BFEA01000440.1:1453032-1465532 GCA_003427395.1 Chara braunii
CTGGAAGGAACAAAACCAACCCCAAGGTTGGGCCACAGCCGAGATGTCTCGGCCACACCCCACATTGGCCATGGCCGAGATGTCTCGGCCACACCCCAGATTGGCCACGGCCGAGATGTCTCGGCCACACCCCAGATTGGCCACGGCCGAGATGTCTCGGTCACACCCCAGATTGGCCACAGCCGAGATTTCTCGGCCACACCCCATGACAGTGGCCCAACCATATTTTTTCTAACGAAGGCTTGTTTCCTTTGCGCTTACTCGTGTTCACCCTCCTTCGCGGCTTACTCGGGTCTTCTCTTTCTCCTTCTCCATCCCGCGCTCTCTTTCCTCTCTTTCCTCTCTCTTCTACCTTCCTTTGTCTCTCTCTCCTCCCCCCTCCCCCCCTCCCCCTCTTTTTTTCTCTCTCTCCATCTTTTTTCTCTTCGGTAAAGATCGACTGGTCATGTTGTCGGTTCATGAGGTATTCTCTGACATTTGAGGAATGGCCTTTGCTTTGATTGCCACGGTCAGTCGCGGGGGGGCTTCTTCTCCCCCCTGTCGCAGCAGGACCATCGTGCTTCGCATGTTGTTCTCTGCACTTGACCGCAGCGCGGTGCAGGGGCGGGCGACCGACCAACCGAAAAAAAAAAAAAAAAAAAAAAAAAAAGCCTGCAAAATGCGGTATTTCTGCCTTTTCGAACTCGGGGCCTGATGTTACCGCCTTTTGCTGTTATCTCTGCCTTTTCGAACTACAGCCATTTTTTCGTTGCCCATTCGTGTTTTTTTTGCCCTTTCGAAACCAAAAGGTGATATAAACGTACTTGCCCCTTTTTATATATATATATAGGGGTTGGGGGACTCCAGGGGGCATTGGCACATTGCCCATCACTGCTGAACATATGCACAGACACCCCACACATGCACACACACACACTCAGACATCTGCTGACGCAGCTGATGCAACGCCTACAGCAGCTGCTGCAGTGGTAACTGATGCACCTGATGTAGCCACTGCATTTGCTGCACACAAATACATAATCACACACATAAAAACATACACACGCACGCACACACACACACACACACACACACACACACATGACTTCGGATCTACTCATCTGGGTGGAAACGAGTCCCGCCAGAAGCCAAAAACGGAAAAAAACAAACAAAAGAAACACGAGGGCCTACTACAGGTACCTGCTCCCAGGCCAGGCCACGGGATAAAGGGAGGTACCACTAGCCCTTGCCACCTCCAGGTTTTGCCAATTATGAACCGGTAGGCCGTCGAACTCGTAGTTTACTGTTTTTCTTGCCGTTTCGAACTGCTCACGGCCAAATCTTGCAGCGGACTGTTATTTCTGCGAATTCTGATCTGTGCAGCAGTCACAGGCGCAGTTGTCTCTTTTTTTTTTAATTTTTTTAGGTCCCAAAACTCACACCCGGAATGTCGCCCTCATGGACTGCAAGGGGCGTGCTGAGCAGGCAGGCGCCTTTTCTTATTTTTCTTTGGCCCGGGTGGTCCAGTGGTCCTGGGCCATTGGGAAAAAAAAAAAAAAAAAAAAAAAAAGTGTCGGACTCGTTCGGAAAACGGCCTTTTTTTAGGCCAAGTTTTGCCATGGATGGCAAGTGTCAATTAGTTAGAGGCTTTAAGCAGGCCCTGATTGTCCAAAACCAAGGTCACCATGGCTCATCCAGGAGCCGTGCACCTTTTGGCACTTCCTCAAGAATAGTACATTGAATTTCCTTAACTGCAGACAGTCCTCAAGAAACACCCTGGCTGCTTTATGTGCCTGCGGCATGCAAACAGCCAAGTCCATGATCTCCACCTGAGCCCAGATGCTTGGGGTCAACAATAGGACACAGCAACAGGGACCTGGAAACATCCTGTATGTCCGAACGTAATAATATGCAGGTGACAGAAGGTGTTTGAACAGCAATTTCGTGGAAGTGGACATTTTTTTATTGGGGAAACTACGGGGGAGTGTCTTGAAAGAAACTGAAACAGGGTAATTTTGCCTGAACCTGCCCGAGCTGGGTCAAAATTTTAACAAAATTGGGGTCCGACGTTCGTAAACGCTGTACCCCTTGGACTCCAACGAAGTCCAGATACATCCAGGGGGGTCCGGCACTCTTAAAACGCTGGACCCCTGGACTCCAGCTAAGACCAGATACATGCTGGAGGTCTAGCATTTTAAGAAGGGCAGACCCTCAAGAGCTAAAAACTTTAACCTGAATTGGGCAGATTCGGCCCACTTGAGTCGGACCGGGTTTGAATTTCGTTATGAAAAAAAAAACAATGTCCGTTTTCTTGATATTGCTGTATCTGGAATGTGTCCCCCTAAGGCAGAAAAGAAGGATGAGGGGGTGGGACCATGGGAGAGGTGGAACGAAACTGAGAGAAGAGCAGATGAATGTAAAGGGTACTATGGGCTGGACAAATCATGTCATGAATAGTTATTGGTGGGRGACCACGGCCTTGGGGCACTTTCTCCCAACTTCCCRAGCTGTTTCTCCTCAAYGAGTCAGCAATGCTACAGTCTTCCAGGAGTCTAGTCACTTCAGTGACTTCCCTAAAACGAGCCAGTACATGGGCACCTGGGCCGCGGGCCTCTGACACCTTGAATTCTGAAAGGCAGATTCGGAAACGAAAATGCGACCGCCGATCCAATTTATCAACGGCAAGCCCAGCGTTTGACGTTGCAGCCTCGTTTTCTTGTGGCACCAAGTTTCGGACTGCAAGGCTGGGACCGTGTACTAGTGGTTCAACCTATAAATAGCGCAGCTGCCCAGCACCTGTCAATACACATACGCACCAAGGATTTGGGGCTGATTCTTAAACTCACAGCGTGTGCCAGAATCTGGAGCCTGAGCGAGAGAAGGTGAGCAATGGTTGCCAGCCTTCTTTTTTATTTTGGACCCTGCGGTCTTTGTAATCTATGCCTTACTATGTTTCCCATGAGTCGCTGGGAGTAGAGGATGAGGATGCCGCTGAAGAGGCTAGCTGCCTGCACGTCAAAGATTTGTAACATGACATAGATGGCGTGTTCCTCCTCTTGATGTTTGGAATATTCGTTGTTCAAGTTGCAACGGTCTACTTGCTTATGACTAACCCAGTTTGTTTCTTGACCGTCTTACGATGTGGTGTTTGTACACTTGTGAGATGAAGTAGATGCGATTGGCATGTGGCTCCTGTGCAGTTCAGCAGCTATGGCACTTTCTCTGACTGTCGCGTCCGTTATGGCTGGGTTTCTTCTTCAGCAGTCTAGTCACTGGCACTATCCAATCTGTATTGCTCTCCTCTGCTTTTTTCGGCCTCTGTTATAGCCTCAAGAGGCAAGAGGCAAGAGTCTACTTGCTCCGCACAGACTGTCACGAGCTTTGTGCACCTTTCTCATTTTGAACTCGACCCTCATAATATTATGGTGAAATGTTTTGCCTGCCTTTAGCCCATATGCCGTTTTCTTCCATAAACATGTGGACACAACCATTGCACATCAGACCCCATCTCTCTCTCTCTCTCTCTCTCTCTCTCTCTCTCTCTCTCTCTCTCTCTCTCTCTCTCTCTCTNTCTCTCTCTCTCTCTCTCTCTCTCTCTCTCTCTCTCTCTCTCTCTCTCTCTCTCTCTCTCTCTCTCTCTCTCTCTCTCTTGCTCGCTCGCTCTCTTACTTACCCTATGTGTGTGTGTATTTGTGTGCAGTCAAGCGTGCTTGAACTTGGAACTGTCCGTTTGTGTGTGGAAAATATTGTGTTCTCATTGTTCTTCCTGTCTGTGCACTGGCTATCTGTGAACCTGTTATCGGCAGCAGAAGTACAAGGAGATTGAAGAAGCAGCGGAGAGAAGAGAAGAGGGCAACCGTCAACATCATGAAGCCGGCTGTGACAATCGCCGCCCTTGTGGGCATAGGGCTGCTCTTGTTGGCTGTCTACCCACCCACCGTTTCTGGTGGCTGGTTAGCATGTCAGACAAACACCGACCAGAACAAATATACAAGGACGAAATTTGACTGCAAAAAGAACCCGGAAGCGGCAAGCGTGGATGGGTGCAAAGGGAAGTGTGACCAGGACCTGAAGTGTTTTGGAATCGTTTAYGCAGACCGCCCCTGGCCAAGTGGCAAGTACTGCTGCTTCCTGAAAAGTAAAATTCAGTCTTCTCAGTGGCAACACCAGGTGGGCCGGACTGTCTGTGAGTGGGTTCCATCATAACTTGCATGACAGCACAGCTGGATTATCGGCTTGCACTGTGGTGTTGCCACGCTATCCACTGGTAGTGCCAGCTGCACTCAAGAAGTCTTAGAGCGAAGCACACGAAGCAAAACAGGAAGCACCACCGGGATAGCACCGGAGTGGCAAAGTGTAGTATAGATTGCGAGGGTCATTCATTAGCCAGACTACAGGAGATGTGCAAGCAAGCTGATAGAGATGGTATTGAATGGAGTAAACTTTATGATGAGCAAAGTAAGGATGCTAGATATTGCTAGTTCCTGCAGTCGCGGGGACGCAAATGGCAGGCAGAACACACASTGTGGTTTGCTGACCTGCAGAGCGCCAGGCACAAGAAAGTGAGTGCAGAGAAAAGACTATTATGACTGTTAGTTGCTCCTATATTGTTGCAGCTCTGCAAGAAGTTAAAAAGGCGCCTCTCATATTTACCGTACAGTGTACTCTCTTATCGTGTGCTTCTCCTCCTCCTCCTCCTTTTCGCTTTCTTCTGTCTGCCATTCTTGCAGCTGTCCTTTGTCATGATCATCGGAGTTTCACTCCCGGACGGCGCTGGATAAACACCGTCCGTTTTCGACAGCTTGAGTGATGCCTCAAGGTGACTACAAACTTCTATGCTGAAAGAGAACACTATGATACCTCAGGGAAAAAATTAAAAGAAAAATGATCAAAATGAAAAAAAGAAGGGATGTGCTCGTTGCTCATTGGTCATTTGCTAACATGGCTATGCAAGATTCAGCAAGAATAGGGGTTGCTCAAACTTAGTGTCAAAGAAGAGACAGACAGGCAAGCCAGTTTGCAGAAATAGGAAGTCAGAGGAAGCCTCAGGAAGGGGACAATGAGGAGAAAGTTCCAAGAAACATGTTAAGACAGAACAGACACTGTCAGGCATCCTCCGCAATCTGCAACCAGGGGGAGGACGATAAACCTGAGAAATTCAGGGACTTATTTCCAGGCACAAAGACAAAAGGAAAAGACCACAGTGCACTCTCTCTCTCTCTTCTCTCTCTCTCTCTCTCTCTCTCTCTCTCTCTCTCTCTCTCTCTCTCTCTCTCTCTCTCTCTCTCTCGTGGGTACTAGTTGCATGATACCGATATGGTCTGGACGAGGTGGCGCTGGTAATTAATGAGACTCTCTGTCTCACCACCACTGAGTCCGCTGCCAGTGGGCCATTCGAAAGACAGAAAACAATGCACTGCGGCCCTTTTTACGTTCACCAAACGTTGCCTCAACAAGGATCTCTAGCCTGTTACAGTAGCTCAGTGGAGCTACTAATGTATATATGTCGACAGGCCTGTAGGTCTATAGCTCTATTATAGGTGAATCGGATTCTATGATTAAAGTACCAGTATACTACTGACGTGTACATGAATTTCAGAATTAAGACTTCAAATACAGTCTCCCAGGACCCTATTCCGTGCATCCATTCAGCTTCCACTGGGAAACCTCCTGAAGCTCCCCTGCCTTCCACCCCAAGCTCTGCCTCCCTGCCCCCCTCCCCCTTAAAGTTTCTCTTGTTTGTACCACTTACAGCATAACCTTAACAACCGTTTCGTCGAAATCTATTTCTTTTTTTTCATTTAATGAAATGGGACTGTCCAGATGCAGCCCAAGAAAATGCCTGATTGGCTCTAAGATTCCCTGGGGACTTCAACGTGAACGTTTCTGCAATTCCGAGTGGATCTGGGGATTCATCTTCCCCCACAGCCAGTCAGCAATTCCACTTCCACGACCGAGGCGATCTCACTCCGGAACGCTCTAGCAAAGCAAATGAAGCACATGTCATCCGTGATACGACCTGGCTGTTTCTCATGATGAAAGTACCATGTTCATGTCCTGTCTCGCCGTGGTCGATCCAGAGCGCTCGCTTCGTTGGCTTTCAAGGGCGGATGATATTTTGCCGTTTGGGTGGTGTGTTGGACGTTTCTTCCTTCGAGGACGGCTTGTTTGGCCGTCCTCGTAATTGTAGATGACGGCAACGAGGGTGTTTGATTCGTTGATCATCTGGGTGGATGCTTGTAGTGACATGGATTGTTGTTGTTCCTCACGTTGTAGTTGCGTCTTTTCTTTGATGGTTTCACCATACCTTTCTTTTCGTCGCGTTTCCGGCGATTGTGGGGCTTGGGGTGGGGGAGTGGAGGTGGTGTGGTGGCAGGTGGCGGTGGTTAGGGCGGTGCGCAAGTCTGCCATATCAGGTGGGGGAGGTAGGCGGGCGGGAGCCCGGTGTGGTGTTTATGTTCACGTACTGATCCATGTTTGCACAAGCTTAAAAATATTTGGTTGCTCTCCACGAGCGCTTCTCGAAGCGCTCAATCGATTTCTCAAACAGAAGAATGTGTTTTTCTTTTGGACTTGTGTGTGAGGTCGTCTTCTTGTGTCTGGTTGTGTCCTCCTAACGACGGGTTTGTTTTATTGTCTTGTGTATGAGATTTCTATGAGATTTCTATCATGTATCTCATCTATGCTTGTTTGCATTTCCAATTGTAGATCGTCCTTGCGTTGTTGTTCCACACGCAACTTGCATGCCGCAAAAAAAAGAAACAAGTTCATCTTGTCACATTTCGGTCCTTTCAGCAACAGCATCGTCATCGCACGTTTTGTTATGGTGTTTTTTTCTGTGGATTTTTAATTTTTATTTATTCTTTTTGGGGTTATGTTTTGTCAGGTGGAGGCGATGTTAACACATCCGCGGTGTGGTGTGCGTGACGGCCACCATACGTGATAATATGTGCACGACATTGAGATGGTCATTCACCCGTAGTCGACACGAGAATTCCACACAGATCAAAGTCCTCGACACACACATTCCTTAATGAAATCCATAGATTTGCATTGCATACTCGAAGAGGTAAACCCAAGTTTTTCATGCTACCCAGCGGCCCAGCCTTCCGCGGGGCACAACTGTGTCTCTCTCTCTCTCTCTCTCTCTCTCTCTCTCTCTCTCTCTCTCTCTCTCTCTCTCTCTCTCTCTCTCTCTCTCTCTCTCTCTCTCCCCCTCCCTCCCTTTCTCCCTCCCATATGAACCCGCGTGTCACTTGCCGTCACCGCCATCTTCATCCGCTGGAGGACCTCTGCTGATCTGGTCGTGTTTTGCGGCTTCAGCTGCATTTTTCAGGTCGGCATTATGATCGCACACCAACCCGGAATCAACCCATTCCGGGATGCAATGCGGGTACTCTCCGAGAGTGAGGTGGGGCTTCCCGAGGTGATCCAACACAACGTTGGTGCTGTCGACGATGTGTCGCCTCCACTTGAAGATGTACGATCCCATCGCTATGAGAGTGGGTTTCACGGTCAGTGATGCGTACAATCACGACTCATAGTGTGAGCGATCGTTGTCGCCATCCATGCGCATGATCCACATGCACGCGCTCAACAAAACCCTCAGACAATCTGCAAGCCGTGTTAACCTCTCTTGTTTCAATCTGCCGCTGTTCGCCCATTGACCACACCAAAGTGCATCTGTCGAGCACTCCACCACACGAAGAACTGTTGCCTCCTGTTGTGCCGCCATGTCATCATCTGCAGGTCTGTCCACAATTTCACCCCAACGAACCACAGAGGCACGTCCATCTTCATCTGCAGCGTGTAGTAAATGAGGGATGGGGAAACCACTCTCGACCATTCCAGCCCCTGCCAAAAAACTCCTGCAACGTCGGTAGCGCAGTTGACGGTGATGTACGACTCCGCACGAGTGAAGCCATTCGACCTCGACGACGATTTGAAGATCCACCCGTGGATGGTGCACATTACCAGTTTCTCCACGATGCGCGCTCTGCGCAAAGCCGGTTCACGCTGCGTCGGATCGTCGATCTTGAAGCGTGGCACATCGTTCGTCGGCATGATGAGTATGGACGGTGGTTCGGCCCTGCGTCTCCGTTGGCGATGGCGACGAAGTAGTCCGTGCAGTCGCCTATCTCCTCCCTCAATGGTTTTCGGGGCGTTGACCCCAGAAAGTGTCGCAATCAACCTACAGCTTCGACCTCTCCTCCAGAATCAACCTCTTGTGCTGTTCTCTTCCGCCTGCTGGCAAGGGGTCGGTCATCGTCATCGTCGCATTCTCGTCATCCATCTTTTTTATCATCTTCACAGCGCACGTCATCGACCCTCCCCTCTACCACGCCTTTTGCGACTCCGCTTGCAGAAGTGTGATGATCTCCCGCCGACCTTCAACTGCCGCCTGCGTCCACTTTCTTTTGCGGGGGCGGTGTTATTGCCACACTTGAACCCCGCGCATTCTGCGACTCTGCTGGACTGCCCCGATCACTGCCTTGTCAAGTCTGCCTCCCCCACCGACCAGGACGATCGGTGCATGAACGCCGCTGGTCGTCGCCTCACCCACCCCCGCAGCTTGCGTCTGCAGCTGCGCCTCTGTGATGACAATCCCTTGTGCCTTGTGTGTCCTAGGCGACACTACCAACGACGGCTTGTTTGATAGCGGCCAGTTTATCCATCGACACCCCATCCCGCCCAAAACCCAATCACTGGCTCCCCCCCCGTCCCTTGCGCGTCCACCATCACAACTTCCTATGATTGGAAGTCATCATCATTCTCCGAGCTAGCCGCATCAACACGCAACCTTTTCGACTTGGGCCCGTGGCCTCGACCTTTCTGGCCTTCCCCCCCCTCACCAGGACCTCTATCTCTCCTGCCCTTTCCTGGCGCGCCCCAGGGTGCCATTTGGACCCAACTTCAGTCCCCTTGCTACGTGGCCGATGAAGGTGCGCTGAGGTGCGACGCGGACGCACACGAAGGGCACATGAACATCGACGTTCAACGGTCGGCGGAAAGGAAGGACGTGGACAGCGTGTACTACGGTGCAGTGGGCACTGGCCACAGAGGAGGTTCGAGGATGGCGACGACAAATGTCCACCAGAAAGTGAGAGCAGACGACGTGGCGGATCGGAGCGTCGAACGGGATGCAGGGGCGTACAGCGAGAGGGCAGTTCACACGAGGCACCTCTGGAGCCGTGGCAATGGAAGGACCGCAGTACGGAATGGCGCCCAGACTGTCCTTTTGCACCGTGCGCAGTCTCTCACCACACCATGGATGCGCTTCGCGGTACCTAAAGCCTGCCCGTTCATCGACCGTGTGCAGACCATTTTTCCCCGCCCAATGGAGGTCATCCTTTCATTGGTCCGACGTTGAATGTCGGCGTGCAGGAGGACCCTGGCGGTGCTCGAAAGAGCCTGCCACCCACCCCTGCACTGCCACCCCCCMAAACMCSCMGCGCTCAATGCCGCYCAWAWCCMCCCCCCCCCCCCCCYCCACAGGCTTTAAGTGTGGCAAGGCGCATCGACGATCCAGGATTACAACAAAGCAAAACAAGGATTCCTCCCCCTCCCCCACCCCCATAAGGCTTCATGCATCACCAAAGGACAAAAGTAACAGAGCGACTTCAAACCGACCACGCTTCAACGATCCAGGATTACAACAAAGCAAAACAAGGACAGAAGATTCGCAAAAAAAAACAAATGAAAAGAAACCTCCCCTAAAAATAAAAATTAAAAAAAATCCGTTTGTGTTCCATTCACGCAGGACATCCTGAAACGGTTGACAATCTCCTCCAAAATGAAGATCGAGCTCAATGCAAAACAAAAACAAACCGACAATATGCATTTCACATCATGCAACGTGTTCATCGGTCTAGGATCGCAACACTATTCGGTGAAGACAATCTACATTGACAACCCTAAAAAAGGTCGACATCATCGTAGCTCTTCTAAGAACAATTTAGAAATGCGCCGCAGCACACGGAAACGACACTGAGTGACTATCTGTGGGGCACGTGAGCAATGAATACTTGACACATTAACCAAACAAATCCTATGTCAAACAATGCGATGGGCAAGAACGCCCTTCCTATGTCTACACTACCTCCACTGCGGCACACTGCAGCACTGTGTTGCCGCGCGTTCGTTGAACGGGTGTTCAGCGTTCAGTTTTTGAACGCGTTGAACGCGCGTTCAAAGAACGCGGGTGCACGCTCTGAACGCGACCGCGCAGAGCGGCACCCATGCCCGGGAGGCCTGTCGGGGGCGTTGGGGATCAGCAGCAGTGCTTGGGGGGGCTGCGGGCAGTGCGGGGAGCGGCGGCGGTGCTTGGGGTGGGGCTGTGGGCCAATGCCCCAGGCGAAATAGGCATGGAAAAAAAAAAAAAAAAAAAAATTGTGTGTGAAATTGTGTGTCTGTGTGTGTGTGTATGTGTGTGACTGTGTGTGTGTGTGTGTGTGAAGGGTCCTTTTCTTTTTTTCGCGGGGGTGGGGGAATCCCCCTAACACAGCTTAGACGGCCCATGCAGTCTATCAGAAGGGTCCTCGCAGCCACGTGGCGCAGACCCCCCCACCAAAATCAAGGCAGGTAGTGAGTATGAAGTGAGCACGAGCTGGCCGAATATATACTCAAGATTTGAATTCAGGTCTGTGTTTCAGCAGTTATGGGTTGCTCACATAGCTAGGCCCTGCCGTGATTTTAGGGCTTGGCTGCACTACTCACCAAATGTGCAAAAGTAGAATGAATCTTCTGTAGAACATGGAATAATACGCCGCTATATATTCTGTCTTTTGTGCATGTGGTGAGTAGAGGCCCTTAGGGCCACTGCACGTATTCCTAAGAAAAGAAAAACGAGAGAAATTTCTCGTTTTTCTTTTTTCTTGTTTTTCTTTTTTCTCATTTTTCTTTTTTTTCGTTTTCCTTTTTTTCTCGTTTTTCTTTTCTTAGGAATACGTGCAGTGGCCCTAAGGGCCTCTACTCACCACATGCACAAAAGACAGAACATATGGCGACGTATTATTCCATATTCTGCAGAAGATTCATTCTAGTTTTGCACATTTGGTGAGTCGTGCAGCCAAACCCTGAGAATCACGTGCAGGGCCTAGCTATGTGAGCAACCCATAAACTGTTGAAACAGATACCTGAATTTGAATCTTGAGTATATATTCGGCCAGCTCGTGCTCTACTTCACATTCACTACCTGCCTTGATTTCGGTGGGGGGGTCTGCGCTACATGGCGGCGAGGACCCTTCAGATAGCCTGCATGGGCCGTCTGAGCCGTGTTAGGGGGACTCCCCCCCCCCCCCCCAAAAAAAAAGGACTCTTCACATGTGGCGGGGGGTGACGCGGTAGGGGGAGTAGGCCTCCCGGGTTTGTTTTTTTTCGCACTTTCGGAATTCGATGAACGAGGCCCACCACCCTGTAGTCCGCAATGCGTGCGCGCTGTCTCTTATACACATCTAGATGTGTATAAGAGACAGCTTTCGGGGTTCGTTGAACGAGGCCCACCACCCTGTAGTCCGCAATGCGTGCGCGCGCCCCCCCGGGTCGTGTTCAATTTTTTCGCGCCACGTGGCGTGCAGCACATTTGAACGCGATTGAACGCGGCCCCGGGGGGTATGAACGTGCACGTTTGAACGTGAACGCCCGTTCAGCACGTTCAGCCGGTTACATAGCTGCAACACACAGGATGACGACAACGACATTGCTCCCAAAACACATACGTGGCGATCGCGCCAACCTCGGAGACGCGTTACCGATAGACATTAAGAATCTTAAGATCGCTTTTGCGATCTCCAAAAGGGTGTTGCACATCATCAGGTTCGCCTGATCGACCTTCTCGTAGTGATCCTTCTACACCTCCACCTCTCGCTCGAGAATGTCGCATTGCCTCGTTAGAACTGAACACTCCCTCTTGATCGCGCTATCCACCGTCATCGCCATCAGCTTCGTGTGCTTATCCATGGCGTCGGCGATCTCATCGAATGTCTGCTGTTTCACATTCCTCCTTTTGCCGCCCCGCCTGCACTACCACCACTGAATGTCGAATCCCTCGTCGATCCCTGATCGTCATCCTGTCCATCCCCACATCCCTCGCTAGCCACGAATTCGTTCCGGCCGCCACCTGGCCCGACCATATGAACCCCTCCAACCAGATCCGTGTCCGCGAGATTCACTGGGTGAATGATGTGATCGTCCTTCGATATCGTGTTCATCTTGGAATACACACGCTCATCTATTCGAAAGTCGACTCCTTCCTTTCCACCGGCGTTAGTGTGAAGAAATTTTGCTTCCCGGATTGTCCCATGAATCTGTACACGGATTTGAACTGCTGGTACATGTTCTCCCATTTTTTCCCGCACTCCTCCGCCTTCCTAGTAGTCACCCCCACCTTCATGAGCCTCTTCTCAACGTCATCCCACTTCCACGTCCTCGACTTCATCTGTCCGTAGTTGTGCCCCAACCCGGCGAGATGCAAATCCTGGTCTCTTTTCGCCCAGACCAACGCGATCATATGATCGACGGTC
>BFEA01000441.1:0-22842 GCA_003427395.1 Chara braunii
TGTGTGTGTCCGTGTGTGTGTGTGTGTGTGTGTGTGTGTGTGTGTGTGTGTGTGTGTGTGTGTGTGTGTGTGTGTGTGTGTGTGATCAGAATGCGTGAATGAACGAAATGTCGTTCTATTTGTTCCTTTCAAGGTACAGTTCATCCTTCGAATGCACGGTGTCGCCGTCAGCAATGAACACATCATTCCATAGACATTACAAAACCCTTGTCCCATTAACATAACACATCCCCGTGAACACAACATATGCCCAGAACAAAGACGGTTGTCCCATCGCCCACAAAATACACGAATCCATTGTTTGAATGAAAAAGAAGAACAACGTTGTTTTCCCTTGTCAATTGGAACATGACTTTGAAGCGCGTTAAAACCAATCAGCGTGTACAGAACCGAAGCTTCCGCTTCTTCATAGTCCACAACGAATGCAGGAAGAGGACGCAGCGAAAGTAAACGGAAAGTGAAGGACGATTACGAAATGATATACACGGCGCTGACAGCGAAATACACAAAGGCGTCTGTCCTCCTACAAAGACACGTGCCGTCCACTTGACAACCTAAATAGTAGACACCGAACGACGCAAACTAGGTGCACTACCAACCGATCGATCGTCGGTGGTGTGGGTGTACAAGACGGAAAATCGATAGAATACAAACCACGGAAAATAAGGATAGGAAGCGCGACTCCCAGCGTGAAAGCCCCGGCAAAGGACGCAACAGCGATGGTGGCATCGCGACGGCAATCGATACAGTCTCCCCGCTGCAGATACCCACCCTCGCTGCCATCATCATCTTCGTCGTCGTCGTCATCATCAAAAAAAGGGGGTCTCGTTCTGGCGATCCAGTCCATGTTGCACTGCCACCATCTTCACCTTTGTCTTCGTCTTTCCCCCATCGTCATGATCTTTGTGCGCACAGATGACGCACCCTCGCACCCGACGTTTACTAAACCCTTCCACGAACGATCGCCCGCCCTCGCCGGCAGTCCATCCACTTCCACTCCCACTATCACCCGCCCTCGGCGCCATCAACATCGTCGTCGTCCAAGTCTTCCTCCTCAGGGGGGCCTGTGCCGAGCCAATCCGTCTTCGTTGCTTCCATCGGGGAGGACAAAGTCGCGTCGTGATTGAACATGACGCCGCACTTCGATGCCCAGTCGGGGATGTACAGTGGGAGGGGAGCGAAGGTCGGAGACGGTCTTCCCAGTTTCTCCGTCATCACAGTTGCGGCTAGCAAGACATGACGACGGGAGTCAAAATGGCGATCCATGGCAGCAAGAAGGGTGGTCTTCGATGTCAACTGCACGAAAACCCAGGCGTCGAAGTGCGATCTTGCATCGTCCCCAGCCATCCTCATTATCCACGCCGCCMCCGCCAGCAAGTACCTCATCGCCTCCGCCAGGGATTTCAGGCGCTCGTAAGACACACGCCCCGAGTCCATCGCCTGCGCCGCCTCCACCACATTCGTGAAATCGCGCACCAAACGTTGAGCGATGACCTCCTGGTAAGCCGCGCACTCGTCGTCCTGGTGCCTGTCCACCACGTTCGCTCCGACGAGCCACAAAGGGAGCTTCACACCCAACTCCAGCGTGTTTCGAATCGCCATCGGGCTGACTAACGAAAGTCATTCCTCCAATGCCCACATCGCTCTTGCCATGTCAGTCGCCGCGTGGTTCAAGGCGTACTGGTACGCCAAGTGATACCCCTTGTGTCTGATGTCGGACTTGAAAATCCAGCCGTGGATGGCCCTCTTCGCAATGCTCTCCACCTTTAACGCCCTTTCCTTCGCCGCCCTCAACTCCGAGGCGTCTTCGATCTTCTTCTGCGGAATGGAACTATGGGGGAGGCTGATGCTCCTTCGGATCGCCGATGGCTGCACCCCCGTCGCCACATCAAAGAGGTGAACTCGGGCTTCGTGCATGATGTCGATGATTTCTTTTCCCCGCGTTTGATTCCATAACCGAATGTTGTCGGTCCATCGCCTCGCGGCCACCTCCATCGCTTTCGCCTCCGGACGTTGCCCGCGAAGCTTCATCACTAGCGGTTCGTCGTCTTCGCCCGCCGCCCCGCCATCGCCTGCCTTCGCAACGTCCGCCACGGCTGATGCACCCTGAACTGCCTCCCCGCGCGGCTGCGGCGCAGGGGAACGCATCGTCGACTGGTCGGCCACAGCTTGGGAACTGCTAGCCACGCCAACAGCCTGTTCGCTCCGCTTACTCGACGGCGTCTGCTGCTGATCAGGAGCCACCTCCGCAGCGCCCACCCCCCCCGTTTCGATCCGTATCGCACCCCCCGTTCTCTGCTTCACTTTCCTCACGAGAGTCTGTTTGTCTACTTCTTCGAAGTCGTCGTCCTCCTCCTGTCTCTCMTGTGCATCCACCCAATCWGCCTCCACCTCTSTCCCAACTGCGGYCTTCCCRCCTTGRACGCCCCTTCTTCTCTTCGWGGGATCGTGGCGACCTTTCTTCGGTGCGACCTYGCCTTCCYTGACTTGTTTCCCAAGRACTCTCCGAGATGGAACGGAGCGAGAAGACATTGCGTGTCGTGTGTTGAAGATGGAATGGAAGGCGCGTAAGAAGAACGTGGATCCGTCGACCTCGGAGATGGCGGCGAGAAGATCTTTCTGCGGCGCTCAGTACCACACAGCGAGTGGTGGTTGATGGCGGCGAGAAGATACGATGGCGCGACACACGATAGGAAGGTCGTCGGTGTTTATACTGGCGGAGGTTTCAGGCAGCGACGAGATTAGATGGCGGCGCACATAGAGCACGCTTGATGGCGAGTAATGTCGAAGTAGGCGAGAAGATTACTTGGCGGCGCTCGCAAAACACGGCGATAAAACAGCGATGGCACCGACGGTGATACTGGCGAAATTCAAGGCGGCGAGATGATGTCTTGGAGGCGCGCATGAAAGAGGCGGGGGGGCGTTGGGGTGGCGGTGAGAAGATGTCCTGGAGGCGCGCAGAAGCTACAATGAGACGGCGAAAGTACGACGCCTCGCGAACATGACACGCACGCTTTCCGATGACTGCGGTGTGGCCCGATGCCTCGGTACTTATAACGAAATGGTGGTCGTGGGGGCAGGGCAGGAGTGATGGCGCGCTGTCGTTTGGCAATCCGCAGTTTGTATGTTTTCCCCAAAACACGGCGGACAACAGTCAACCATCGTGCCCACTTGCATCGGGCAACAAGACAACCAATAACCAAAAAAGACGACATCGTGGGACAGCAACCCCCCTCCATGAATAACCTAGGCCTGCCAAACCCCCACCCTGCCCGCCGAACGCAACCCCCCAGAGCCGACCACGCCCCCCTCCCTGTCTCCATCAGCAATGCGACGGGCAGCGAAAACAAAACGAGAAAAGGCGACGTCCCTACGAATGCACGCCCCGTACAAGGAACCTCCGATAACCACAAATTCGAGTACGTACAAAATTGAAAGAACTTCATTCGCATCATGATTATCAAATGAAGACAAGCATGGAGACATTTCATTGCAATCATCTTATACAAAACACAAAAACCTTCCATAGCTCGTTTGTTTTTATCTGTGCCAGACTGAAGAGAGAGAGAGAGAGAGAGAGAGAGAGAGATCTCACACCATAACAACAGTCGAAGACGGAAGAATTGAGGGCCAACACTTTAACAAAAAGGAAAGTGCTTTCTGCACTATCGAAATTCAAATTCAATTCATTGAATGATGGGATCACCCGTCTCGTACCATGTCAAAGAAAACACACACAAAGTCGGCCGACTGATGCACCCAACCGGCGTAATACAACACTACAAAGACCACCAACGACAGCAATCGATGAGGACACCTTGCCGACGAAGCCGACTACAACGGGAAGTCTCCAACTATCCACCGACTACTAAATTCCAGGGAGCAAGTGCTACACAACACAATGCCAATGAAGGCTATCGCTCGCGAATAGCCTTTGCTATTTCCAACAACGCATGGCACATGCGTTTGCTGACTTCATCGGACGCGGCGTAGTGCGTCTTTTGCACCTGCACTTCAGCTTCTAATGCCTCACATTGTCGTAGCTGAATGTTGCATTGCCGCTTGCTGACACTCTCCATCGTGGCCGCCATCAACACACCGTGCTTGTCCATGCACTCCGTCATTGCTTCGAACGTCTGCTGCCGCGTGCTCTTCCTCTTTCCGAAACCATGGGGGCTGCCCGACGTCTGGGAGGAACCACGAGTCGATCCCTCGTCCTCATCTTCCCCCCCCGCACCGACGTCGGTATCACCAACTGCTTCAGGATCAGCAGTTGTCGTCGACGGCAAACGCACACCGCCGCAGGCACCAGTGTCGGCAACGTTTTTGGGGTTGATGGTTTCGTTGAAACCGCTGGACCCTTCAATCTCGTCGTAAACGGCGTGGTCCATGTTGAAATTGAAGCCGTGTCTCGCCCTCTCCTTGCCGTTTAACTAGAAGAAGTCGATTCCCCCGAACGACGATTGAAAATGATGAACTTTCTTGAATTGCTGCATGAGGTTGTCCCACTTCTTCCCGCATTTCTCCGGCTTCCTGTCGACACCCACATTCTTCAATCTTCTGGCGACGTCATTCCATTTCCACTCCCTCGGCTTCATCCGGGCATAGGCATGCCCCATCCCCTGCAAATGCGCATCCTGATCGTGTTTCGCCCGTATGAGCGCGATGATATGTTCGACACTCCAAGAGTTTCGCTTCTCCTCTGCATCGCCGTCGCCTTCTCCGTCGTTCGCCTTTGCTTGCGCTTTCTTCGGCCGCCCACGGCCGTTCCCGATGGTCGCCTTCGTCTTGCCGCCGTTCCCCCCCCCCCGTTGTTGTTTTGCGATGGCGAGGTGTAACCGCTGTTCCCGTCTCCTGCCTCTCCTGCGCCGTCGTCGTCGTCGTCTTCGGACGGAAGCCCCGCATGTGGCTCCTCAACTTCTTCTGCCTCCCTGTCCATCCTCAGTCGCTCCACCCCCCGCCTGATTGCTTCCTCTCGCCCCTCCCTGATCTTCCGTCGCTCCTCCGCCCACACTAACCGCCCGTCGAGGTCGTCAACGACGTCGTCCAAGTACCCCCCCCCTCCTCGACAATGCCACGTCGACGTCCCAGGTTGGACGCAGCACACACCGGAGCCGGGGATTGCATAAACGACGGACGACCTTGCGTGCTCCTGGAGATGGAAGTCGCTCGTCACTGCCACTGCTGTGCGCCTGCAGATTTCGATGATCGGTCCACAGCGGTTAACTGCCCGCCGTCGTCACCGACATGGGGATTGACGATCACTGTGCGCGTCTGGCTTCCACACCTCCCTGTAGACAGACCGGAAGACAAGTTCGATCCGCCATGCCCTTCTTCCCCGTCGAGACCCGGCGCCAGCAGTTCAGTGAAGGACTGGCCGTGCACGCCACCACTGCCGCCGCACAGCTCCGTCCGAGACCATTCCTGAGTAGAACCACTACCCAACGGAACAGTGCGTGCCCGTCCCTCCCTCTCCTCCTCATCAGATGAGTCAGGGAGGGGTTGCAAATGCGGCGGCAGTGATGAATTACCGACCCCCAACGACAACTTGCAAGCCGGTGAAGAACTCCCAACGACACGCCTGCTCACAACCTGCTCCCCTCCTCCCCTGGGGGATCCCTGTCCACTATCCATCTTGACGGCCTTCATCGGCGAAGTTCGTCTGCGTCGACGCCGCGGCGCGCTCCCGATGAAACACACGTGCAACACTACGACGACGACCGGTAGGAAGATGGCGAGAAGCAGCAGCGGGAGCTTGCGAAAGTTGTCAGCCATGCGACGGACGACGGCAACGGCACTAGAGGGAAGAGAACACGGCCGACAACGTAACTGCGACGTCCTGCACACGGTGACACGCGCTTGGCGACAAACGGAAGCTGTAGTCTTCTGGACACGCTGTGCCGCCTCAAATATTCGCATTTGCCGACCGTTGGCCGGTTTCCTGCCACGGCTGAAGCCCAACCCCGAGTTGCAACGTGGTGTGCACCTTGGGGATGCTACCGGCCCGCTAACGGTTACCGTTGGCGTGGACATCGGGCCTCTTGAACGTTGGCGACCCAACATGTCCGTGCGCAAGTCGCCCGGACCACCGATGGACCAGACGCCGCCGACAAAAGAAGTCGACTGAGGTGCCGTCGAAGAGCGGGTTCTTCCCGATGGGGGAGCTCCGAGGATCCTACCGGAGGTTCCTTGGGGAAATTTGAAAATTGCCTGTGCCCCGAGGAATCCCCGAGGAATCCCCGAGGAAATGTTTTCACTTTTTTTTTTCTTTTTCTTTCCCCAAGGACAAGTGGAACGACGATTTCCTTGGGGGATTTTGGCGCCCGAGGAGTGTCAAACGAGCCCCTTAATTACACACCAGAGCCAGACAGCCGAAGAAAGTCGGACAACAAATTTGAGCCAAATGCTGCTGAGCACACTTCAGCCTATAGAGTCTACAATCCTGCCAAGACCACATTAATAAACAAACCCTAATTGCCCACATGTTTGTTTTTTTGACATATCTGGTACCTTGTTGAAGCCTTTCTTTTTTTTTCTTTTTTTTTCCGGGGGGGTGGGGCGGGGTGGGGGGGAATTGGAACCATAACAGTTGACCTGCCATACACCTGAAAGGATCGCCCTTGCACTGGAAATATTTTGCGAAACGGCGACCCCATTTGAGTATACTTCACGTGAGTCTTGAATGATATTCTTGGGCTGTGGCCTTGTGAGATCCACTCCACTTACCCAATTTAAACCACCCCTTCTGCACAGCACATTGTTGCTGTAGCGGCGGTATCGGCAAAGGCCGTGCTTTTTATGTACGGGCCTCCTGGCAGCTGGCCGGGTACATAAACGATGGAAAATTTTCCTTCTGAATCAAGTGAAATCAGGCATGTGTCCTGCAGCTGGGTGGTTCAAACAACAAGTACATTTCCCAGCCATTTTTCTATATGCGCCTTGCATGCTCCCACAACTTTTGCGGGTCAGAAGCTGAACCAAAATGGCTGGTGGCACCAGGCAAAATGATGCCCACGCCAATGCGTTTTTTTTTTTTTTTTTTTTTTTTCCAGTTCGTTTTTGTGGTGCGCAGGGCGTTTGGAGCCCTGGGCAATACAGGCTCGGAAGTACTGGTGGTTTTAAAGCACCAGTGGGCGGCCCAACCAATGAAAGATTGCCCTTAACACGGAGCTGCAGAGAGGATATGAGTTCCAGTTGTGAAAGGCAGGTGGCAGAAGGCGAACAGCACGCTTTTTTTTTTTTTTTTTTTTTTCGCTGTGATGGTTGAACTTCGGATTTTTTGGGGCAAGGCAGTGTAAATACACTCAAAGCCAAAGAAGTTGACGAAATGAGTACAGGGAAGGGAGAGAATAAGACAAAGACAAGGAAAGTAATCAGCTCGAAAAATTATAACGATGAAGCACAAAAATAGAGTAGGCGGTAAGCCGCCATATCCTTGAAGCACAACTGACAATCTCCCGACAGCTGTTTCGGCTGGTGCCAGAACCGGCACACTTTACGCCAGCAACCGCGCACCTGGTTGCGCACAAGGTGGACGAACCGGATTCAACAAACAACCATCCTCAGCCTACATCAACAGAAACAGCAAGGACGGCCGTTGGAACTTGGCACCAGACTGTTGCCACTTGGGACGTCGATTGCAGAACGTAGATCTACAAAATCTAAGGACCACAGCAACGCAATTATTTTCATCCACGTCAAACAAGCATCCACTCGACATCTACGGTTACCTGGATCTGATGTGACAACTTACGCTGGTTGAAGCACGGCCTTGCTGGCCCGTCCGGTACCACTGCTTTGTCCTGCGACAATATAAGTCACAGGCGCTTGTCCAGCCAAAATAGCTTGAGTGCTCTCCCAAGCTGCGCCTTCCGGGCCCCGACCGCTCGCAGCATTCATTGCAAACGCAAACCTGCATGCACGTCGCACAAGGGTCAGGTCCTCAGAGGTCGAGTCCTTTTTTCCCTCGCCTTGATTTGATGAAAGGACTCTCAGGTCGCAGTCCCTCGGGTCTCCCATCGTCAGTCA
The DNA here is from genome assembly GCA_003427395.1 of Chara braunii. Classification (NCBI taxonomy): domain Eukaryota; kingdom Viridiplantae; phylum Streptophyta; class Charophyceae; order Charales; family Characeae; genus Chara; species Chara braunii. Next base: position 8,029 of record BFEA01000441.1, read on the forward strand.
AGGTCGCACTCCCAGCATCGTCTCTCCAAGTCGGTCAGAAGTCAACGGTTCTTTCGGTCAGTCTTTTCCTGTCAGTCCACACCACCTCGGTAAGTCAGTTCCCACCTACATCACCATGAAGCCATCTGCCTGCAGAATCGGAGACCTACCCCTCCTCCTGCCTAATCCCGTCACCAATCCCAACCCCCATCCGCAGCACACCACATCCGCCTCCCCGTCTACACCTTTTTCCTTCCATTCACTATCCCTCATCAACACACCACTTTTCAATCCATTCCTCCTCTCCTTCTTTCCCTCCAACCTCACAGTCCAGTCATAAGAACCCATCCCCGGCGCGCAATTAGCCACAATCTCCTCCTCCCTCATCACGCCGTTACGTTCTTCCATAACTTTTTACCCGCCACAGCCACCGACGAAAATATCCGGTGTATCTTCGTCCTGGACCCTCCCTCGCCATCTCTTCTCCCATTTCACATTTTTTCCCTCCCTTTCATCCTTCCCAACACCATAACTTCACTGCAATGCACCTTCGGTGAAAGAAGGTACGGATCGAACCTCGTCACTTCCGATTTACTCGAGTTCGCAGAAGAAGCCGCCTTTTGCACCTTTCAAAATGGCGTGCAATCATTTTTCTTTCTCCGACGGGAGCAAGCAATGGAGCTGCTCTCTCACTCCTACTCTAATTTACTTCTCCCACTCATGACCTTTGGCACTCGCAGTCCGAACCTCCTTTCCCCTCAAGAGCAGGTGACGGCAAGCGCGGAGCTGGCAAACTATAAGGAGCAGCACACGCATGATCTGCACATGATGGTCAGCACATCCCCTTCTACTGTTTCTCACTATGCTTGGATTCAGCAAGAGACGACTCCTCCAAGTTCTGGGTTAACGGCGACCTTCTCAGCCTAGTGGAGAACCTGCCCTTCTTTGGAAGGCTACCAGGCTTTATCTCCCCTTTGGCCTTCTTCTTCAAAGGCTTCTTCAACAAGCTCACCAAGGGAGATATCTCCCATCTCCTTCTTCACCAACTTGTACAATCTGGACTGGGACCCTGGTTCAGATTGCTCACGGAAAAAGCCTGCGATAATCAAATCGAGTACCAATCAGCACCGGACTTTCCTAAAGAAGCCTCCTATCCGTCAGAGCCAACACTCTTGTGCCTCATTCTAAAGCTCCAAGACGCAACTCATATCTTCACCTTCGTTGATCAGGACCATCAAGATGCCGCAGAGGAGGAAGGCTAAAGATCCTCTCCCCAAAAGAAGAAAGACTCATCACATAGCTTCGGACTATGCCTCCGAATCCGACTTGCCATCTCCCAATCGATCGATCCCTGTCCAGCAGCTCCTCATAATCCCCCACCCGCACCAATCTGACACCCAAAACCCATCCCCCAGTTCCCTAAACCCTCCCATCCCGAAGGCACCGAGAGTGTAGGAGAATGCAATGTATTTCAGAGGCCTGGATTACATTTTCTCTTTTGCATCATCTCCCTCTTCTTACTCGTCCTCTTCATTTGTTTTCTCCTATTTTTCCGCTCACCTTCCCCCACTCCCTTCCTTCCCCAAAACCCAAGTAAGAGGTATTACTACCTTTGCTACAATTACTGTAAGAATTTAGACTAGTCAAGACGATGTTAGTAATGTGAGCGGCTCGCCACTTGTCCTTTCTTAATTGCTCTATATAATGAATAGGAGGGAACGAGAAAGTAGTAATGTCAAAGGATGGCTAAGCTCCAATTGAGAGACGTTTAAAAAAAAAAAAAAAAAAAAAAAAAAAGGGGGGGGAGGTGGAAGGGTGTAACAAAGGGGTAGGAGCCAGCAAACCCGAAAGATGAACAATCATGAGTCCCCAATTAAGGAGGACAAAATAATGACAAATATGCGAATCTAGCAGAATTTTGTTACTCATTCTTTCCTTTCTTTCTTCTCAGGTTTTTACAAATCTAGTAAAAATTTGCTACTTGATCTTTCCTTTCGTCCTTCTCAGGTTCTTGCATCCGTCTTTTTCTGCTTCCAAGCCCCTAGCCCATCGCTTTTCAAAAAAAAAAAAAAAAAAAAAAAACATCAGTCATTCACACACTACAAGTTTCGAACCAATCCAATCAACCAACTACTCAATCAAGATCGAGTACGTTTCCGATCATCTGATTGACTAATTGGTTGGTAGAAGGACCAACCAATCATATCACTTATCAACCCATCAATCAGCAAGGCTGCAGATAAACTATTCAATACCTTAGCAAACCAACTGATCGGATTGATCCACCCTATCCATCCCCAAAATTCTAACCTGCTCAACCCCTCTGCAAAGATTAGCAAAATTGGCCCACTTAAGCACATGCCGTTCGGCCTAATTTTTTTGTAACCAGTACTAAAGGAAGAATGAAGGAGTTATGACAACTTCAAAGAACCAAAACTAATTCAACTTAAGTCTCCTTACCAAGCATATCCAACGAGATGTCTGCGCACTTAACTCCAGAAGAAAAAAAAAAGAAAAAAAAAAGGACACAAAACCAAATTCAACAACAAACACAATGACGAAACGATCAAGTATGGCAAGAGCAATCAGTGTCTTTGACTTCTCAACTGTTTTTTCGATTTAATATTTTCGCTCAATATCGCTCCTTTGTGCATGCTTCAACCTCTCAACCCCTAATCACATGTAGTACAAGTTTAAAGCAAATCAAACACGTCGGCAAAAAAAAAAAAAAAAAAAAAAAAAAAAAAAAAAAANAAAAAAAAAAAAAAAAAAAAAGGAAAAAAAAGAGGAAACAGACACTGGACCGAGACATGTCAGTGACCTACAAATCATGCAATTTGCTGATGGTTCCTGACCTTCTTCCCTAACAAGAAATTAACCCCTCAACCCCCCTTTTTAAGGATAAATCATCTCTTCAACCCCATGATAGGCATTCATGCCCCAAGTCGCTCGGCCAATGGAGTAATCGATAGAGACACTACTCAATCGATTATACGATCGTTTGAGCAGTCGATCACTCTATCAATTACGCGGTTGATCGAACGATTATCCGAATACATCGTTAAATATTCTCGGTGCCAACCACCGACTGATAAACCGATCAACAAATTTCAGAACCTCTTGATTTCCGCTCTACAACACTGATTGGCCAACTGAGTCATCGATAGAAAGGTCATCCAGTCGATTACATCACCGATTGGGCAAGCGAGGTCTCTACCATTTACCCGATCGAACAAACGATATCTCGATCACACTGTAAAAATTAAAAAAAAAAAAAAAAAAAAAGTATACATATTTAACCAACCATCGATCGACAAATGACTAATAATCAATTCGATGAATTACTCAATTAAATAAATCAGTCAATCAGTCGATCGACCAATACATCAATCGATCACATGCGACCAAAATAAGATATATCAGCAACGTATGAATCATGCAATTTGCCGATGGTTCCAGATAAACCATCTCTTGAACCTCATGATAGTCATTTCACTAGACCAACCGAGTAATCGATAGAGAGACTACTCAATCGATTAAAACGAATATTTGAGCAGTCGATCACTCTATCGCTTACCCAATTGATCAAACGAATAACCGAATACATCGTTGAATATTTTCGGTAGCAACCACAGACCGCTAAAGGAGTGATAAACCAATCAAAAATTTTCAGAACCCCCTGTTTTCAGCACCGCAACAATTTGGCACTCAAATTCTAATACCGATTGACCAACCTAGCCATCGGTAGAACGACCACCCAATCGATTACATCACCGATTGGGCAAGCAATCTCTCTATCGTTTATCCGATCGATCAATTGATTACCCGATCACACTGTAAAAAAAAAAAAAATGTAGAAAATATTCAGCCAACCACCGATTGACAAGTAACTAATAAATCAATTTGATGAACGACTTAATAAAATAAATTAATCAATCAGTCGATCGACTGATCACTCCGCCAATTCATCATTCACTTTCAATTAATCCACCAATCAGCTACTCAATCATCCGATCGACAACCCGTTCATAGACCACTCAAATTAATTGACTCAATCATCGATCTAACAACCGACCATTCGATCACATCGCAAATGGTCAAATCAACGATCCATTGTCTATCATACCTAAAGCAATCGGTTGATCAATTACTCATATCTCACTTTGCCACAACCTTATACTCAACCTATTACCCGGGCACACATATTACCAACTCGTTTGACTGATTCGTCAATAGAACAATCCATCACTTGATTGATTAATCAACCAGTTGATTGATAACTCTGCTAACTAATTATTCACAATCAACTGACCATATTTACAATCCCCACCAATTTCAAAATGATCAATCAATCGATCGATCGACTACCTAATCATCCGATCGTCAACCGTATCAGCCACTTCATTAATTTGGCCCAATCGATAAACAAAGAAAATAAAAAATAAAAAAAACAAACCGCCAGACAGACAAATCAACCAATAAATCACCAGATTAATTAGAACAAGAAATTGTTCACTCGATCCGTTGATCGATCACTCGACGTCTAAATCAAACGTTACCCCAACCTTTACCACTAACTTCTACAATGACCTATCACCTGATAACCCACATTGACTACTAACCGATTCTAACTCCAACTGATTGCCCAAATGTTATACCACCTGACAAATTGGAAAGCCGATTCTTTTGCATTCCACCATCTTCGCCATCAAACTCCCTCAATTATCCATCTAATCAAATCAACCTATCACCACTCTGATTATCCGACTATTCGTTCGAACGATTACTCAAAACACTACCCGATTGACTACCCATCCTTCAACCCACTGGTTACTGGACTAACCAATAAGAACACTCGCTTAGTTGACGTGGGCAGTCATAGCAGATAAAGACAATGAGTTGAAACAAAATTCAATGTCGTATCACATCAGTAGACACGTTACAACAAGCAAAGTTTATTACTCCAACCGAAAGAGCTCAAAACTCTGCGTACAAACACTAAATACCTACCAAAAGTTAAGGGGACCCCGATTTCGCGGTGTATCGATCCGAAAAATCGTACAGACCAGGTGGAATCGTGCCTGCGCACGTCCTCAGCTCAAACATGCATGTTACTGAGTCGAACCAAGAGCTACACCGACGTCATTGGTTCGAACCCCTCAGCTTAAGATCCAACCCCAAACTCAAAGTTCGAATTGACCTACCACACTACTTATCAGACGTTCCCGGTTCAAAACCTGCTACGAGCACACCGAAAACTATGGAAAGCGCCCAAACAAAGTGAAAAATGCATACGGAGAACGAAACCAACAGACACTATTGTCAAAGGAAGCAACGTACAACCGAATATTGACCGAAAAAACAACGACAAACAAAACAAAGAAAACACAATAGAAAACAAGCGAACAAAAAAGAACCCTGTCCACATAATATTGGCTGGTAATCTAGTATATATATGTTGTTGTGATTGTTGTTGTTGTGTTTTTTTTTTTTTTTTTTTTTTTTTTTTTTTTTTTTTTTTTTTTATAACTAGGAATCGATCGAGTATCCTATTGAGTGGTCGATCGAGTGGTTTCCCTTTTTTTTTTTTTTTTTCGATGATAAGTTGGGTAATTGGTTGTTTTGTTGATTGGTTGTCTGTTGGTAGTTGTTGCCGAGATTGTTGGAGGAAGAAAGTGTGATAATGTATTTGTAGTATTTTTTGTCGAAGTAGGTTTGGAGTTTTGTGACCGCCTATAGGATAGTTGATTTGCTCTTGTCAATTCGATTGATGAATTAGTTGGGTATTCTATTGGTCAACTAATTAATGGGTTTAATAAATAATTGTGACATAAGTGAATGTGTGCGTAAAAGCAAGAAGTCAACTGCTCTAAGTAATCATCGCTTGGAGAGAAGTTACCGAGAAGAGTGAGCGTGTTTGCGACCATACCGATTGTAGCTGTTTCGGACATCTGCATCAGCGTGACTACAACTTGAGCTGCGGTTCAAGATGAGTGAACGAAGGGACAACACGAGGAGGGAGTACCGCGCAAGAAGCGTTGAACGTGAAGACTACAGAAGCTCTGAGAGGACCCTGGAACGTGAAAGGTCGTACCGAAGATCTCCTCCGAGATGCTTCAAATGCAATGAGCGAGGGCATTATGCGAACAAGTGCCCAAATCGAAGTCAACCTTCGACATCATATGATTTCCGAAGCGTGAGGTCTACGTTGTCGGTGCGAATACCCTTACAAGGGTATCCGCCCTGGTTTTTGCAAGTAACAGAAAAACGGTTTTGGTTTAGAATTTAAGTATACCACGCTAAGCGCGGCTGCGTCTGTAATTGCGTTGATTAGGTGGTTGACCACAATAGCGAGTGCGTGAGCGCATAGGTTTAAGGCGCCCGTGATTCTTTTCTGTTGTTGATCATAAGAGTCGGCCCGGACCTCGGTCGTTTTGCTTGGTGATATTATTATTTATTTATTTTTGATTAAGCAGGAATTAAGGATATTTTCTTTTTGGTACATTTGGCCGAGTCAAGTGCGCGTGTGGAGAACGGCCCCGACGACGGCGCGACTTCGTGCGGTGAACGGGGAGTGTAGGATGGCGCACGGGGCAATTATGGCATGGTATAAGCAAGCCGGCGCGGACACTGGGAGCCTCGCAGCCGGTTTATGGGCCCAAAAGCACCGCGCCGCACCGCCTTGTATGGTACTCTGCGGGCACTGGTCTCAGACTTGGGCTTAGCCGTATAGGTTACGACATTGGGCTGACACTATGAAGGTTCGGGGATCGACGCCGGCAAGCGCCAGCGGAGCATCGAGGAAGGAGCCAATGGGGTTGAGGGCCGTGGGGCCATCCCCTTTTGGTTTTGTTGATGCCGGCGTCCGGTCAGTGGTGGCATTTTCTAAATAATTTTATTCTAGCGTCGTATTTTTTATACCCCGGCGGGCCGTTGACTTGGGCGAGACGCCGGACCTAATGGTCGTCACGACAGTCAAGAATCTTGAGCGCGTACCCCGTTTGACGGGCCCGCATGTTTGGGGTGCTGGTAAAAGTCCTCCCTTACGCCGTGGCTGAAAAACCACGACGCGGTAGGGGTTGAGTTTGTAATTGCACTTGAGCCGAAAGGGCCGGTAATGATGAATATATACGCCCTACGCTTCGGGTTCGATGAGGTCGCGGGGGGGGGGTGCGTGTTGTATTCACAGGATTGCTTGAAGGGCGCCTACAACCTGGTTTCGTAACTGCACCGGAGTTACCCCCTTCGTAGCATAACAGGGAGCCTCGTAGCAGCCACATTCGTGCTCGGGCCACCAATAGGGAAAACTGAAGGAAAACGCAACCACAGGTGGGGGCGCTACCTACCACACGCAGGTGGGCCATGCAGGCCATGGGTCGGCCGGGAGGATCAGGACTGAGCCTTCTCGGTGGGCCAGTCATTATGCCTCGCCTCCGATCCAGCAAGAGGGCGGAGTAGCCAAGGGCGCGTGTGAATCGGGACGGGAGGCAGTGCGAGGTGCARGCCGGGTGCATTGCAAYGGGCAGTGGAGGCGGGGAAGGCGTTGGTATAWGGGCGAAAGACGAATTGAACCGTCTGTTTTCCCTGGAGTTCCCCTTGAGACAGTCGGTACTGCTCTGAAYGCTACCCGGGTTGTCTGTGGGATCGACCATTGCCAACGAACTACGATAGCGGGGAGGGCAGAATGACACAGCGGGGCGACCATGCTAGGGCGGAGACAGCGGGAGAGAGGCTCGGRCGGAGTACTGGGTGGACCGCTGCATYGARCGSCGGAGCGTGCATAGGAAAGCACGGCGGGCGCWAGCACAGCRGAGGGGTGGATACAGCGGCGAATGCAGACAKGGGCGGAAGGTGAAGGCAGCAGCGCGGTGAGAATGGAATGAATTTGACCCAGAATCGCRTCTGGGTGCGTTCAGAGGCAAAGGCAAGGAGTGAAGAAAYGAGATTTMACTCGATTCTTGATGGAATCGAGTGAAAGAAGAGGGTAGATTAGCATTTTGAAGCCGGGTGAAATCAACTATATAGTTAGTTTTGGAAGAAAATCAGTAGAAAGGAAGATTAGCAGGAAGATGCCGCGAGGAGATCGCCGGGAGTAGGAAGAAGGTGGGAAAATGCATATCAGGTGCGTCTCCGAGCGGATTTCGACAGAGTAAAAGTCGAAATTATGGTTTCAGGGCAGGGCGAATTCAATAGGGATATTAGTTTTGGATGAAAGTTAGTGTAGTTTGAGTCAGTAGTTAGGAGGCTTGCGCGGAGCTGCTAAACCAAAAGCTATGGCGGGAAGAAAAAGCTCGGCATCTCGCGCGATTCTTCAGGTAATCGGGCGAAGCRAGGTACTAKCTYGGGTTTTTTTACCAGCGCGGGGCGGATCGCGGTGGTAAAACTCGGCTTGGGGAAGCCATTCGGACRGAACRGGATACGACTGTTGCGCCTGGGAGTAAAAAGTAGTAAAACGTAATGGCACCTAGCCGGCTTGTAGCGGTAGATTCATTCGATTTTGCTCATTTTCTGCAATGAAACTRACGTGAATAGGTGCGCGGATTGGAAGACCTACCTGTGTACCAGTGCGCTGCTCGTCTATGAATGGAAGTAGTATCTCCSAATCTCCYGGCGCGCGCGACTGGACAGTAAYGTATATTTCCGTGTTCTTGYGGTATGTTCATTCGAAGTCTCGCTCATCGTATTGAGCGAATTASCGCAGCGGAAGGCCGRYGSGTCGTTGRAAACTTACTRGTGAACCAATGCGTCGCCCAGTCTACTGATAGAAGTARCTCTTCCCTGACCCCCTRCGCGAGTGGTTGAATCACAGTRTATATRACCACRTTTTAGCGGTAGGKTMATTCTAATTTTTGCTCACCTCACTKAGGGAAGTGGCGTGGGGSCAACTTCGAGGTTAGAGACTGGCCTGTTGGCCTATGTGCTCGCATGGGAGARCAGGAACGAAGAGGAGGTAGGTGAGAAGACGAGTACACTTACCTTGCTAGAGCGCATCCGTGATCACAACGAGCGTGAGTCGGCTACAGGGCTTACGCTGTAGGAGCGCAGACTGAGAAGGGGAAGAAGKCAAACGAATTTGGGTTACTTACCTGGTCGGAGCGCGTYTATGTTGTGAGGGYATGCGCCTGCCACGAGATAAGGTGCTAAGCYGCAGGGAAAAATAGGGKAGGSGWGGTCTTACGACCCAGCRAACGGACTGAGCAGGTGCGGCARGCCGTATGAGGCAGGACGAGGCTGTTTTTGAGTTGTGAATCAACCCAYCGCTCGATTGYTGGRCTCCTACAGCGGTGAACTGTACATCCAGCTACAAGGCTTACCATCGAGCTTGCGGCACCACTGCTGAGTACTACTGTCTCGATAGTTGGGTATGYTGGGACTGCGACTCTTTGAAAGAGYWGCCGGTACGGTACTATTGTTGCCCTCGRCTACGTACTGTTCTATTGGTAGAGGCTGCARYTGTTTCTCCTGCTAGCTACTGCGAGCATGTTGCTGTGGACTGGGTATAGCTGCATACTGTTGCTMTTTTCGACTGTGCACAGCCGCGGGCTGCTGAGTGACTGTGCATGAACTACTAATGAGAATTATTGTTGGCGGTGCACAGACTGAGGCTGCATATTGCTGCTGTTAGCTGCATACTACGACTGTTGCTGTAGATCACCACTGTGTGCTGTTGCGGCGCTTATGGATTGGGACAAGGGGTTGGATTCGGCGGTTGACTTCAACAGTTTGACTTCTGTTTTGACCGAGCTATTACAGGTCGGCCATCATTGTGGGGCCCTCAGGCGAATCAAGGTTTCAAGACCCTCTCTTGCGGGACTGAGAGCACCTTTTTCTTGGATCTGAGAGACTCACATCCTTCTCTATCTACCCTTCTAATTCTCAATCTAGTCCTTGGTTACGAGGGGAAGGCGGCAGGCGGGATTGCAACCCGTAGGTCCGCGTCAAGACTCTGTGGGGAGTCCACCCACCGATTGCGGGAGCTCTGCCGGAACTCAGGAGGAGTTCTGGAGGCAGGGAACCTTCAAGTAAATCATCTTTATCTGTATAAACCCCACTACTACCCATGTTTGCCTATCTCCCTGCAGTATGACTGTTGTATGCATGCGTTTGTCCCTATGGTTTTTGATTTCTCTTCAGGACCTAATCAGGCTAATTGGAAAAAAATGTGTGAGAGTGAAGCCTAAGTTTGTACTTCGTTCTGATTGAAAGCAGACTAAGGATGAATTGGGGGAAGGTGGAAGGAAGGTAGACTGCATGCGTTTGACCGGGTCAACCAAAGCCTGAGCATTGTTTCTACTGTGAATGGCTCAGGGCTATGTTTATTTTGATGTTTTCTGAAGGACCAGGCATTGTTTCTACTGTGAATGACCTGGTCGCTGTGTTTATTTGATTGTTTTCTGGGGTGCCAGGCATTGTTTCTACTGTGAATGGTCTGGCTACCTTAGTTAACTCTGAGGGTTGTCTATTTGAAATGGTTTAAAATTTTTGTTAGTCTGAGGGATGATTTTTTGGTCTAAGGCTAAACATTGTTTCCATGGTGAATGGTTAAGCCTGAAAACCACGCACATAATTTAAACTAAGTATAAAGGAAAGTATTTTATGTATATTTGCATGTGAATTGGCAGTTGGGCATTGTTTCTACTGTGAATGGTCCAGCGTTAAGCCATATTATTAAGAAGAGAAAAAGGAAAATACAAAGTATAAATGAAAATAGTTTGGGCAAGCTGAACATTGTTTCTACTGTGAATGGTTCAGTCCCCTGCCCATATTTGTTTTTTCTTTTGAAAACAAAGTCAGAAAAATACTAAATCTTTGGATATTAAACAGCTCAGGGCGGCTAGGCATTGTTTCCATGGCGAATGGCCTAGTCATCTGCCCAAAAGAAGAAAGAAGTAGTTGTGCAACCGGTTCGTGTATATCATAAGGACAAGTTGTGCATTGTTTCCATGGCGAATGGTCCAGCTCTATGTCTTATGTAAGATGGGTATAAGGATTCAAGAACTTGAAGATTCACGAACTATTTATATGGAATGAACTTGGGGTGGTGAGAGTACTTACATTTGTGGTTTGGTTTGCATGTGACTGGATGAGATGGCTAGTTTGTTTAAGTTTCATTACTTAGGTAGTTGTTGTAGTTGCTCGCCACGTGCTAGAGCCATAGGAGTTAGTGTCAATTCCTGTTATTTTCTGTAATAACGTTTTTTTTTCTTAGGTCAATTCCTGCATTTTCTGAGATCTTTTTTTATTCTTGGCTTTGTATAAATCTTGAAAAGTTACTTTTCTTACGAGAAGCGCTGCCGAAATTTCTACAAATCCAAGAAGTTAATCAACTTTTGACTTGTCAGAGTTCAACTTATCTTTTCCATATATGGATTAGTATAAATCTGGAAAATCTCATTTTCTAGAGGGAGTGCTGCCCAAATTTTTACTAATTTAAGGAGTTAAACAAAATTGGACTTTGAGAAGTCAAAGTTATTCTCAAAATTCTGAACTTAGCCTTGTATAAATTTTGAAGTAACACTTTTCTAGAGGGAGTGCTGCCGAAATTTCTACAAAAATTAAGGAGTTAGTTAAATTCAGTCTAAAGTTGAGCTCGAGCTATTGTTCGAGTTCATATCTGACTGAGTATAAATTTGGGAAGTCTCCTTTTCTAAAGGGAGTGTTGCTCAAACTTCTACCAATTCAGAGAGCGAGACATAATTTCATTCTCCAGAGTTAAAGATTATTTCTGCTTTTATATCTGGCTTAGTATAAATCTGGGAAGTCTCTCTTTGTAAAGGAAGTGCTGCCCAAATTTTTACTAATTCAGAGAGTTAGACAGAATTTGACTTTCCAGGAGTCAGAGATTATTTCTGTTCCCATATCTGGGCTTATATAAATTATGAAAAGGCACTTTTCCTACGGGAAGCGCTGCCAAAATTTTCTTAGTTTAGAGGAGATAGATTATATTTTGACAGGTGATTCAGGCGATCCACCCAGAATAGGGGAGATTTTGCAGTTGGTCTACCTTTGGCTTAAGCACTGACTTAAAAGTAGTCTTAGGCTTAGCTAATAAAAAAATTTTGATTAAGGATGTATTATGGAGTTATATTCTCCATACACTTATGATCTTAGCTTGGGGACTGGTCTGCCGTGTGTTACAGGTCCTTTTGATCATTTGATCCAAATTCAGGGCTAGATCCAGTTTGATCCCTTGAGGATCACTTAATGTTATCACTGATAACAGGTCGGTTGCCGATTCATCGGTCTACGACTCAATTTCAACTCTCCCTCCACACTCAACCTAAAAGGCTTTAGCCCTGGTGATCTTCGTTGTTTTATTAAGGTTTTCACCCGGACTTTTGTTGAATGGCCATTTAACAAAGGTGCTGAGTTTTAATTAAGGTTGGTTGGACAGGAGGTTTTGGGGTTTGCATGGCTAAAGCAAGGGGTATGAATGTCGAAGGTAGTTGGGGTTGACTCCGTGTAGTGTGTGGGCTGTTGATTTGGTTTGTTGATGTGATGGCAGGTATGTGCTGTGAATCAGATTCAGGATTTGGTTGCCTGCGATCACACATATACGTAATATTGTGAGAGACCCCAGTRAGACCATAAAAAGTGATCGTCACATATTTAACCCTTATATATGTATACATGKGTATACTTGGGATGAATGTCTGCATGGGTTGAAGAGGCCCCACTTTAGAGCCCGCTCAGAAGCTGAGACTGAGGGACTTAGAGGAGGTCTCTCCTTTTATTATTGTCTCTTGCTTTTTTTTGATGATTTTCTTAGTCGGACATTTGGTCCTGGGCCGGGGTTCTAGGTCCTTGTCCAGGACATCCCAAGCCCTAGGCTCTGTAGGGGAGGGKTTTTCCCTCGCGAAGAGCCTATTTRATTTACCTACCGAGACACTCAGGTCGAGAGCCTAAGGTGCAGCGGTGGMTGCAYGACTTTTCCTTTAGYCGTGCAATGTCGTGAAGGGTTAGRCCCTCACGACACTTCAAGTCTGACTCTTGAGTGTCATAAGCGGTACTCGGATCCATGAGGGACCGCTTGATTATGGGCACTACATAGTACGCCATCGTTGCGACTGCTTGTGTATGTCTGCATTGCAAGTCGATGTGAGTATGCCCAGCGTCCTCGCGGTTTTATACTAAGTTCAGCRCGYAACGCCTATCCGATTTCCGCACTGGGAAGTTATGGGTTGGCTACCAAGGGGCTAGGAGCGTTGTCGCGTTGTTGGTATTGTGTCGTTTCGTATATATGTTGTTTTGTGTGTATGTGTGTTCGTAAAGTGGAGTGCGCGTGGTGTGTGGGATGCGTCCTAGTCGACCGACGATGAGTCGCGCTTGGGACCTCAGCCCCCCCAAGATGTCGGTTCGCGTGCGGGTCCGATAGAGGCGTATTACCGCGCGTACCCCCTATGCTTCAGCGAACGAGAAACGCCCTCGGCTGGTCCACCTCTGCGATTGCAACTGATTAGCTTTCGTACTGTGGAATAGTAGCTCGGCGGGGATACGTCCACCGAAGGGAGGTGACAGCTCCCGTAAGGTGTAGGTAAGTCGTGCCTCGCGTAGGCCCTATCCTGTTGTAGGGGCTCGCGAGAGGTATGGCTGACGCACCCGGCCGGAGCGGTTTGTGGAAGCTCCATGTATATTGCGACGAAGGGTTCTAAAAACCAACTCCTGTGTGACGCGGCCGGGAGGGTCCCGCACTGCCCCTGTGCGGTGCCGGACCGATGCGCCCGACAAGTGGCGCCGTTGCCGGGGATAATGGAAAGTCTACCGTTGTCCCTGGTGGAACGACATCCGGGTATGAGAGTTGAATAAGAAAAGGCATAAAGGAGTGATGAGAAGGTAATGAAAGAATATATGAATGCTTAAGTGTAGGTGGGGAAATTTACCAACCCAAGTAGAGGAAGTATGAGGGAAGATCGTGTTAACTTTGGGTAAAGTAAGTACTAAGGGTTAGGTGGGACGGATGGAATAGACCGGTCAAGGTATAATGTTGAATAAGGGGATGTGCTTGTTTTCTTTTGTCAGGGAATTTAAGAAGAAGAGGCTATTAAGATGCCTGAGACTGGCGGCGCATCAGTTGTTCCTAAGAAGTGCCTGACACTCGATGACCTCATCGCGGCCATCGACCGACATGAAAGGAACCCGAGCAACATCCCAAAGGTCGATACTTTCCACTTTTGTGGGGAGAGAGTTTTAGAATGGCTAGAGAGGGTGGAACAAGCTTTGGTCGGGTGGCCGGATGTTGTAAAGTTTCAACGCATCCTTCAGTATGTCCTCCGCAGCTACCATCAGGAGGTGAAGAAAGTCATAAATGCAGCTCAAGGTAGCTGGGAGAGGTTCAAGGAGGGGATGCAGAGAAAATACCGCCTGGGAGACGGGTTGTTGACTACCACGGACCTTGAAGCTATGAACAAAGAGGATTTTACGACTATAGGGGCCTTTGTTCAAGAATTTAAGAAGAGGGCGCGGAAGGTCCATGGGATTCCGGAGGAAGCATAGTGCGCCATCTTCCTGGGGCTACTCACAGCATCGGAGGCCGTCGAATTGACGAGACATGGAGGAGGTAGCACTAAGCTCACCTGGGCCACCATTGACAGAGGGGTGGAAGTTGGGTGCTTGGACCAGGTTGAACAACGTCAGGTACGCCTGCAAAGATAGAAGAGAAAGGAAAGAGATGCGACCGCTTCTGGGACCCCAGGAGTAACAAGGATTGTTACAGACGTATTGGCACAGCTAGGGTATGCGACAGAGCCGGTGGTGCAAAGGAGGGTGGTGACGGCTGTTAAAGTAAAAGAAAAAGAGTCAGTGATAGAGGAGGCTGGTCAGGAGGAGCTCTGGGAA
>BFEA01000441.1:23587-37148 GCA_003427395.1 Chara braunii
TCAAGGCCAGGGGTACCAAGGCCAGGGCTATCAAGGCCGGGGGGATCAGGGAAGTCAGGGGTATGGAAGACCCCGCTTTGACTGGAGGACGGCCACCTGTCAACATTGTGACCAGCAGGGCCACATTATAAGGTTCTGTAATATAAGACGGGAAGACGAGAGAAGCGGACTGATTTCCTCTACTATGGATGAGAATATCTACGATCAGTTTGGGGAGGCCATTGACAGAAGGCTTGGAAGAGTGAGGGTTGAAGCCCAACGAAGAGCGGCAGCTGGGCCACCACCCCCTGCCATGTTCAGGCTATGGCAGGAAAAGGAGAAACCACCGTTTGGAGTGGAAGAAGATGGGAGCAATAAGGAAGTGACTCAAGGGCTGCGAGGAGGACGTGAGACGGAAGAGACCATAATCATCGAGTCAGATGACAAGGATGAGGAGGAAAGAACGGAGCCTCTGTCCGTCTTATTTGAGAAGATGGAGGACTTGCTGGATAAGATGGGGAGGTACCAATAGAAGTTGGAAGGCCTCTGTGAAGGAGTGAAAGGATGGAAGTCTAATGTCCCCAAAGTATTCCTCTATGACTCCGGCCCAGAGTCAGCGCTAGGGCGACCCGGAGTAAATGTGGTGGGGTCGTGCCCTCAACCAGGAATGAGGGGGAGACCCCTCACTCCGCAGGCCCAGCTGGCAGAGGTAGCGCGAACGAGAAATCAAGCCAAGGCCAGTACCAGCCAAGAGCCTCCAAGGGGGGAACACGAACCAGGGAGAAGGAAAGAGGCTGTGGAAGTAGAGGACGACGATGATGAAGAGGAAGAGAACGAGAGGCTGCGCAGAGAAGAGGATCAGAGAGCGGAGCAGCGGGCAAGGAAAAAGTGAACCAGGGGAGAGGTCGAACCGGTCATACATGGCGGACCGCCCAAAAAAAAGAAATACGAGTTCGGTTGGAAGAGGGATTTGATGTAGAGAAGGTAATTGACCGGCTACTGGAAGGACATAATGACCTCATGACCCTGAAGGAAATCCTAGCGTCAGCCCCGCGACTCCGCGATGAACTGAAGGGGAGGTTATCACGGTGCCTGGTGCCTAATGTCCATCTGGGTACGATCCTGCCCAAGGAGGCAGAGTGGGCAGAGTCAGGTACGAAGATGGACTGAAAATGCGTAGCCTGCGGTACGGTGGATTTGATGGTGAAGGGTTCCAAGTGCGCAGCAATGGTGGACACCGGGGCAAAGATGAACATTATTCGAGAGGCGGACGCGATCAGATTCGGGCTGAATATAGACCGTTCTGACTGCGGTATTCTGCATGGAGCCAGCTGTAAGGCCATGTTTTATGGGACAGCCTCGAATGTGCTCGTCGAGGTTGGAAAGGTGAAGGTCAGGGTATGTTTCTTTATAATGCCATACGTGGACCATGGAATCCTCATTGGGAGGTCATTCCTAAGCAGGACAGAGACCGTGATGTTCAGCAAACATGATGGGACGTTGATCCTCCTCTTATGCGATCCTGCTTGCGGAAATTATGAAATAATTACTTGCAGGAATACCGGGCCAAGGAGTATAAGGAACCGGCCCAATCCAGGATCATTCACAATCGAGGAGTCGGAGGGGGAGCGCAAGAGGCTCTGGGCAGAGCCCGAAGCAGGAGAGAGGGTGGAAGTATTTCCCCTTAGCCTGTCAGATGTTGGGAAGGCCATGGACCTGGTGGCCGCCCACGAGATGGCAGATCCGGATGCCATCCAGGCCTTGAGGGAACAAGTTCTGGAATGCCCTGAGGCAAGAAGGTTGGAACTGGTATATCGGCTCCCAGCCAGTAGAGGGAACCCCGCATCAGCGCAAACACAATCCGTGAGTCGGCCCTTTTTAGGGGACGGCTCAAGCAGGGTTCTCAAAGGCGGTACAAGACGGTAGATAAAAAGTGTCACCCGGTACCCGTCCTCGTTACAGAGGACGAGGAAGCATATTACGAGAGGGAACGAGGGTTGATTCGACAAATGAGGGAAAGTGCTTTAGCAGGGCCATGTCGTATCAATGAAGGGAACGAGAAGGAGTTTATCATAGGGGAGTTTGATTTCCTGCTGCCTCAGGAGCGAACGCTGATGGTGGAATTAATGAAGAGGAAGCATCGCGCCTACGCGTTTAGTGACGAGGAGCGTGGCAGGCTCGATGTAGATAAGATACCTATGATCCGCATCCACACCGTGCCACACGAGCCTTGGAACATGAGAGGGGCGCGATATCCTAATCCTGACGAGGAAAGAAAGGTGGTGGATTATCTCGACGGCAAGATACGTACTCACGTCGCCGACTATTCAAGTGGACCGTATGCGTCCCCGTGGTTCTGCTTTATTAAGCCTAACGGGACGCTGCGGTGGGTGCAGGATTTGCAAAGATTGAATGTCGTGACTGTGCGAGATGCTGGAGGACTGCCGAATGCAGACGCGCTGTCGGAATCCTGTGCTGGAAGGCCTATAATTTCGCTTATAGACCTTTATTCAGGATACGATCAGTTCCCAGTCTACCCGCCGGATAGGCCAGTGACAGCTATGCACACGCCGCGAGGATTAGTCCACATGAACGTGGCCCCACAAGGGTGGACCAACGCAGTAGCCATGGTCCAACGGGCCATGATTCGGGTCATGCAGTCAGTCAACCCCCATATCACACAGCCATACATTGACGATTTGGCAGTGAAGGGGCCGGCGATGAAAGAGAGCGACGAAGTCTCACCAGGGGTAAGGCGCTTTGTCTGGAAACACATTCAGGACCTCGAAAAGGTCCTGAGCCTACATAACCTCACGGCAAGCGGGGCCAAATCCAGACACTGCATGACGGAAGCGACTATCTTGGGGATCGTCTGCAATGAGAAGGGCCGAAGGCCGGATGTGAAGAAGACGGACAAGATTACTGAGTGGCCAGTTCCGTTCCACTCAATAACTGATGTCAGGAGCTTCCTTGGTACGTGTGGATTTTGGAGGGCCTTCGTCAAGAACTTTGCCGCTAAGACTGAACACCTGAGGAAGTTAGTCCGTCAGGATCAGGAATGGGTATGGTGTGAGGAACGAGAAGAGGTGGTGGCTAAAAGGAATTCCGAGAAGGAGGGTTGGTGTTAGGAGCGCCAGATTATGAAGCCACAGAGACGCGACCCTTCATTGTCGAAACGGATGCGGGACCGACCGCCTTAGGGGGAGTTCTAATACAGACAGACATGGAAGGAAAGGAAAGGCCCTTGCGATTTGAAACCGGACTCTCAGTACGACAGATAGGAACTACTCTCAGTTCAAGAGGGAGACCCTTGCTGTCCTCCACTGTCTGCGAATCTTCCGAAACTATGTCTTCGGCAGGAGATTTATTTTGAGAGTGGATCCGACCGCCCTAGCCTACTCTCTAAGGAATTACGTTCCATCGGATCCGACGATTGCCAGATGGCTGACGTACATCTAGATGTTCAATTTCGAATTAGAACGGATTCCTGGTAGTAAGAACCGGGCAGACGGGCTGAGTCGGATCAACTGGGATAAGCAGGAAGGGGAGGCGGTTGAGAATACGCCCCTAGTTGATGGATTTCTGGATCAGAAAAAAGATGTTCGTCTCCATATCAATAAGTGGTCGCCGCGAGTGCCCAGCTGTGTAGGCTATCCTATTTGGCAAGCGCCGAGCGGATATGAAAGGAGGACCGAGCTGGTCCTCAAACCCTTTAAAGAAGAGGATCCCTGGGGCGGTAAGGATGTTCAGTGGATGATGGAATTAGCGCTGACCAACTCGCATAGCCTGGTGGAGGATATGAGGACGATTGAGGAAGGACCTGGCCACGTAGAACGGCATGAGGACCCGATGGGAGGAATGTATCTTCTCGTCAATACGTTATTGCAGGAAAACCTAGACCAGTCAGGCTCGTTGAACCCGACAGGGAATGTGGACGAAATACCCGAGAGTCAGGACGACGAGTTTGAAGAAGGGGAAATTAAGGAAGCTTTTCGTGCAGAGGAGTACGAAGGGATCTATCTAGAGTTGGGGCTTCTTCTGTCATGTGAAATGCGGCTAAGAGATGCGAGCGATAGGACTCAAAGGATGCTGCAGCGCTACTTAGTGCGAGACGGTCACCTTTTCGTGAGAAGGGAAGTGGGGAATCCCAGGAGAGTCGTCTGCAGTAGGAATCGTCAGATCGATGTCGTAGCAGCGCTTCACGATGGTATTGCAGGAGGTCATCGAGGGGTACAAGCCACGTATGCCAAGATAAGTGAGCTGTACTACTGGGATGGGATGATGGATATGGTCGGAAAGTTTTGCCGATCTTGCGTACCTTGCCAGGAAAGATCCCGTTTAAGGCAAGGAGAGCCGCTGCATCCCAGGCTAGAGCGAGAGGTGGGGGTTGTAGTGCATCTCGATCTACTTTTTATGCCACTTGGGGATCAAGGCTATAACTATATCTTCGATGCACGCGATAACCTGTCTGGGTTCGTAAACGGGCGTGCTATTCACACAAAGACCGGGTCAGTCCTGGTGAGCTGCATCGAGGAGTACTACCTGCGTTATCCTTTCGTGAGGGAATTCGTAATGGACAGAGGATCAAAGTTTACATGCCAGGAGGTGCAAGAACTGTTATCAAGGTATGGTGTGGCAGCCAACTACACCACGGCCGCGCACCCCCAGGCAAATGCTCCCGTAGAGAGAGGACATAGTACCATTACGAATCTCCTGGCCAAATGGAACGAAGGTAGGCCTAATCAATGGCCAAGATACCTAAGGGCGGCTTTATTTGTCGAGAACATTACAGTAAAGAGATCCACCAAGTACGCACCTACGACGCTATGGTACGGAAGGCATGCCACCTTCCCTATCGAAAGCTTTCTTAAGACGTGGAGGCGCCAGGATCTGGAAGTTAACCTGTCATTTGAAGAGTTGCTCGATATTCGGGCGCGGCAGGTTGGGGCGATAGAAGAAAGGATCCAAGAGGCATCTGATCAGGTGGCGAGAAGCCGTATGGATGATAAGGCTCGATGAGATCAGTTTGCGCGAGTGAGGAAAGTACCCTCGGCAGTCGGGGATGTCGTGCTTCTCTACGATACATCGCTGGAGAAGCAGTGGTCCAGGAAGCTCGATAAGAGATGGTTAGGTCCCTACCGAATCGCACGGGTCGGAGACTTCGGAGCGTACCAGATCGAGGAGTTAAATGGGGCTGAGTGGAAGGATTGGGTATCTGGAACGTGACTGAAGAAATTTGTGGCGAGAGAAGAGGTAAGAGAGATGACCTGACCGCCTTTAGAATAGAAGTAACAGGGTGTGTAGGTTAGGAAGGATGCATGCTGCATGAGTGTGGTCTAGTCTGAGCTTGCTCTGATTATCACGTGCTTGCTTACCCCAATGTGTGCCTGTTGTCTCCTTCGCCTGTTGTGCAGGTCTGACTTTACGAAGACAGTCATGCCAAGAGGAGGGAAGGGGACACGGCCGCCTCAGAGGCCGTTGAGCGCATCAGGAGGATATAAGCGGCATGGGCCTCGCCATCGAGAGAGTACTCCAGTCTACAATGATGGGGACATCGAGCTATTCTGGGAGCATGCGAGGCATATGGGTTGGACTGTCGCTCAGGCGATTGAGAGATTGAGGGGAGCAGGTAGGTTCGAAGAGCCCATTGCCAGGATTCATAGGGAGGCGACGACGAGGCAGGAGGTGGAGATGAGGATGGAGGAGTTGCGACCTCGCCTATGGGACCTGATGGCAGGCCGATCCGCCTGGAGATTGGAAATGCGTCGGACTTCATCCCCGCGTTTGAGTGGTTCATGCAAGAGCAGGGCATACCAAGAGATGATTGGATGCAGACGCTACCCCTCTGGACCAGAAAGGCGGAAAGGTCACTGGCTATGCAGATTAGGGACATGGCACGAGATTGGGAGAGCTGCAGGGCACATTTGAGAGAGGTCTTTCGACGGCCAGAGCTCCCTCAGCCCAGAGTCGAGAGGCGGCAGAGGAGTCAGAGGTCGAGGGATCCTGAGCCCAGGGAGGTGAGACCGTCTCGGGGGGACGGAAGGCCCTAGCCAGGAGAGAGGAGGAGCCGGAGCGGGAGCCAGAGGTTGAGAAGCGAGGGGCATACCCTGAGTGTGGGTTGGGACCAGTGGAGTTCCATCGTTTTACTGAGGGTGGATTGAGGAGGTCACCAGCACACACACGGGAGGAGCCGCCGGTGTTTGAGGGGCCGTTGAGAGAGTTAGAGACGCATCTGGATATCTCTCAGTGGAGATTATCGCCTCAGGATGAGAAGCATGAAGAGCTAGTAGAAGGGGTGCCACGAGAGGAGGTGCCACGTGAGGAGATGCCACGAGAGGAGGTGCCACGTGAGGAGATGCCACGAGAGGAGGTGCCACGTGAGGACATGCCACGAGAGGAGGTGCCACAAGACGAGGTCCAGGGTACTCAGCGAGAGAGAGGGTTGGGCGATGAGAGGAGACGTGCAAGGAAGGAAGTGATAGAGGTTGGAGAGGACACGCCCCCACAGACGCCAACAGTGGGTTTGAGACTCGGGGATGCACCAGGGAGCACCCGGCAGGCAAAGGAGGGGTTGCAGAGAGAGGAGACCCCTTTACCTTCGTCAGAAAAGGCTCCTTCGCCAGAAGGAAGGGCAGAAAGGAGGAGAGAGAGGGCAGCTGTAAGGATAGAAGCTCTGATCCTGATTGATAGGCACCTAGCAGCTCATGCCCTGAAGCACCCAGACCTGGACGAGCCAACACCTGCAGAGCCACGCCAGGAGTCATATCAGCCCGAGAAGGAGATGGAAGCAGAGATCCCAAAGAGGGTCGACCTCCGCACGAGGGAAAGGGTGTCAGCTGGAGAGACGACTGAGGAAAAGAGAGCAAGAAGAACTAGACGGATAGATGAGATATGGCAAGAGAGGCAGAGGTTGGAGGCAGCGGGGGAACTTCCGGAGCAGCAACAGGAGAGGCAGAGATCGGAAGCAGCAGGAGCACTCCCAGGTCAGCCACCCAGCGCGCCAGCCAAGGCCCCGGAGATTCCTGAGATGTGGAGAGACTTCTGGGAGCAGAGAGGAGAGGAGTTTCCATCGCCAGTCAAAGCCGGGTTTGGGGTGGCCAGGAAGGCGGAAGAAAGGTTAGATCCTAAAATCAAGTTCCTGGCCAAGACCACTTTTGACCGGCACTTGTTATTGGAGGGCGATCTGGCGGGGAAGAAAATGAAGGAAGCCAGCCATGGAGTACGTCTGGAGGCTATGGAGATGGAAATTCAGGAACTTAGGGCTTTGGTGGCCAGCTAGGCAGCTATCATTGAGAGCCTGAGGCAGCAAACCGAGGGAAAGGTGGACAGACCAGAGAGAAGCCGGCAGGGAGAGCAGAGGCAGCCAGGACAGGGATTGCCAGGACAGCCATCTGSGACAGAGCCTCGCCAGGAGCCACCTATGGGGAGGGTTATCTTGGAGTCAGAGGAGGCGAGAGCACAGAGACAGGCGGAGAGAGAGGCGTTCGAGTTAAGAGCCCCTACCGAGCTCGCGACACTTCCAGTAGCAGCGGCGGGCCCAGTCGTACCTTTGGCAGTAGAGGAGGGGCTTCCACCATCTAGCAGTGAGACGGCTCAGGGCTCAGTAGAGGAATCCATGAGCGTGCTCCTTGAGGCGGTGCATACTATGCAGGAGGAGGTGAGTTTGTTTTCACCTGAGCAGAGGATAGAGGAGCCTCTTGAGAGAGAGATGGGGATTGAGGAGGAGGGTGCCATCGAGGGCAGACTCCAGAGGATAGGCACACCTGAGTATGGACCAGAGGAGATTGAAGAGCAGTCCACGGCAGTGCCAGGGGCGACACTCAAAAGGAGGCCTCAGAGGTTGGACACGCCCGAGTACGTCCCAGCGACAGCGGATTTGAGAGGCAGACTAGGATCTTGGGCTACTGGATCTGGGTCTGCTGGACCGGTTCCGGGGACAGAGCAGCAGGAAGTCGTTAGTACCGCAGCTCCTCGATCAGAGCAGCAGGGGGGCGTCAGTACCTTGGTGGGATCTCCTTCATTGCGACCTCCCCAGCCCAGGAAGAAGAAGTTCAAGAGAAAGGTAGATCAGCTATGTTTTTACTGCAAGAGGGACGTGCATTTGGCTTTGGACTGTCTCGAGTTTCTTGAGGATAAAGCAGCAGGGAAGATCTCAGAGGTAGGGGGTAAAATGTATGATAGACAGGGTAGGATAGTAGAGAAGTCCGCAGATGGAGTTGAGGAGGTAGGGCCGGTTTTGTCTATATAAGTGAGCGAGCATTTTGTGAGGCATCGACTTAGGTTCTGTGTGATACCCTCTTAGACTTAGAAGACATTTTGATGATTGCTGTTAATCTAGATTTGAACTCTAGTGTTTCTACTGAGTTGGGGTTTTGAGGGTCAGGGTGGTTTAGATGAGGCATGTACATATTTAGGTGGCCTACGCCCTGGTCTTTGAGAGACATATCTGACATGTATTCTAAGGGTAGTTGTCAGTGTGGGTTTGGTGTGACTTGAGTTGAGCAAGCTATGATTTGGAGACACTTCTGTTTGAGACATTGTACTCCCTGAGTGTATATTATGATGAGGTTTCCTTCAGGGACCATTCTTATATGTGACGATCACTTGTCTCTCTCACATGTGTGGTTGTACTCTGATGTATGATGAGTTTGTGTGGACAATGTGTGAAAAAACATTTTATGTATCTTGGGTATTGTGGATATGATTGTAAGTAAAACTGTCTACTCCTCGGTGCACTTATGCGACCTGCCCACGGCAGCTGATAAGGCAGAGTATAAGGGGAGGAAGCGCAGTCCGTCTGTGAAAGTTATCTAAGTTGTGATAAGGACCCATAAAATGGTCTCTCAGTGATTTTGTTTATGATAAGCCCCCTTGGATTTTGGAGAAGGGGATGTTTTTGTGACAATGTGGGTTATGATAAGACCCCTCGTGATTTTTGGAAGAGAGGGTGTTTTGTTTTGTGGCGAGACCCCTCGTGATTTTTGAAGAGGGAGGTGTTTTTGCTTATGATGAGAGCCCTTTAAAAATAAAATTAAAAATTAAAAAAAATAAAAAATAAAAAAGATGTTTTTGTTGTTGAGAGACTCACCTTCAAAGGTGAGTAAACTGATTTATGACATGGTAAGTTGCCTATTGACTGATAAAGTCTGACGAAAAAGGGTCACTCTTTGGAATGTTTGAAAAAGTCGCAATGAGTGCAGGGCGAGAGATGTCTCAGGGTGAGTGGTTGCTGGCTCTGATCAAGTCAGGGGTCACGGCCTGGTGGATTTAGCGGTGATTTTGTTTGTAAGCGTACGAAGGATGCCATGCCTATTGAGGGAGGGTTGGTAAATGCCTTCGGACCCCTGCGTATCGCGCAGTGAGCCTGTGATTTTGTTTTGCGACGCACCCGTTTAACCACTAGTGCTAATTCTGAGACATATTGAAGAAAGATCAAGCTAACGAAAAAGAAGTTAGTACCTCTAGGGCGTAACCCCATTGGATGGCTGCTAACCGGCGCAACCTGGTTGCGGGACCGCGGGGTAAGAGTTTAAGGGGAGTTMCCCGCCCCAGGGAAATTACTCCGTGGGATAGTGAAGGTTGAGATTTTGGGAGGTCCTGATTGAGTGCTTATCAGGAGAAACCCTGTCGTTGCGTAACCAAGGAGGGTACTGCCGTTAAATAACAATGCGGTCGGCCGTAGTCCTGGTCCGATCAACCAGGCTATGGTGGGCAAAGATGGAGACCTGACCTTTCTGTACTAGACTGCAGAAAGAGCGGAGTGGATATTAAGTTTACATATATACGTATATGAATTTGATTGTGAGAGATTTTGAGAAGGAAGGCGAGAGTGCCTTCAAAGGTCGCAGTTAAGGCCCGCGTCCCTAGTTTTTGCCAGGACTAGAAACACCCAACGAGAAGCCGAAGGTTGTCTAGGACCGGGGAGAGGACGATTGGGAAGGTCTTTGGAACTTATGTTGTCAACGTCCTAATTTCTGGGTAGTAAGAGACCTGGGTTCGAAACCTGGCACCATATAGTTGTGGAGGCATGGTTTTATGGAGGCCTCTACCCTGTGTTTGTCGGTTAATCGGATTGGCTCACTTCTTTCGTCAACATTTGGCGTGTGAATGGATTTATAGCTTTCAGATTTGGCGAGCCGACGGGGACGTCGCTTAATATGGTCTGGTAAGGCTGTCGGTGCGAATACCCTTACAAGGGTATCCGCCCTGGTTTTTGCAAGTAACAGAAAAACGGTTTTGGTTTAGAATTTAACTATACCGCGCTAAGAGCGGCTGCGTCTGTAATTGCGTTGATTGGGTGGTTGACCACAATAGCGAGTGCGTGAGAGCGCAGGTTTAAGACGCCCGTGATTCTTTTCTGTTGTTGATCATAAGAATCGGCTCGGACCTCGGTCGTTTTGCTTGGTGATATTATTATTTATTTATTTTTGATTAAGCAGGAATCAAGGATATTTTCTTTTTGGTACATTTGACCAAGTCAAGCGCGCGTGTGGAGAACGACCCCGACGACGGCGCGACTTTGTGCGGTAAGCAGGGAGTGTACGATGGCGCGCGGGGCAATTATGGCATGGTATAAGCAAGCCGGCGCGGACACTGGGGGCCGCGCAGCCGGTTTATGGGCCCAAAAGCACCGCGCCGCACCGCTTGTATGGTACTCTGCGGGCGCTGGTCTCAGACTTGGGCTTAGCCCTATAGGTTACGACATTGGGCTAACACTATGAAGGTTCGGGGATCGACGTCCACAAGCGCCAGTGGAGCATCGAGGAAGGAGCCGATGGGGTTGAGGGTCGTGGGGTTATCCCCTTTTGGTTTTGTCGATGGCGGCGTCCGGTCAGTGGTGGCATTTTCTAAATAATTTTATTCTAGCGTCGTATTTTTTATACCCCGGCGGACCGTTGACTTGGGCGAGACGCCGGATCTAATGGTCGTCACGGCAGTCAAGGATCTTGAGCGCGGCCGCATGTTTGGGGTGCTGGTAAAAGTCCTCCCTTATGTCGTGGCTGAAAAACCACGACGCGGTAGGGGTTGAGTTTGTAATTGCACTTGAGGCGAAAGGGCCGGTAATGATGAATATATACGTCCTACGCTTCGGGTTCGATGAGGTCGCGGGGGGGGGTGCGTGTTGTATTCACAGGATTGCTTGAAGGGCGCCTACAACCTGGTTTCGTAACTGCGCCAGAGTTACCCCCTTCGTAGCATAACAGGGAGCCGCGTAGCAGCCACATTCATGCTCGGGCCACCAATAGGGAAAACTGAAGGAAAACGCAACCACAGGTGGAGGCGCTACCTACCACACGCAGGTGGGCCATGCAGGCCATGGGTCGGCCGGGAGGATCAGGACTAAGCCTTCTCGGTGGGCCAGTCATTATGCCTCGCCTCCGATCCAGCAAGAGGGCGGAGTAGCCAAGGGCGCGTGTGAATCGGGACGGAGGCAGCGCGAGGTGCAAGCCGGGTGCATTGCAACGGGCAGTGGAGGCGGGGAAGGCGTTGGTATAAGGGCGAAAGACGAATTGAACCGTCTGTTTTCCCTGGAGTTCCCCTTGAGACAGTCGGTACTGCTCTGAACGCTACCCGGGTTGTYTGTGGGATCGACCATTGCCAACGAACTACGATAGCRGGGAGGGCAGAATGACACAGCGGGGCGACCATRCTAGGGCGGAGACAGCGGGAGAGAGGCTCGGRCGGAGTACTGGGTGGACCGCTGCATYGARCGBCGGARCGTGCATAGGAAAGCAYGGCGGGCGCWAGCACAGCRGAGGGGTGGATACAGCGGCGAATGCAGACAKGGGCGGAAGGTGAAGGCAGCAGCGCGGTGAGAATGGAATGAATTTGACCCAGAATCGCRTCTGGGTGCGTTCAGAGGCAAAGGCAAGGAGTGAAGAAAYGAGATTTMACTCGATTCTTGATGGAATCGAGTGAAAGAAGAGGGTAGATTAGCATTTTGAAGCCGGGTGAAATCAACTATATAGTTAGTTTTGGAAGAAAATCAGTAGAAAGGAAGATTAGCAGGAAGATGCCGCGAGGAGATCGCCGGGAGTAGGAAGAAGGTGGGAAAATGCATATCAGGTGCGTCTCCGAGCGGATTTCGACAGAGTAAAAGTCGAAATTATGGTTTCAGGGCAGGGCGAATTCAATAGGGATATTAGTTTTGGATGAAAGTTAGTGTAGTTTGAGTCAGTAGTTAGGAGGCTTGCGCGGAGCTGCTAAACCAAAAGCTATGGCGGGAAGAAAAAGCTCGGCATCTCGCGCGATTCTTCAGGTAATCGGGCGAAGCRAGGTACTAKCTYGGGTTTTTTTACCAGCGCGGGGCGGATCGCGGTGGTAAAACTCGGCTTGGGGAAGCCATTCGGACRGAACRGGATACGACTGTTGCGCCTGGGAGTAAAAAGTAGTAAAACGTAATGGCACCTAGCCGGCTTGTAGCGGTAGATTCATTCGATTTTGCTCATTTTCTGCAATGAAACTRACGTGAATAGGTGCGCGGATTGGAAGACCTACCTGTGTACCAGTGCGCTGCTCGTCTATGAATGGAAGTAGTATCTCCSAATCTCCYGGCGCGCGCGACTGGACAGTAAYGTATATTTCCGTGTTCTTGYGGTATGTTCATTCGAAGTCTCGCTCATCGTATTGAGCGAATTASCGCAGCGGAAGGCCGRYGSGTCGTTGRAAACTTACTRGTGAACCAATGCGTCGCCCAGTCTACTGATAGAAGTARCTCTTCCCTGACCCCCTRCGCGAGTGGTTGAATCACAGTRTATATRACCACRTTTTAGCGGTAGGKTMATTCTAATTTTTGCTCACCTCACTKAGGGAAGTGGCGTGGGGSCAACTTCGAGGTTAGAGACTGGCCTGTTGGCCTATGTGCTCGCATGGGAGARCAGGAACGAAGAGGAGGTAGGTGAGAAGACGAGTACACTTACCTTGCTAGAGCGCATCCGTGATCACAACGAGCGTGAGTCGGCTACAGGGCTTACGCTGTAGGAGCGCAGACTGAGAAGGGGAAGAAGKCAAACGAATTTGGGTTACTTACCTGGTCGGAGCGCGTYTATGTTGTGAGGGYATGCGCCTGCCACGAGATAAGGTGCTAAGCYGCAGGGAAAAATAGGGKAGGSGWGGTCTTACGACCCAGCRAACGGACTGAGCAGGTGCGGCARGCCGTATGAGGCAGGACGAGGCTGTTTTTGAGTTGTGAATCAACCCAYCGCTCGATTGYTGGRCTCCTACAGCGGTGAACTGTACATCCAGCTACAAGGCTTACCATCGAGCTTGCGGCACCACTGCTGAGTACTACTGTCTCGATAGTTGGGTATGYTGGGACTGCGACTCTTTGAAAGAGYWGCCGGTACGGTACTATTGTTGCCCTCGRCTACGTACTGTTCTATTGGTAGAGGCTGCARYTGTTTCTCCTGCTAGCTACTGCGAGCATGTTGCTGTGGACTGGGTATAGCTGCATACTGTTGCTMTTTTCGACTGTGCACAGCCGCGGGCTGCTGAGTGACTGTGCATGAACTACTAATGAGAATTATTGTTGGCGGTGCACAGACTGAGGCTGCATATTGCTGCTGTTAGCTGCATACTACGA
>BFEA01000441.1:129660-145667 GCA_003427395.1 Chara braunii
AGGCGACGGAGGGCGCCGGAGTGGGTGGCAGAGGGCAGCGGAGGGCGGAGGGCGGCAGAGTGGGTGGCAGAGGGTGGTGGAGGGCGGCGGGGTGGCGGAGGGTCGCGGAGGGTCGGAGAGTGGCGGGGTCTCTCTCTCTCTCTTTCTCTCACACACACACACACACACACACACAGGGGATAAGGAATAACCCACTAACTCGAGTCGCCCATCACGGAGCCGCACAAAATCAAGCACGTCTGAGTGCACTTCACCCTCGGACGTCCGTATCCGGGTAGTCTGGGCCTCTAGGGTCGCTGGTTATAGCCCAGTGGAAATCCCCCCCGCACATTCGGCCGTGCTCCGGGAATTCCGGGTTTCTCAAGTTTCCCCGTAGTCTAAGCTGTTCACCTTCCCAATACTCGCGATATTCCGGGTCCCTCAGGTTCTCATAGTCGGACGCCCAAGAGGGAGATCTCGCAGCCATGTCTGTTTAGTAAGCCGAATCCCCCGCATCCTTACACGGGGTTAAGGCTGACTCACACAGACGAGCGCGTACGTGGCGACTCGGCTTTCTCGAGATCGCGACCGTACGCCCGCACACTCATAAGGAACAATTGATTGGTTTCATTTGCCGGTCGCGTTCAGCATAAGTGCAAATATCCTACCAATCACTACATGCCATACATGTGACGCAAAAGGAGGGAAGAGGGAGCAGGACAATCAACTCGTCACAACACTTCCTGAATGTTAATAACTAGACCCCAGACATCCAAAACGAGCAGTTCCAATCAGTTCTGAGCGTATAGCTCACGCAAGTGAACATTGGTCAGAGACGAAATAGGCATTGCAAAACAAATTTGGAAATCCGAAAAGATCGTTAATAAAAGGGAATGTACATTCATTTCAAGCATACATACCGAGTAAAACAACAAGGAAAATCCGAGACGGTGTACAAGAGAAGTTCAAAAGAGAAGGGTCGTGATAAAGAAATCGGCCATATCAGGATCCAAAATTATACAGATGAACAAAGCAAGAAAGAAACAACTAAAAAGAACCTTATCCCGCACCCACACAACCGCTCTCTCTCCCTCTCTCTCTGCTCCTGATGCGGGCAATCCGTCGCCTCGCATCAACACCCACGATACCAGCAGTATGTCGTCATGTATCAACGCAGAGTTGTCACCCCGCTTGGTTCAAGCATGCAAGCCAGGTTCGCCCGTGCGCCACAGTCCGTCGCGGCCCCGCGCGTCAACCCCGCATACCCGACACGAGCTCGTCGGATCGCCCAACTCCCGCACTCACTTACCTTCCAAACTTCCTCGCTAGCCGCCCCTCATTGATCGTGCTGACCTCGAAATTCTTAGAGAGAAAACTAATCGCACGTGCGAAATTTATAGCATGCATGCCTGCGCAAAAGGTACGGGATTAAGCCCAGGTGGACAAGAAGAGAAAAGAGGAAGTGCCTACATCGGCATGGCTAGGCCGTTGTGACGCCAAACCTCACACCCGGCGCGACTTCCTGATCGGAATGGGATGTGGGCCTGGAAGTGCGAAAAGGGGTGTGCGAAGGATTTTTGGGAAATTGGGGTGGAGTCCCAGGTCAGAACTGAGATCTCCTGTGGCAAGGTTCAGGGGCATAGGTGTAATAAGGGACAGGTTATTCCCGGGCCGAAGGTTGAAGATGTCGTGCGACATAAGGCAGATGGCATGCATAGTACATCTTGGGCCGTCCGATCCACTCGTTTCTATTACGATGGCTCAGGGCTCTAGGAGAGGTCCATTCGTAGGGATTGCGATCTCTACGAGTTGGGCCCCCTTGTGTGAACGCGTGGCAGCTGGTGTTGTGAATTGCGGTTGCACGCGGTAATTCCGGAGGTTCGGTGGCCGCCGTGTTGTCGAGAGTTTCTGTGCGACGTGCGTGGCCAGTACGGGGCGATGGAATCCCACGATATTACTGTAAGCCGATGATACGGGAGAAGGAGTCGGAATGGAGGGAAGTTAGTGGAGATGACAACAAAGTCGGGGGAGATGAAATAGTGCGTGTGACAGGCCTCCGGGTAGTCAGGACCCCGTGGATCGTTAGTAGTGGCGCAGTAGAAGTCCTCTGCACACACCCGGTCGTTCCCCGACTGACAAGGGAATTCCGGGTACGGTCGCTGAAATCCCCAATCGCTCAAGTTCTCGCAAAGGGGAATTTTCGTACCCATCCTGATACTGAAAGTGCCAAATCCATCCAATGATCGCGGACCGACCTCGTGTGGATACGTGTAGGCTGGGTTTATTGGATCACGCTTACACGTGCGCATACGAGGGGTTCGATCGTACGCATGTCCGTCACCCGATTCTCGTGCAAAAGTGAGGTCCAAGTCCCATATGCAAAATTGCCATGTGGCGGAGACAATCACTTAGCAATTCAATCGTTCCGTAATCCCGCAAACAACAAATATTTCATTTCTCGATCATGCAAGGTGGCATCACATCATGGTTTACACATACGTCAGACACCGCAACAACATAAACTTCTTTTATCAGCCATTGGTCGCGGTCAGAACAGATCAAGTGACGATGAGCAGTTGTCAAGCACAAAGGATGACGAGCATATCACTCAACCATCCTGCACACACAGAATCCATCCAATCAAATACATCAGAGGAAAGGAGGAAAGATCGAGACTGAGTAAAGCGCCAGACAAGGACCATCGCCGAGAGAAAGATGTCGAAGGAAAATAAGGGGGGATCGTCTTTAACCGAAATCGAAACTTATATACAAAACTGAAAAAGGCAAAGAAAATTACAATCCCATATCCGTTCATTTCCACTCTCCCTCTCTCTCTCTCTCTTTCCAATGCGGACAGTCCGTCGTCACGCACCAACCCACGAAGTTGTCACCCCGCTTAGTCCTGTCCCCGTCAGGTTCGCCCGCGCGCCACTGTCCGTCGTAGTCTACGCGTCAACCCCACACATTCGGCACCAGCCCGTTGGGTCGCGCAACTTCCACGTCAACTCACCTCTTACTTCGCTCGTGAGCCGACCCTCATAGATCATGCTACCCCAAGCTTCCAACAACTTTTTAAGAGAGTTAACTAATCGCGCTGTCGAAATTTATAGCGTGAATGCATGCGCGAAGAACACGGAATTGCGAGGACTTAGAAGGAGAAAAGGGAAGGAAACACCTACGTTCTGCATGGCCAAATCGCGGCGTGGGGGACGTAGCCACTCTCCACGCATCGATCCGATCATGCAGCCCGCGGGCTAACTAGACACAACAGAAGGAAAAAAGAGAGGGCGGGAAAGATGAAGCTCAAGAAGAAAGATATAGTTACAATGGCGTCCGCCCAAAAATTACAGTTGCACACAAGATTAAGGGTGCCGATTAATCAGAGCTCCGTTGCAGCCGCGAAAAGAAGCACGCAAGTAAAGAGCATCGCGAGGCAAAAGAAATTCTGAATTTTTAAATTCCTATCTAATTCAAAAATGCAAAAAGAACTTCGATAAAGCACAAACTCCGAAAAGAAAATCCGAAATTCCGAGAGTCGTCGAGGGCCCGACAATAATTGAAAAGAAATTTAAAAAGAAAGAAACAAAACTCCCGCGCGATCATCACGCCGAAAACCCAACAGCAAAAATAAGTTATGTCAACCATTATTAATCGCGCCTGCGGTGACGCGCCACTCAACCGTCCATCCCGGGCATGTCCCATGACCGCCGAAGGGGAAGGAGCAAAGCGAAGAAAAAGAAAGAAGCGAGGACACTGTCGCAATTTACCCGTCGATCCCACCTTCCGTAATTTGCCCAACCTTCCCATCTCAGGACCCCTCATCGTCATCGCGCAGAAAGTCGCGCGACACAGAAAATGGTTCGTCACATATGTGACGCCCAGGGGGTTCCAATCTTGAGCAAGCTCCCGCTTGCTCGATGTTACGGCACGTGCCGATCGCTCTAATTGATCGACGACGCGGAGCTTTCTACGTGCCACTTACCATGCGATAAGAGTGTGGAAGTCATCCAACGCGGGCTTTATCCTACAAGTTCCCCAGGAAGGGCAATCTGACCACAGACGAAGGAGGTGGTGAGGGATCTTGCCAATTGACACGTGTCGTTTCCGCAGGATATGAATCATCCTGTTCACACGTCATCCGATCCGATGGTGCGTTAGTGACCCGCAGGGAGAGGATAAGGGAGTCGGTACATGGGGGGATGGCGAGGGGGAGGGTCACTTAGGAGTGGGGGTAGGAAAGTCTCCATCCCTGCTATTGTCTTCGGCAGCTCTTGGTATCTAACAATGCGATGTATGAGGGGGAATCGGCTGCCGCTATGGGGGAGCGAAGCGAGTTGGTCGGGATAGAGGGTTGGGAAGGTGTGGAGCAAGGCCGTGCGGAACTGGTCACAGTCCGCGCATGCGGGGACAGTTCCCGTGATCATGCAGTAGACTTTGACCATGTTATGTCCTCGCCAGGCAGCACTAAAGAGAAGGACGTGGAGGGAGAAAGAGGAGACGGCGCATCTCGTGGTGGAATGTGGATAAACTGTGACAGTGAAGCGAGTGGCGTAGAAGTGACGGAAGGTGGAAGGTGGGAAGGGGTTGCGAGGGAAGGAGATCCGAGTATCGATTTGCCAGAGGGTTAGAAAATGAAGGGGACAACGGAATAATGACCAGGGACGTAGCCCGATGCCCCGCGTCGGCACACGTTCGAAATGAGGGACGGGGGGAAGGGGTGGGGGATCGGCTTCGTCGCCTCTGCGCCGGTGCGCTCGAGGTCTCCGCAGGAGGGAGCTCATTCTCAATGGCGGGCGGCTCGTGATTTCTGGTCGGGTCGTCTGGGATTGGCAGATTAGTGGCGCTGGAATGCTCCAACGATCGCTTCCCCGCCGCTATCTCTTCCCTCCTTTGCGCGATCGCTGCAAGATCCTTTTCTCGGGTTTTCGTCTGGTCCGCCTCTTCTCCCAAATTTTCCCACTCGGACTCCTCTTCTTTCTCTTCTTCATCTTCGTCTTCACTCACCGCCCCCGACTCTTCCTCGTTGTATTCGCTATAGCTTCCCTCTTCCTCAGAGGTCTCTTCCTCCTCGTCCTCCACTTCTGCTTCCTCTGCCACCGCGTCCTCAAAGAGGTACACGAATGGTCGTATGAGCTCTGGGATCCATCGTACTTAGATTCCCGCTGAAGAAGACGGCTGTTGATATGTGGCTGATACCCGGCGCCGAGAGTCGCCGATAAGTCGATGCCTCGGCCAGCACCTGCGCCCTGCTGTGGGGGACTACAAAGCAGAACTCCGCCTCCACGTGTACACCTGCAGTGCTGAAGAACTGCGCGAACCGAAGAACGTCGGGGCTGATGCGCGGATGATGGACTTGCCGGAACGTCAGAATATTCCCTCGCGGCGCCAGCATACATTCACTGAGAACCTCCTCCGTGAAAAAATTGATGGCGATGGGGAGGAAGAAGGTGAGTAGGGAGAAGAAAGGGAATGGGGACTGTCACTCTCCCACTCGGACTCCGAGATCGACCCAGCGGGGGAAGGGAGAGAAGAAGTTGAGAGATGGCGGAGATAGGACACGTGGCGAATGATTGGGCGGGCCGATCGACTGCCTAACACTTCGGGTGCTAGTCGCACCGTATTCACTATGTCTTCCGGTGGATGATGTTGAAATCGTACTCTTGTAGGCGCACTGCCCATCGGCCAATCATGCCTGTGTAATTAGTGAGCCTCTTGAGAGCCAGCAATGGTTCGTGATCAGTCACAAGAAGGAACTTTTGTCCGTAGAGATACGGATGGAAGTGTTAGATTCCCCAGACCACCGCATAGCATTCTCCTTGCGGGGCGAATCGTTCCTTCGTTCGTCTGGCACCGTACGAGATGCGTACTCGATGACGTGTCCACGGCCGTCGTTCCTCTTCTGCGCTAAAATAGCGGAAATTGCCTCCGGTTGCCAGTCCGTAATGAGAATGAACTGCTTTGTAGGGTTCGGTCGGATCAAAATAGGCGTTGTAGCCAGTGTGTCTTTGAGGGTGGCGAAGGCTTGTTCGCACTTGGCGTCCCAACTGAGAGGCTGGTCCTTTTGTAACAAGTTTGTTAGGGGTCGCGCAATCGTAGCAAAACCCTTGATGAATCGACGATAGTACGACGCCAGTCCCAGAAAAGCTGGAACCTGCGTCAATGACATGGGAACAGGGGCGTCTTTCACCGCCGCGACCTTCCTCGAATCTGGCCGCAGTCCTCCCCGTGTCACCACGTAGCCCGAAAACGAGATCTCCGAGAGAAAAAACTCACTCTTTTTTCACAAGCGGTTAACGGGGACCCCCACTTTTCGGCCTTAAGTAACCATGCATGATCCTGAAATTAGGGTTTTGGGGCCAAATTTTGTGTTTTTTTTGGATTTTTTTTTTTTGCCTGTTTTTGTTTTTGGACAAGCTTGCTGTGTGTCAAATTTGGTGTCATTAGGGTTAGTAGAATTTGTGTTGTTGATCATCCTGAAAATCCTGAAATTTTGATGAATTTTTTTTTGGCAAAATTGCTTGAAAATGCACTTTTGAGGTGCTGTTTTATGTGTTTTTTATTATTTGTTTTTTGCTTTTTTTTCATAATATGTTAGTAAGAAGTGCACTCTATGCATTGCTGTGGAGTTTGCTTGAAATGGCCTTATGGTTTTCTTATAAATTGAGGTGAAAAATGAGGGCTCGGTTAACCGGCTCTCTCTTTTCTAACGCGATCTTGAACCCAGCGTCTTTCAGAGTTTCCAGCGTTCATTCAATGTGCTGCGCATGTTCGTGATAGGTTTCCGAGTAGACCAGAATGTCGTCCATGTACACGATGACGCAGAAGTTGATCATCCCCTGAGTTAGTCGCGGCTTTTGACGAAGTTCTGAAAGGTCACATTCATAGCCCGCTGAAACGTGGCGAACGTATTGCAAATCCCCATGGGACACCGACCCCACTGTCATGTGCCTTCAAACAACACGAAGGCCGTTTTTGGTCGATTCTCCTCCTTGACCAGAATGATGAAAGTCGAGACAAATATAGAATTTACCTAGGTTACCGGGCCGGACGTCCGGGACCCCCCTGACCGTTCGGAATGTCCGACTGGAGGTGTGGTCGGACGTCGGACCGGACAGGGCATGTCCTACCTAGCGCAACAAAAAAAAAAAAAAAAAAAAAAAAATCATGTGGCTTCCACCTTGCATTAGGTGTATGCCACCAAATTTTTGGATCATTTGGGTCAGTAGAATAAATAATAAAAATCTTTAAAGATTCATTCCCCATCTATACCCCTCCTATCCCCACCAAAACCCCTTCTACCCCCCCCTCCCCCCCCAAATACCACCCTATCAGCAAATGCTCAGAAAAATCTGAATTTTTTTGTGGGGGGTCTCTAGATCATTTGGATCATTTTATTTTTATTTTTATTTTTTTGTGTCAAAAAGTCGTCGTCCGGAAATCCGGACGACGGGGGGGGGGGACGTTCGGTCTCCGGACCATTGGTAACCTAGGAATTTACTAAAATAATTAGCACACCCAATCGCATCCAGCAAATCATCAATCTGGGGAAGGGGGTACACATCTCTGATCGTGATATCATTCAGTTTGCGATAATTGATGCAAATGCGGATCGACCCATTTTTCTTCGGTACTAACACTACCAGGAATGACCATGATCCAGTGGCGGGTTCAATCCATCCATTAGCTTCGGACTCTCGAATCTGCTGAAGGGCTGCTTCCGCTCCACCAGGGAATATCTGTAGGGCTTACAGTGGATGGGAGGATGGTTTCCGGTCTGAATTTCGTGTTGTATGACTAGCGATAGTCCAATGTCTGTGTCAGTCACGCTAATCGCTTCCTGATATTCCTTTAGAATGTCCGTGATTAGGTGATGAATCTCGTCGGGTATGTAGTAGGGCACGTGTAACTCGTACGACTGGTTCCATATCTGTACGTCAATCTGTTTAGTACTTACTCGGTTGGTGTTTTCGGGCGGTGGTGCGGAGATGAAAGTATTATCTGATCGCCAAGAAAATATCATAGTCATCATTTGCGCATTTTGTTCCCGAATGGCCACGTGTTCTTTCGGGGTCACTCCATCACGAATGTCCCGCCATGACACTGGTTTTGTCACAATTTTAACTCTGAGCCCGTTAAATCCAGTTTCGGGGCGCTCAGGGGGTTCCAAAGAGTTGGCCTCCGCCCCTAAGCGTAGCAATCGTATCTCTTTTGTAGGTGACAAAAGAAATCATGGCAGGTTTGTGATGTCACAAAAGTGCCTTTTGTCGTTGTATCGTGCAAGGAGAGGGGAGATTTTGTA
This sequence comes from Chara braunii, assembly GCA_003427395.1. NCBI lineage: Eukaryota > Viridiplantae > Streptophyta > Charophyceae > Charales > Characeae > Chara > Chara braunii. The sequence continues at coordinate 137,939 of BFEA01000441.1, forward strand.
CAGGGTCCGAGGGGGTTCCAAAGAATCGACCATCCACGAGATCTGTACGAGAGGCTCACCTAGAATCATTGCTTGCGTTCTTTGTAAGTTTCAATCGGTTAAGCTCAACGGTCTCACGCTCGCTCGTTGCGCAGGGTAACAGATGCGATGTTGTGCCAGTTCCAAAATCACCTCATCATCCTCATCGCTGCTATCCTCGTCTTCCGATGATTGATCATCGGGGCTTTCCCAGGTAATCACGCGGAGAGCTCCCGCCATTGCCCGAGAAACTCCCTGGGCTACATTAGTGGTAGTACGAAGGGTCAGTCTCATAGGTATGGCGTAGGGTTTTCCTCCCGTATTTCGGAGGACCATCGATCGTCTTTCGAAGTCTAGGTTGGCTCGCAGAGCCATAAGAGCGGGTAAGCCCAAAAATACGTTATAAGTGCTTACGTCTAACGCTACGACATCTCCCAGAGCATGCACCTTACCTAATCAAAAAGCAACATTGGTCATCCGTCCCATTGTTTTGATATTTTCCTCATCTGCTGAAATGAGCTGATCTTTCTCCGTAAGCATAATAAGATCTTTCTTTCTTCCTTCTCTTTCGACTACCCGTAGCGAGATAGCTAAAACAACTGCTCCGGAATCGATAATGGCATTGTACGGAACTCCCCATACTTCGATGTCACATTCCGCGGATTTCCACGGAATTGTTTTAATCCGTAGGAAGTGATCATCTTTTTGGATTAGTCCTAAACGTATCGGGTCTGAAGTACCAGCAGCGTGTTCGTCTTGTATGGGACTTTTTATTTTCGTGTTTCTTGTTTCAGTGAGGGCGAATCGCTTTCGGTTCGCCTTACAATGTTGCAACATGTGTTCATTGGCCTGTTCTAATATCGATAATAGATGACCAATCAGAAGCAGAATCTGATGATCTTATCCCCAAACAGTGTTCAAAACGTCAATTTCCCCGGTGATGAAGGTGGGTCCTCCCGTCTCCATTTCTCCTGAAGAAGATCGCCACTCCGCCACTTCCCTCTGTTCTGGCGCAGGTCTGATCGTTCCAATCATTCCTAGTCCCGGATAACCAAGTGTTACGTACTGATCCAACGGAATGAGCTCAGCGCCTTCTTCCGTCGTAGCTAGCGCGCTTCCACCTCCGTCCATTTCTTCCATTAACGCTCCTACTCGTCCAGGTCCGTTAGCGATCAGGGCTGCTGCTATCGGCGCGGCCCCAACCTGTGGTTGTGGGGGTCGATGGGGGCAGTGTTGGGCTATGTGCCCAGGTTGATGACACATGTAACAGGCGTTCAAGTTACCAGTGGCTCCTCCGAAAGCGGGTGCTGGCGCCAACCCTTGTTGAATCGGGGTGGCACGTACCGTTATCGGTCGCATTGATCTCATCATTGCCCCTATTCGAGCATTGTGCTCCCGTTGTTCCTTTTTACTTTCCTGGATCAGATTGATTAGTGTCTTGGTCAGTTCCAATAAGGCGGTTGACTCATTCGATCGTGCGGGATATTTTGTCGGTGGTGGAGGCGCTGTCATCACAGGGATAGGCAGGCTCGTGATCATAGTCGGGGCCGGTCATTTGGGGGTGATTTATTCCAGATAGGTGACCGGCCCGGACACGAACCCCATGTTTTCAAACTTATTCTGTAATGCAGCCAACTTAGCTTTGGCTCTCGCCAGTTCGGACGAGTCTCCTTCCCTGGGATAATCCTCTCCCTTTAGGAAAATCGCGGCGAACTTTCATTCCATCTCTTCTGCGGCCGCCATGATCTGTTGCAGCGTGTGATTGATGGGGGAGAACTGTTTCCACAGTTTCGCCCTCATCGCTCGGCTGCGAAGTCCATCGATAAACAGGTCCCTCCCTACCTGTTCGCCTCGCTCAGTCTTTACAAACATTCGATAGAATCGATTTCGGTACTTGGTAACAGATTCGAGGGGGGTTTGAACTCGATCTTTAATCATGAAAAGGGTCTGTTCAGGGTGGATATAATCGAATCGGTTCAGAAAATCTCGCTCGAATGTCGGGAGATCAACCCATACATAGGTGCTAAACCAATGATGAGCGTCTCCCTTCAATCGGGCGGGAAGTTTTATTTGTGCTTCGTTGTCGTCGTATTGCTGAGCTCGGAGCGTGGCCAGCCATGCTCCAGCAAGGTGGTGAGCAGGATCGAACAGATAGAGATTGGGCGGGGTCACAGGTGTCCGTGCTCGTGGTACGGGTTGATTAGGGTTCTGTTGTGGATTCGGATTCTGTTGATTGGCGTTCATGTTGACCGCCCGTCGAGCCGCAGATCGGCTTCTGGTGACGACGGGGTCGCGTCGAGGCGCGTTTCGGGGTCGGGGTCGTCCCCTGTTAGCCAGATCGCTTCGATCTCAGTTACTGCCCTACGAATCCTACAACCCTGCCACGTGACGGCTCCGATACCAACCTCACGCCTGGCGCGACGTCCTGATCGGAGTGGGATGTGGGCCTGGAAGTGCAAAAAGGGGTGTGCCAAGGATTTTTGGGAAATTGGGGTGGAGTCCCAGGTCGGAACTGAGATCTCCTGTAGCAAGGTTCAGGGGCATAGGTGCAATAAGGGACAGGTTATTCCCCGGTCGAAGGCTGCAGATGTCGTGTGACATAAGGCAGATGGCATGCGTAGTACATCTTGGGCCGTCCGATCCACTCGTTTTTATTACGATGGCTTAGGGCTCTAGGAGAGGTCCGTTCGTGGGGATTGCGATCTCTACGAGTTGGGCCCCCTTGTGTGAACGCGTGGCAGCTGGTGCTGTGCGTTGTGGTTGCGCGCGGTAATTCCTGAGGTTCGGTGGCCGCCGCATTGTCGGGAATTTTTGTGCGACGTGCAGGGCCAGTACGAGGCGATGGAATCCCACGGTATTACTGTAAACCGATGATACGGGAGGAGTCGGAAGGGAGGGAAGTTAGTGGAGATGACAACAAAGTCGGGGGAGATGAAATAGTGTGTGTGACAGGCCTTCGGGTAGTCAGGACCCCGTGGATCGTTAATAGTGGCGCAGTAGAAGTCCTCTGCACACACCCGGTCGTTCCCCGACTGATAAGGGAATTCCGGGTACGGTCGCGGAAATCCCCAATGGCTCAAGTTCTCGCAAAGGGGAATTTTCGTACCCATCCCGATACTGAAAGTGCCAAATCCATCCAGTGATCGCGGACCGACCTCGTGTGGATACGTGTAGGCTGGGTTTATTGGATCACGCTTACACGTGCGCATACGAGGGGTTCGATCGTACGCATGTCCGTCACCCGACTCTTGTGCAAATGCAAAATTGCCATGTGGCGGAGACAGTCACTCAACAATTTAATCGTTCCGTAATCCCGCAGACAACAAATAGTTCATTTCTCGATCATGCAAGGTGACATCACATCATGGTTTACGCATACGTCAGACACCGCAACAACATCAACTTCTTTTATCAGCCATTCGTCGAGGCCGGAACAAATCAAGTGACGATGAGCAGTTGTCAAGCACAAAGGATGACGAGCATATCACTCAACCATCCCGCACACACAGAATCCATCCAATCAAATACATTAGAGGAAAGGAGGAAAGATCGAGACTGAGTAAAGCGCCAGACAAGGGCCATAGCCGAGACAAAGATGTCGAAGGAAAAATAAGGGCAGATCTCCCTTAGCCGAAATCAAAACTTATATACAAGACTGAAAAAAACAAAGAAAATTACAATCCCATATCCGTCCTTTTTCGCTCTCTCTCTCTCTCTCTCTTTCCGATGCGGACAGTCCGTCGTCACGCACCAACCCATGAAGTTGTCACCCCGCTTAGTCCTCTTGTGCCCGTCAGGTTCGCCCGCTCGCCACTGTCCGTTGTAGCCTACGCGTCAACCCCGCACATTCGGCACCAGCCCGTCGGGTCACCCAACTTCCACGTCGACTCACCCCTTACTTCGCTTGTGAGCTGACCCTCACTGATCGTGCTACCACGGGCTTCCAATAACTTTTTAAGAGAGCTAACTAATCGCGCTGCCGAAATTTATAGCGTGGATGTATGCTCGAAGAACACGGAATTGCAAGGACTTAGAAGGAGAAAAGGGAAGGAAGCGCCTACGTTCTGCATGGTCAAATCGCGGCATGGGGGACGTAGCCACTCTCCACGCATCGATCCGATCATGCAGCCCGCGGGCTAAGTAGACACAACAGAAGGAAAAAAGAGAGGGCGGGAAAAACGAAGCTCAAGAAGAAAGATACAGTTACAATGGCACTCGCCGAAAAATTACAGTTGCACACAAGATTAAGGGCGCCGACTAATCAGAGCTCCATTGCAGCCGCAAAAAGAAGCGCGCAAGTTAAGAGCATCGCGCGGCGAAAGAAATTCCGAATTCCTAAATTCCTATCTAATTCGAAAATGCAAAAAAAACTTCAATAAAGCATAAATTTCGCAAAAAAAAAACGAAATTCTGAGAGTCGTCGAGGGCTCGACAATATTTGAAAAGAAATTTAAAAAGAAAGAAGCAAAACTCCCGCGCGATCATCGCGCTGAAAACCCAACAGCAAAAAGAAGTTATGGCAACCATTATTAATCGCGCCTGCGGCGACGTGCCACTCAACCATCCATCCCGGGCCTGTCCCATCACCGCCGAAGGGGAAAGAGCGAAGCGAAGAAAAAGAAAGAAGCGAGGACACCGTCGCAATTTACCCGTCGACCCCAACTCCCGTAATTTTCCCAACCTTCCCATCTCATGACCCCTCATCGTCATTACCCAGAAAGTCGCGCGGCACAGAAAATGGTTCGTCACACCGCGGCGTGGGGTTCGTAGCCACACTCCACGCATCGATCTGGTCATGCAGGCACTTCAACCAATTAGAACAGAGTATGCGAGACAAGGAAGAAGAAGAAGAAGGCGGGCAAACATAGGGAAACCAAGAAAGAAGAAAGATTACAGTTACGATCGCGCCCGCCAGAAACGGCAGTTGCACAAGATTAAAGGCGCGATGTAGTCAGAATTCAGTTCCCCGCACAACAAGATGCGTGCGAACGCTGCGCAACAAAATTCAAAGTGCCTAGATTTTTAGTCTAAGTCCTAATTGCAAAAGAAAATTTTGAAAAGAAAAACAATTCCGAGAGCCCGTGGGGCCTCGACATAAGTTGAAATTTCAAAAACGATATTCCCGCGTGATAATCGCGCCAAAATTCCCAATGCTCACAGCAGAACAAGAAAGGAGAAGAAAAACTATAATACAATTATCTACGCGCTCACCGAAGCGTGACTACCCAATCGTTGGCACGAGATTTTCCCGACACTGATCCGACAACTTCCAGCAAAAATAAGAAGAAAACGAGGGCATCCATGCAACTAGCACGTCCGAGCCTCTTCCATAGCTTATCTCTTCGATCCGTCGTATCCCTTCCCCCCGGCAGCCTCGTGCAGAAAGTCGCGCGGTTATAGAAAGTAGTTCGTCACAGTGGTGAAGGTGGGAACAGAGCCAGTTGCAGGGCTTTGTGGCTATGGTTGGCTTGTGTTCTGTTGGGTTGGTGGCTGTGGACTCGGAGTGCCAGCATTGTTGTAATTTTGAATAGCGAGGGACTTGCTTCTTCTGTCCAGTTGATGTAGCGCAGTGGTTAGTGTACTGGTTGGAAATGCGCATTGTGGTACAAGGTTGCGGGTTCAAAACTCTGCAGCCTTGCGCATGGACACCGACAGGGCGCTAGATTGGTGCACGGCTGGACACACACTCCCTTGGGCTGATGCATGGTACTATTGCAGCCACTGCCTGCGCACCACCCAAGGGTTGTTTATGGTGTTGTATGTTGGTTCTGGGTTTCACAGAGGTTGCTTGGGGTTGTTTGGTCTTGGGTGTTCTGTTGATCTCCCCAGTCCTTTCGATCGTTCATACGATAGAGCCATTCGATTACATATGACAAGGTCACAGGTTTGAGCTCGGTTCGGACCTTGTCCAGCTTGCCCCGTTCTCTCTTCGATATACACACATGATGTTGTCTGTACATCTCGAGACATAGATTCACCGAGCATACACAGCCTTTGGGTATGCACATAGCTTGCGAACTACACAAAACTATCAGATTGGGTTCAGGTAAGGGGTTCCTACCGACATTTGGATAGAACTGTCTGGTGGCTATATAAGGCTTAGACCCTAGGGTAAGGGTAGGGATACAAGTCACTCAGGCCAGTCCGAGTTCCGCCTGGGCTTGGCTAAGCTAGGGGAAGAGGATGGTTAGACTTCTTCAGTGGGTGCTACCCTGTCTGAACCTAGGGTCCAGAGTCTCTTGGGGCCTGTAGTAAATTGTCTGGGCCTGGCGTCCGAAGTTCCCATTCGACAAGGCTCGTCCGATTCCGCTTCCACCAGGGCTGGCCAACCTATCAGCCCTGGTGCCTATCACTGCTGTTCAGTCCAAGTTGCCTGCCCATTGGTAGGGTAATGGTCCTGAGTGCTGGTCACACTGAGGTAGGATAGTGGGATAGGGGGTGCGCTAGGAGTATTGACGTGAGGATGGGATGGGAGGTGGTCTCATATTCCAAGACACCCACGGCCCACTGCTCCAGGTGATCACTGTGCACTCAGTGACTTGCTGCTTCTCCATTGCTGCTTTGTCCATTGGTTGTGTGCGCTAAAGACCAAGTGTGGATACTCAGTCGTGTGCATGGCTTTGGTTGTGAGTGTCTATGGATGCTGAATGCTTCGCTGTCAGGAAGTCTATGGATGTATGGATGTAAAAAGACTGGGGAATGGTCCTTGTTGTCTTTGCGCACATGGGTGCGGTCCTTGGGGTCACTTAGTCTTGGACATGCATGCATGCATGAGTGTGCTGATGCTCTCTGATCCTTGACTAACAGCGGATCCCGACAAAAAAAAAAAAAAACTGCCAATCTCCCCGTCGCCCCTCATGCGCCTGTGAGATCCTCGTCAGCCTTCTTCTCTGCGCTCTCTCGCGCGCAAGCTCCGCATGTCAATTTCTCAGTGCCGCCCCTCGTGCGCCTGTGAGATCGTCGTTAGCCTTCTTCTCTTCGCTCTCTCGCGCGCAAGCGCCGCATGTCAATTTCTCAGTTCACCCGGGTGGGCGCTCCGCATATCAATTTCTCAGTTCACCTGCGCGGCGTGATCGACCAGGGACATAGGACGTGGGACTAGGTCAATCCGAAATTGGATATTGGTAATAAAAGTTTCATATGGTTCTTTGGGGAAAAAAAAGGGAAATTTCAAATTTTCGAATTGCCCCTGAAGTTTGGGTTTATTTGCGGCGTGCCCCTCTGACAGGCGACTTACCTTGTCGTGCCCCTCTGACGACAAATGATGTTTCCAGAAAAACCTTTGGGGTGTTTGGGCCTCAAACATGTTTCATATGCCCCTACCGGTACCGGTACCAAATTTTCAGTATGCCCCTACCGGCTGCCTGTTGAGAAGCATCAGAAAAGTTTCCCATATGCCCTTACCGGTACCGTCCATCTTTCCAGCAAGCCCCTGTCGCCGTTGTTGACACTCGCAGTCCATACGGGGGAAGAGTAGGGATGACAAGGACTATGACAATGATGGACGAGGGAGGAACGAGGGAAGAGCAGGGAAGAGGAGTATGGTGGACATTCGATTCGTCATCATATGCCACCTGTCCAACAAACAAGTAAATGAAAAGATGACAACAACACACGCACACACACACACACACACACACACCCACGCACACACACACACACACACACACACACCAAAGCACTAAAACGAATGACAAACACCTTCTATTTG
>BFEA01000441.1:193914-204990 GCA_003427395.1 Chara braunii
GAAGGCATATTGCAGTCTTATAAAATGCCCAGCCACCATCTGGGCGAGAGAGGGTGATTATCTTTTTTTTTTTATATATAAAAAAAAACAAAACAAAACAGCCCTTTTGGTCCTGGCTCCTTCTATTCTGGGGAGCGTCGGTCCGGTTCCTATTCCACCGGCAAGTCAAAAGGAAAGATTACTTTACATCATAGACTCACGCTTCCTCCCGTTTGGCCGAAGGACCCCTGAACAGCATTGATTGCTCCACCATTGGTGGAGGATCGACTGTCAGCTTGCCATGACTCGCTCTTTCCTCTCAGGCCAATGGTGGAGCTAGTCCCCTAGAAAGAGCTCATCCATAATTTCTGCTAGAATGGTGGAGCTAGTCCCCTAGAAAGAGCTCATCCATGACTCGCTCTTTCCTAGAATGGTGTCAGCATCGATACTTCAACTCACGGGCATAACCAGCCCTGCCTAATGAAGCTATGTCCCCTAGAAAGAGCTTATCCATAATTTCTGCTTGTTTATACTTCCCTCCTCGCCAGTTCAGCCCGTGAGTTGAAGTATCCCTCCCCCCATTGAGCTTTCTCCCTTTTTTAGATGCTACCAGAACCCTAAACCCTGAACCCTCCACTATTGGTCCTCGCTGTCCCTTCCGGGCTGGGATTTAAGGTTATGTCTCTATTCTATTAGAGTGATACGGGAATCTGTCTTCCTTGTGCTTTTACTCTAACATCCTTTGAGTCAGGCTTTTTGTCGCCCGCTTCACCCGCTTCTACCTTCCAAAAACGTTCTTCCATTCCCAGGCTGTGCCTTCCCTAAAGTAATGGTATAGGTACACCGTTTCCTCTTCAAGATTCTGGTCCGGAGCTGCCTTGCCCTTGCGCAGTTAAACTCTGCCAAATACTTCTTCCCGATTTGGAGTTGTGCCAGTCCTTCCAGTAGATGCGGTCGTCTCGTAGATCAGCAACTTTCCCTTTTATTAACCATATCCTACTGAACTTCAGTCTTGCCTTCTTTCGCTGTTCCTTGTTCCCTGACCATGATAGTTTGATTTTCCGCCAACGGCATAGGATTTCCACCTGTATCATTGCTTTCGTCTCCAGCCAAATCAACTCTCGTGAGTTGGACACTCCTTCGATCGTTCTGCTGCATCTTTCCTTCCATATGATCCATAGTGTCACCTTCCTGACGAGTCCATACCAAATCTTTTCCGCTTTCCGGAGTTGTTCAGGGATGTTAGTCAGAAGGAGAAGTTGGATGGGTTGTTCTGGGAAAGGAGTCGGGACAAGGGATTCCCAGAGGGTCGAGGCTCTTGCCCAGAATTCTGTCGCCTCCCTACAGTGTATTAAGCAGTGTACTATATCCTCTACAGCCCCTTCCGTACATACTTTGTATTGATCGGAACTGTCGGGGTCTGAACCCTTCCGCCTAACGTGTAGCCACTGGTTAACTGGTAGTGCCGCATATATAATCAGCCATTGGAGGCTTTTGATTTTGATTGGTCTGATCATTTTATAAATCTTCCACGGGATCTGTGTGATATTGTCTGCTTCCCGTCCTATTAGCTTCTGCTACCTGGCCTTGATCACTGGTTCTGGGTCTTTTGTTTTTAGCAGTAGCTCATACCCAAATTTGACCGTGTAATCCTGAATGGGGGTGAGCCTCTTTATGTTTGTCCTCCTTTCTGGTTTCCATGCCCACTCCATGGGTTCGAACTCCAGGTTGTGTAAGGCCGTGTCGGTTCTGAAGATGAACTTCGGCCATGTGCCTAAGACTAAGACCCTTACTTTTCTGAGCAGGAAGTAATCCATGACTGTCGTTTCCACGTTGATGTTCTTAATCGATGTCATCCCCTTCGTGGAGTGATCAATTGGGAAGGAAGTGAACACGGCTAGAGTGACTGATCCAGGTTGTAGGTGTAAGAATTGGAAGGCCCTAGAGGGGGAGGGGGAGGGGGAGGGAGAGGTTTCCTGCACTTTGATCCCCCATTCTCCACGTTTCCGAGGCTCCCCTTGTTTTAGCATATCTTTCCAATCCTGAGGAACAAGATTAATAATGTACTGCAGGTTGGGTCCTCTTCTATGACATCCCTTCAAACGTTCGCTTAACTCCAGTTCAGAGACTCATTCCTTCTTTTCTTCGTTCCACAAGTGGCTGATTGTCCAGACTCCATTCCTTACCCATGACCGCCATTTGTGGTCTAAGAACAAGGGTTCATCACGTTCGCCCTTCAACCACTCGTTGCCAAAGAGAGGTTGTATCAGCACCTCGTCCTTAGATTTTGGTCTGGTGGTCTTTTTTGGCATTATTTCCCTCCAAATCTGGATTAGAGATGCCCAGTACCGTGTATGACGGTTGTCTATATTCCTTTCTACTTCCCTCCTGGGTCTTCTTCTCGCCCTTTTCAAGGACCATTCCTGTCTGCTCTTATCAGCAGCACTAGCACAGGAAGAGAGTTAAAAAAAAAAAAAAAAAAAAAAAAAAAGGACCATTCCTTATTCATTAGGTTGTCTATATTCCTTTCTACTTCCCTCCTGGGTCTTCTTCTCGCCCTTTTCAAGGACCATTCCTTATTCATTACCCAGAATAGCCCTGTCATGTTATTTGGCGATGCCACCGGAGCTAAGGCGCTTATGCTGTCCAGGGCCAGTTTATTCCATGCCGTTTCTGGTTTGGTCAACAGTCGGACTATCCATTTGACTTGAAGAGCTCTCGTCTCACACCTGGGTGATTATCTTTTTTTGGTTTGAGATATTAAACTGATCAGAACAGATACTACACACTTGGCTTTTATTATCTTTCTTGTTTTGAGATATTAAACTGATCAGAACAGATACTACACGTTTTTTATTTAAGCACACACACACACACACACACACACACACACACACACACACACACACACACAAAGCCCCTTCAATTCTGGGGGGCACCAGTCCGGTTACTTATCACCAGCAAGCATGTTTGTACATCCAAAGAAGGGGGGAGATCAGATCGGGAAAGGGTTACAGCCCAACCCTTGTGACGTTGATAGTCTACCAAGGGGGTACCTGCTAAAGGGGGCCCACCCCCCAAACCAATTTTTATTGATTTTCATTGATCGTTAAGACTTGAAAGTTTAAACCACTACCTCCGAACCTCCTTTTCCTGACGCAGATCCCCCGTCCTCCATTCTTTACCAAGACAACATGGCGTTGCTTTTTTTTTTCCTTCCTTTCTTTTGGCTGGTGCCGCCAGCTGGATATATCTCAAGATCGCTGCCCCCTTATTGGTCCCGTAGCCCTGTTCATATAAAGCCTCGGAATGTTGCATATTCAGTTCTCCACATTGCCTGGGAAAGTCAGTGGTGGTTTACCAATTCTAAGTGATTTTTTCAAAAAAAAAATCTGGTTTTTTTTTTTTTTTTTTTTTTCCAGGACCAAAAGGAGGCCGGGAATCCCCCCACATCTCAACCTGGAAGACGGGGGCCATTACCCAGATTAGGCTCGTACTGGAAACCAGGTCCAGTGTCCCTTTCTCCTGTCAAACTACATGCTGCTCCTGAACTGGATAAGCAGAAGACAAAATAGCCCTAAACGCAAGAACCTACCAACCTGTCCCTAGGTTACATTCAGGAGCCGAAAGAAGTGACANACGAGGCCTTGTAGAGAGCTGGGGATGCTATGGGGGGGCATCCTAAAGGACAGTTGGGGGTTGCTGACATAGGACAACACTGGCCGGTGTTGGACTGAGTCGCGCCGCTCTGTAACCTAACAGAAAGGGGGCGTGAGGCCTTGATGAGTTTGTCAGAGAATATAGTCGATTTTAGTGAGTGTTGTTATGAACTGTTGGAAATCCCTTAGATACTCGAGTGTTCGGAAAACTGCGGTGGATTTCAGGAGGTGTTCAGTGATCTTAAAAGGAGCCCAAAATTGCCGATGTAGCATAGTCTTCCATGGGTTCTCATGCTGATCATCATCATCACCATCATCACCATCATCACCATCATCATATGAGGGACGCTGAGCCGAAAGAAGTGACAATCCTGCCCAAGGCTGATATTATCAACAAGGAGCTTGAGGCCGGGGTCCTCACATGTGAGGACCCCGGCCTCAAGCTCCTTGTTGATAATATCAGCCTTGGGCAGGATTGTCACTTCTTTCGGCTCAGCGTCCCTCATATGATGATGGTGATGATGGTGATGATGGTGATGATGATGATCAGCATGAGAACCCATGGAAGACTATGCTACATCGGCAATTTTGGGCTCCTTTTAAGATCACTGAACACCTCCTGAAATCCACCGCAGTTTTCCGAACACTCGAGTATCTAAGGGATTTCCAACAGTTCATAACAACACTCACTAAAATCGACTATATTCTCTGACAAACTCATCAAGGCCTCACGCCCCCTTTCTGTTAGGTTACAGAGCGGCGCGACTCAGTCCAACACCGGCCAGTGTTGTCCTATGTCAGCAACCCCCAACTGTCCTTTAGGATGCCCCCCCATAGCATCCCCAGCTCTCTACAAGGCCTCGTGCCCTCGCCTTCGGCAAGTTACAGGGCATCACCCTGGCTCCGGCCAGCGTCGTTCTGGCGTTGAACAGCTACGGATCTTGAATATAACAGTCTGATTATAGTGTAGATTCGTACAAACCGCCAGAAAACCCTCAGAGTCCCGAGAGATTCTTCAAACTACCAGGAATAACAAGGGTGCTTGTTTTTTTATGAAGAACTAAAAAATGAGTACTATGGGCTTCGGCTAAGAATCTTTTTTTATGATGAACGTAAAAATTGCATACTATGCTATATCAGCCATTCCAGCTACCTAAACATAGAGCAACTCCTACAGTCTTCCCCCGTGTACAACGCACGGTCATTACAGCTGTATTTGAGGCATCTTTGAGTCTAGATACAGCTATAATGACCGTACGTTATATTCGGGGGAAGACTGTAGCCCTCCCTCTACCGGGGCATTACGACTCAAAGACAGTACTGACTAGACCAACATCATCCATAGCTGACCTCTTCTCACCACCGAGACTATCCCCGACCCCATAGGGTGTCAAGGCGGTCCCCCACAATTCACCACTGGCTTACCTTCCTCCCTCGGCAAACCCCAGATCTCTCTACAAGGCCTCACACTCCTGCCATTGCAGGTTACAGGGTAACACCCCAGCTCCGGCCAGCATCGTTCTGGCATCGGCAAACTGAGGGCACAGAACAGAGCAACGCTGCTGATGTCAGTCCAGGTACAACCATCTCTGAAATCGAATAAAAGAAGAAGAAGAAGAAGAAGACAATCATATCCCCATGTTGCACTTAAGAAATAAGAGAGAGCTGAAATGAATGGAAGGACTAAAGCCCCTGCGGAATGCCCCAACAGTTACACCCTAGACCATACTGTCTTTTAATCTTAAAAAAAAACTCGTTAAATAGTACCATTTGCTTAAACCCTAAACCCTTTTTTCCTTCTTGCTAAATACTTACCACCATATACTCTTTCCCTTCTCGGAATACTTGGAAGCTTATCCTCGTACTTCTACATCCTAAAATCCGTTAAATATACTTCTAAGGTTCTACCCCCTAAAAACATTAAATAGAATTTTCCTACTCCTATCTGAACTCAACCTACTTGAATTACTGAAGGGAAGCAATTTGGTGGTCCCTTCCTCTCCACGTAAACTGTAGTCTGGAGTCCCGTATAGCTGCCACCTCTCCCTGACCCAGCACCCTTTGTGTGAATCGGGCCTTCAGCTGCTGCTCCTGATCCGGGTATTGGTGGATCTGTCTCTGTATTTGTTTCCATTGTGCCCAGAGATCTGTTTCTAGCTAGGAAGATTTTCATGACAGGCCGGTCTGGACCGGCCAGTGACCCGGGCATGACGCCCGGGTGACCCGGTCATGGCAAAAAAAAAAATTTGGCGGTGGTTTTTTTCCGTGCTCTCCGAGAGGAGCACAAATCCGGGCTCTTTTCTCTTTTTGAGTGTTGGCTGTCAAGGGGGGGAAAGGGGAGTGTAAATGAATTTTAAAGGGGCTAAAGGGGTTTAAAGGGGGATGCCTTAGTGTGATATGGTTATTTTCTTTTTTATCTTTAGTTCTGTGAGGAATTCTGATGTGACCCTCAGCCAAAAGTTGTTTGTATTGCAATTCTACACAACGTATATTTTTTTAAGATTTTTTTGGATTTGATTTTTTTGTTTTGTTTTGTTTTTGTCAGCTGAGGATGCCCGGGTCCATGCCCGTGGGTCATGCCCGGCCGGTCACCCGGTTGCCCGTGACATTGGGACCCGGGCGCCCGGGATATCTCCCTAGGTTTCTAGTAAATTGTAGAGGACCCCGCATGCTTCTTGCTGGTGCATTGGCCTTTTCTCAATAGTAATCTGACAACGTCTCTTCCATATTGCCCATAGGGTATACTGCCTTATTAGCTGAAATATGGTCTTCTCATATGGCTGCCAGTTCCTTGGCAGGGCATGGCCTAGCAGTAAGGTCGCTTTGCTGTCAGGGAATGGTGACGACGTGATTTGACCCCAATGGGACTTGGCCTTCTCCCATACAGCCGCTGCCTCGGGGCATGTTTTTTTTTTTTTTTTTTTTTTTTTTTTTTTTTTTTTTTTTCAATTGCAAACCACCTGAAAAAGTGAATCTGAATTCCGAAAGAGATGAACGAAAGGAAAATGTGTTCGGATTCCGAAAACAAACACGAAACCGTCTTCCATCTCCACGCACCGTTGTAACGTCTGGAAGCACAAAGGAAAAACAAAACAACCCAAATCGTTACTGCGATATGGAACTTGCCCTGACAGATCACTATTTCGCCTCTATTGCGATGCAATAGATAAAACAAACTCTCACGCAGTGACATAACGGCCGCGTGGCACAAAGATCCCCCACCAACCCGCCTCCATGTGGCACAAAAGTACAACTCTCGTTGCCCTCCACGTGGCACAACCCTGCCCCGTAGTCCCACGCAAACGAAGACACACGGCGCGCACCCGTCGGCCGCCTCGTGGCACATCGAGAACCCAGTCCGAGGCAACTGCAACCGACCCGATATGACAGAAATGCGTCACCTGCCGGCCGCCACGTGGCGCATCACTCAGCCCTTTCTGCCAGTTGCAAAAATGAACCGCACCCGTCGCCCGCCACGTGGCGCATCGCACTACCTTCTCCACGGCAACCGAAAACGACCCTCACCCGCTGGCCGGCGTGACTGAAATCCCCCACGTGGCGCATCACAGAACCCTCTCACAGTGTACTGAAAACGGCCCGCTCACGTCGTAGTACACTCTCGTGACGAAAACCGTCCGACGTGGCATCATGGACGGGTTGAGAACCGCGGCATGTTAAAACCCCCGCCACGTCACACTACACCCCCCCTTCGGCGCAGATGATGGACACACATGAAAACCGCCGCCACGTGGCAAGGAAGTACTCCGACCACCAACCGGGAATCCGCTAGCCAGCTACGACGAGCTAAAAGCGGATCTCTCCGTGGAGATAATGGCGAGCTACTAGAGGCGGGTCGAAGAACATGTAGTAGAACGCCCCCGTATCCAAGCTGGCGTCGTGGTCGTAGGCGAGGTTCTCGAGGAAGTGCTGGACAATGTCACCCTCGACCAAGTCGTAGTCATCGGGGATGAATTCCCCCCTCTTCATCACCCATAGCAGCATGTGTGACAGCATGTGCTTCCGATAACCAAGCGCAACATCGATGTCCACGGCAACTTTGCCATTCACGTCCTCGCAGTAGAACCAATGGGAGATGCGCGTTATCTCCGGCCCGAACGCATCCAGCGGCCGGTTCAAGCACCCATCTCGCTCTCTTCGCCTCTCCCAACACATCACCGTGTCCCCTCTCACCACCTCCCTCCATGCCAGCTCCACGCCCATCTGCACCTCCCTCTCTCTCTCTCTCTCTCTCGTCGTCATTGTCGCCCTTCTCCTCCGATGACCTTCGCGGTTATGGCCGCCCTGACCACCAAACCCTCGCCGTCGTTCTCTCTCTCTCTCTCTCTCTCTCTCTCTCTCTCTCTCTCTCTCTCTCTCTCTCTCTCTCTCTCTTTTTAGTTTTTCCTCCTCTCTCTCTCTCTCTCTCTCTCTCTCTCCTTGTGTACTGCTAGTAAACGCATATGAATGAGCGTCATTGAGAGAACAGACAAAATATAATTACCCTTTTACTCTGCCCCTTTTTATAGCGTGCAAGTGGGCCGTAAAGGCACATGTGGATGTGGGCAGCTGGCGCTCAACCATCATCAACTTGGCCAGCCTTGTACGGAATAGGCACAGTAAGAAGGTAACTGCAAAAAGACAAAGTAAGAAGGTAACTACAAAATGTACGGTCAGTTTTTGTCTTTCCTAGGTGTGTTGTTTTGGACTTTTCCATTGTCCGAATGGACCGATGTCTATTCGGAAGGCCGAGGTAGGCCAGATTTGACTTCATCGCTAGTTAGGACTGGACCAGGCAGTCGAACTTTTGTGCCTGGCCCAGTCCACAGGTGCCTGCAGTAGCTGCAGATGGCCTGGATGTCCGATAGGGACCCAGGCAGGCCATCTTTTTGTCCTGATCCCAGGACCAGGACTCGGGTCTGCGACCGGTACCACTGATCGGATTCTAGAGTGCGTGACCGTTGCAGACCACAGGCCATCCAGGCAGGCCCCACGGTATGTACCTGGGCCAGTCCTCAGATGGAGGACATTCAGCTGGACCATTTGCTTGGGCGCTACGCTGCTGGAGCAGCGCTAGTCCAGTTGGGCGACATCAGAGTTAAGAGGTAGCGGAGTAGGAGAGTGTAGGGGTAGCGGAAGCTGGAGAGCCTAGGCCACTGTACAAGGTGGACACTTACGTGGCGTCATAGCTGAGCTCGACGCCAGCGACATGCATCAGACGGCCACCATCTTCACGGTCAGTCCAGCATCAGGTGCGAGGCCAGTCCTCATATGGAGGACATTCAGCTGGACCATTTGCTTGGGCGCTACGCTGCTGGAGCAGCGCAAGTCCAGTTGGGCGACATCAGAGTTAAGAGGGAGAACATAGAGGTAGCGGAAGCTGGAGAGCCTAGGCCACTGTACAAGGTGGACACTTACGTGGCGTCATAGCTGAGCTCCACACCAGCGACCTGCATCAGACGGCCACCATCTTCACGGTCAGTCCAGCATCAGGTGCGAGCGAGCATCCGAGACATCCTCTTCTTCTCCTCCTCTGCTCCTGATTCTCCTCCGACCCTCCACAGTCACCATTCTTCTTCCTTTTAGAGAGAGAGAGAGAGAGAGAGGTTACAGGCAGGGACTGTTGTTGGGCCTTGAGTGCCCAGGATCTGATTCCACGTACGGAGGACAGACATTGATTGGACACTTACAGGGGAGACTATTTTTGGACTTCTTCAAGCTCCACTCTTGTCTTCTCTCCCCTCTCCTTTTGTCGTCCCTCCTCCCTCTACATCATTCGTGCTTTTCATCCCCATCTGTGTGCCCAAGGAGGGACCTTTTCTTCTGTGGATACGCCCCTCCTTGTTGTGTGACATATGTTATGATGCGTGTGTGAGTCGAGTCTGACTCCTGCCGATCAGGTCATACTTTTGCGTCTTCCGCTGTGCTTGTTACGATCCTGGTCATTCCCAAAGTGCAAATTCACACTGAAAGACGATGCCACCCAACTCCGAAAGAATTGAAAGCACTTGCAAAGAGATGGAGACCAGAGAGACAAATGACAAATCCCCCCTTCTCTCTCCACCTTCCTCCTCCTCCTTCACTTCACCAATCTTATTCTTCTTCCAATAATAATAATAACAATGAGTGGATGAACCAGAATCAATATCCGAAGTTCCCTCTTACTGCTGACTCAACAACAACAACAACCACAAGTCTACCATAGCTATGGCTTCCCTGCGTCTTCCTCCTCTCACACGCCTAGGCTATGGCGGACTACTGAGGGCCCTGCCCTCCTGTCCAAAGGACAACCCAAAGCAGCTATGGCGCTGCACTCCTGTCCAAAGGACAACCCAAAGCAGCTATGCCGCTGCTGACTGAAACGCCATCCCTGACTCTGCCTTGAGCTTCCTTGGTGCGGCACTACCCCAACTGGGGCCTTCCAGATGCAGCGCCCAACAAGGTGATGAAGATGGTGTCCACCATAGCCAGGTAGGTGCCTCACTACTCTCCTCCTTCGCCCCGTTCTCCCTCCTCCTCAGGCTGGGCTGCGCCCAGCTGCCCTTCACCTCGAGGCAGCGCTGTACCAGTCCAGCGCTGTGCTCCAGCATACCGCAAATGAGGAGGAGCTACTTGCTCCCCCGGAAGATATAGCGGCCAACTGGCCTCTTGGGCGGTGACTTCCTAGGCCGAGCGGCCTCCCAGCAACCGGCACCTCCTCCCTTTCGGAGGGAAACATGATTGCAGGCTGTGCTATCCTCCGGACAGGCCCTAGACCCGGGCTACTTGGACTGGTACCGGCCTACCTCTAGCCTACTGCTACTGGGCCTCTAAAAATGCCAACTTTTTGTCTTCTTCTGCTCAGCCCCCAGTACCCGACACTTCTACCACTACTTGAGTGGTACCGGCCTACCTGCTACTCGAGTGTTTTTCCCGCTGCAACCCTGAAAGTCACGGCCACAGGTAAGTACCGGCCTTGCGGGGCCTTTCAACCAACAAGTACCCTTGCGGGTCACACACACTCAGCCGACAAGCACTCAGACAGGCATGCAAACCAGCAGGCACGCGCACACACACAGACATGGGAATCACAGCAGAATGCGGAAATCTCAGCAAGGCATTCATTCCAGCGGCAAATCCCAGAAATCAGCAGTGTTCTCAGTCTGTGTTTTTGGCGGGTCATTACAGTGCTACTGCATTGTCTCATTCTGTGATTGTGTGGCCACACATTGCTTTTCTTGTTGATGCCTTGTGTGTCCTAGTTCTTATCCTCACCTTGCTGGTCCTTCGGTTCATCAGACTTCATCTGCATTGCTCACCCTCCTGTGAACATGCATCAGAAATTGGTACACGTGCAGTGGGTTGTATGTGTTCCATATCTTCTGCACAGTGCATACTATGAAGACTGAAATTTCTGAGCAGAGAAAACCCACTGCTGTCCTGGCCTGTGCATGGTACACAC
>BFEA01000441.1:219089-235959 GCA_003427395.1 Chara braunii
AGAGAGAGAGAGAGAGAGAGAGAGAGAGAGAGAGAGAGAGAGAGAGAGAGAGAGAGAGGTTTATGACGAACGAACGAAAGAAATGCACTTAGCACGGTCCTGTAAGAAGAAAAATGAATATCTTACATGTAATGTGCGTTCTACCAGTGACCCTACAGTCTTCCCCCGAATACAACGTACGGTCATTATAGCTGAATTTAGATCGAAAGATACAACAAATTCAACTATAATGACCGTACGTTGTATTCGGGGGAAGAATGTAGTTCTCTTTCTCAGATTCCCACTCTCTGTCTCCGCTGGTACGGGATGATTTCCATGATTGCGGGTTTTCGGGAGTCTTGTTGCCTTGTTCATAACTCTAATAGTGATGGGTGAGGGTTTTTAAACATTTGTTTTTTTTTGACATTTTTCTCGGCTGCTGGACTATTGTTTAGTTGTCCCCTTCACAATAAGAGCGAGTTTGACGAGGGCATTCTCTTGCTCGTAATCGTTTAGTTCTCCATCTCAGCTTTCAAACTGAGAAACTAGTGAAGGCATCATATCCTCCATACGCTATTTGAACGCAAACGAGGTGATACACGAGAGGGAGCAGGGGACAAGGATGAGGACGGCGAAGTAGGGGGAATAAAGCAAGAATGATGATTCCACTCCCAGTAAGTAGCAGCAGCAGCAGCAGCTATTACACTGATACCTCCCGCGGCCGCCGCAACGGCAGCATAAAAAAGAGTGGGCAGAAGAGCAAGCAGATGCCGACGATGACAAAGAAAAACATCAGGAACGAGCAGCAGCAGCAGCAGCAGGAGGAGGAGGAGGAGGAGGAAAAAGAGTGAAAAACAGGGCCCAAACTGCCTTCCGTAGGCGCACTTAAGAACATACATTACACCTACGCACATAGACCAATCTCAGCAATGCACGAAGGTGGGGAGGGAAGAATAGTGAAAACAATGGCCAACTGCTGAGATTGGTCTGTGTGCGTAGGTGTACTCATCTCAGCTCACGCGCACTTTCCCCGACTCGTTTCGATCGGTTGCGCTCCGATCCTCCTCAGGGGGCTAACCTCTTGACCCTGCCTTGCGGCCCACCGACAATCCTCCCGTCTTACTCAGTATAGAGGACCAATACGGCCTTGTCCTCCTATATACTGTCCATCGAGTTGTAAGCCTAGCCAGCACGGTACTCCCATCCCAACGGGCACTTCCATGAGCGACTACGGCTATGACCAGGTCTGTCGCATAGACGTTATGTCGAACTCCGTAATGATCCGTTACGTGTCGGCCCCTCAACGGGCTACAGATAGTCAATCCACGTAAGTTTCCAATGGTCGACACAATGCCTATCCCTTCAGGCCAGCTTTCACTGCATGTTTCACGTGTGGAGAGTCCTATGCAAAGGCTAGGGGCGCTTTTTTTTTTTTTAATGTGGTCCGATGGACTACGGATCAGATATTAAACTGATCAGAACAGATACTACACTTGATCTTAGCCAAAAGGCCGAGAAAGGTATAGGGGCTCTTTTCCGCGGATATTCCTTCCAACGTTCGCTTCACAAACTGCCTTGTATACGCTTGTCAAGAAAGGCCATTACACTTCGGCGCCTATCAGTCTCAGCCCTTTGGAATGTCAAAGGGAGGCCAAGAAGAAGAAGAAATGTAGAATGTGAGAACGAGGCCACTGCCATTTGTCCATGCACATTATACGTTGCAGTAAAGCATCCACACAGTTACAGCAAGCAACAGAGAAGAACGAGAAAATCAGCGGCTACAGAGGAGTAAGAACAGTGCTTCCCCCCCGGCCATGTGGCTTTAGAGTATGATCGTAGTTGGCCTTCTTCACAGAAAGCTACAAGACTACAAAAAGCAGACATGATTTGGCCTTCTGCTTCCCACCCAATAGGTTGAGCTCTCGCCATGGTGTCACGTCCTCATTCTTTGCAACCTGACCCTGTGTTGATAGAGACGTGCCAGTCCGTCCGCCACTTTTTTGTGCCTCTCCGTCTTCCGAGGCATCATATGAAAGTTGTACTCTTTTTATAGTTTATGAAAGTGGTACTCTTGCAGTTTATGAAAGTTGTACTGAAAAAAAAAGAAAAAAAAGAAAAAAAAAGAAAGAAAGTCGTACTCTTATAGTTTATGAAAGTCGTACTCTTGTAGTTTTATTGCGTGATGTCTAAAAGTCGTACTCTTATAGTTCTAATCATGCCCATGTAGTTCGTCGGCTTCTTGAGTGCCAACAAAGGTTCGTGATCCGTGAAGAGGAGGAATATCTGTCCGTTTAGACATGGATTGAAATGTTGAATTCCCCTCACTACCATGTAATCCTGGTCGTCTGCATCGCTACACACCACGTAGGTGAGGCCTCGGTGCAGGTAGCATTCCTCGCACCTGCACTCAGAACATGTCTGGAGCCAAAGGCAGTGATTGTGGGCCAAAGGAGTCCTGATAAGGGTAGAGAGAGAGAGAAGGCCAAAGGGGTCCTGATAAGGGGAGAGAGAGAGAGAGAGAGAGAGAGAGAGAGAGAGAGAGAGAGAGAGAGAGAGAGAGAGAGAGAGAGAGAGAGAGAGAGAGAGAGAGTAGAGGAAAATTAGGGCCTCATCCCACCCTGCTTACCGTAAGAATGTCCGCTTATTGCAGGACATATGGCGTGGGGGGTGGCGGCGGCCTTTGTTGGGTTGGCTACAAACTTGGACTGGTTTTCCAATTTCTGAAGGACATGTGGGCGCGAACACCTTCGTCACCCGAAATATGAGATCACGGATGAACCAGGCCGGTAACGGCGAAAAAAGAAAAAAGAAGAAAAAAACACATAAAAACACGCCATCTTTTCGGGAACAGGGTACAGGCCCGTTCCTTCTCCGAAAACAGCAAAAGGAACGTCCCGACGTTAACGCCACGTCCACGAGCGTTTCCACATCCCTTCCATGAACGCCATGTCCACGACCGTTTCCACATCCCTTCCACGACCGCCATGTCCATGACCGTTTCCACATCCCTTCCACGAACGCCACATCCGTTCGTTTACACCGGAGCCTCCGAGGTTCAAGGAATATAAGGTGGGATATGCCGGTCAGGATTCAGAGAGAGAAGCAGTGGGGTGAAATGGCAGGGAACTCAGGTGCTCATATTCGCCTCTATACCATTATAGAAGAATGTTGAAATGCCCATGAGAAGCAATGGGGTGAAATGGCAGGAAACTTGTGTGCTCATATTCGCCTCTATACCATTCTACAAGTATGTCGAAATGCACCATGCGTTTACCTACATGTTGCTGTGATAAAACTTGAACGTGAAAGCACCAAATGAAAAATGTGAGGACAAGTTCCCATAGGCCTACACTTAGTCTTCACAGAAATCGGCACGACTCAGACCTCGGCTTGTAGCATTAGAGTATGGCTCGTAGCAGTGGGGTGAAATGTGTGGACAACTTCCCCATTATAGGCCTACAGCACTAGAGTATGGTGTGACATTTGAAATGCGCCGACAACGCCCATAGGCCATAGGCCAACAATTGGTCCACGCAGAAATGGGTGGGGCTCAGACCTCAGCTCGTAGCACTAGCGTATGGTGATATTTGGCCTACCCTGATAGAAACACAAGGCCACCCAAAAAACAGACATGATTTGGCTTTTCGCTTCCAGACCGAATACAAACCACAAGAGCTAACCCGTAGACTACATTGGGATTATTGCTCTTCATAAAACTTTTTAATGATGTAAGGGATGCCAGACCCGTTTTCCGGCCTGAGTGATTCAAAAGCGGTCGCCATATGAAGCAGGCCAGAGTGCCTGAATCATATGGCACTGGCTGCCTTTTTCTATATAAAAAAAAGAAAAAAAAAAGAAAGGAAAAAAAAAGAAAAAGGCATGCCAATTGGGACCAAACAGATGTACTTGTGGACCGGCCTTGCTTGCATGCAGGAATATGACCCGAATTTGAATCAAGGTTCCTTCTCATAGGGGAGATAATGAATGGAAAGAAAGAAAAAGAAAAAGAAAAAGAAAAAAAAACAGCCATGATGTGAGTATAACCTATAACCTCAAAGGGGACACGATACATGAAGGTTCCTTTTCAGAGGAGAGGTAATGAATGGAATGGAGGGTTAAGACCCCCCCAGCCATCAGGCGTAAGACTAGGGTCAGATTTGACCTTCTTTTTTTTTTTAAATTACTAAAGAGAACAGCCCAAGTGAATACTAGGGATGCTGGTAAGAGCAGACACCACTAGCCCTCCCCAGGAGGTCTCCGTCTATTGGTGGGAAGCAGCACCTGCTGGGAAGCAGGTCGAGCGTCCCTGAACATTGTAGTTGTTCGTTTGATCAGACATGTAGCGTCACCGTTGATAAATCCGATTGGCGGCCTCGTTTTCGTTTTGTGCCTCCAGAATTTGAGGTGTCAGACCCGTGGCCCAGGTGCCTATGTACTGGTGCTTTAAGCCTTGATGAAGTGATAGTATACTCAGATCTCATGGCTGCTGCTATGGATGCTGCTAGGGATGAATTTTGGTGGAACTAGACTGTAAGAATAGGAATGGTCAGATTTGACCTACCCTGCAGAAAAACCCAGGACCGCCAAAAAGCTGACATAGTACAGGATTTCGCTTCCCAAAACACCACAACAACAAGACCGAGCCCAACAAGGCATGCCAATGGATTCGCTGAGTTATCTTCGCGAACTGGAGGATGAGTTCAAATAAATCGGCAATGAGAAATGAGAGGAACCGACGCAACCGTAGGCCAGGTCTTGCTTGCATGCAGGACTATGATTGATGCCGAGCCAAAATATGCCCTGCGCACCAAGCTTTGCCGAGCCTGGAGGGGATGGGAACCCGAAGGGGATGTTTTTTAGTTGGCATAGGTACCGCATCTTATGCTGGACCTGCTGCCAACAGCCCGAACAAATCGTGCAGTGTTTCCACTCATGCAGTACCCCCGAGCTGTCCACTTGTGCAGTCAGATGCATTCGGGAAAGAGGAGCACACGGCAAAAAAAAAAAAAAAAGAAACACCAAGGCCTTGATTGCTCCCCGTCACTCATGGGGAGTTCACGCAAAAGATTCTCCTTCACCAAAAGGAAAAAAAACTAAAAAAGAAGAAACGGATCCCTCAGCTTAGTCCGAGGCCACTACTCGCCACATGCCCACACGAGGAAGCCCTTCGAATGTACTTTTCCATGTTCTAGCGGAGGATTCAGTCTCGTTTTGCTCATTTGGAGAGTAGGGCAGCAAGGCCCTTGATTTGCCCTCGCCCCACTACTTTCGAGATGTGCAAAATGGTGAATCCTCCGCTAGAACATGGGAAAATACATTCGTGGTGTGGGCATGTGAGGAGTAGTGGAGAAAGGGCCAACGGATGCTTCCTCCAGGCCTGCCGTGAGTGGCGGGCCTCTGACAACCAAACGGTCCCTCATCTACAATATAGTTATGATCAGATGAACATTTCCATTTTCTTTAGGAGGATTCAGGGGCTCATTAGACACTTCTTGTGGCGTCCTCCGGGCCGAAGGAAGTTTCCTTGGGGGTTTTGAAGGAAATTCCCGTTGTCGTTCCACCTATCCTTGGGGTGGTCTCCCAAGGATGATTCCTTTTGGCCGCCAGCGACCATTTTCATAATATTATAATCAGCCCCAAGGGGGGGAATGCCTTGGTCCATTATGTGATGTCCGTCTTGCTACGGTGTGGTCCAGGTGCCGAAGGCGGGAAATTTTGAACGGCGCTGACGATCGGAAAAGAAAAGAACCCTTAAAAAGCAATGGACCTCCTTGTTCAGGAGCTTCCTTTTGCCAAACGGTGACGATGAACAGGAGCACAAGAAGCAAAATTGTGACTAGGAGCAGCAGTGGCAACCTTCAATAGAGGTCGGCCATCAACAACACGTACGACAGGGCCGTAATTCTACGACGATTGTGAAGGTCCACCGAACGGCGACAATAAAGGGTGAAGGTCCACCGAACGGCGAGAATAAAGGGAGCAGATGGACAGCATACGACACACGCACTCTAATGGGTCATACATGTGACGCGCAACCTCACGCCCTGCGCTGTCTTTCGCTCGGAGTGTTAAGGGTGCGGAAAAAGGCCCTGAAAAACAGCAAGATGGCGTGTGCCAAGGATTTTTGGGAAATTGAGTGTGGGGACACAGACAGAACTGAAATCGCCCGTGTTAGTCTGATGAAGTAAGAGAACCGGTCGGTTGCAACGCGGGTTACGAAGAAGCGCGCGCGTGGGATTCGCGACGCGGGGAAGTTCGAATTCAATCCAGAAAATAATGTCGAACCTCCCACCGAGCCAGGGCTCTTCGTTTGGAGTGAAAGGGAGCGGCCACGTACTTAGTATCCCGTTTTCAAACTAACTCCCGACGCCGCACGTTGCACAATTCCGAATCTGACGTAGACGGCCTTAATCACGTGTCCCTTTCCTTATGCTCGTCCTCATTCCTTACTTGGTAGTGGAAACCCTTCGATTGGTAGTGATCGACACGTTGGCAATCACTACACAGAGTTTTAGGCCAATGGGGTGCCTCTGTCGACCACGGGATGACGATCAACTCGTTAAACGGTAATAGCAACGAATATGGCGGAAAATGCGTATCGATAATGACAAACCCAGCACCGACAAACACAGAACACCGATTTTCAGGAGGGAAGTAATATCGCCCACCGATCTTTGTGACGACCTCTCGTACGTTCCACTCACACACACGCGTCCTTTCCTCGCTATACGGGAAGGGGCGAGGTGGGGATACGGGAGGCCGGTGCCTAGTCGGGTTGAGCCCGTCAGTCCACATGGCAATCAATCAGGCGCCAAAGATATCCTCAATCATTCATCGTAGGCCCATAATCGATATTAGTAGAAAAACATACAACCTATCGATCAACCAGAAAGGCAGAATCAAAACTCCTAAGAACGAAGAAGGAAAGTTCAGAGAGAGAGAGACAAAAACTTGTGTGGTGAGACGCGGCCACTGTTCACGTGTACCGATCACACGTGGCTGTGGAGTCCCTCATTATTCTATGAGGGCATGCTGCATATGTTGTGCAGCATAAGGCAGATGGCATGTGCAGTGTGTCCCGAACGGCATCTTCCGGGGTACTCTTCCGTAATCACAGCATCAACATATCTAACACTCTTGCATTCTCGAACAAAATCCCAACAACATTGCCCCTGTCATTGATCCGTCCGGACAGTATCCTAATCAAGACGAGTTCCGTGCTCGATCATTTCCATCCCATATGCATACATTCACTGTGGAAGGTGCGAAAACGGCAGACATGCAATGCCCCTGCCCTGTCGTGTCAAAGGCAAGTAATCACAATCCCTTTAGATCGCTGATGGTCGATACACGCGCATCCACCGTTCACAAGACAAATCTCAGTAGGTCCGGGGATTACCCAGGAAAATAATGGAAGAGTTGTGGAAGAACTTCCGAGCACACATTCACAAATGCTCATTCCATCACAAGCAAAAGATTGACTCATCATGCATAGTTATTAATATCAGCGAGAGAAGAGGAGGGAGAAAGAGACGGGCGAGAATATCAAGCCAGGAGGGAAGAGTTACACTGAGATCGGAAGGTCTGGCTTTACCGCTGTGAGCTCACACCAAAGAATGGATTCGCAACAAGGGGGCGTACTCGCCGCCAAATTCCAACATGGCCCCGGGCCAGTCATCCACTCAACTCGGATCCCTCGTCCTCATTCATGCACCGACGATCTCGGCCGTCGCGTGTCACCATCCACCACTGCGATCGTCACCCCGCCAACTTAGCCTCGACGTGGCTTGCCCAGTTCCCACAGTTCGTCGTGGCGATCTAGCGCACAACCAGCCAGTCTACAGTCAGCCCGTCAGGACTTTTCGTCTCGCACTATACACACATCATCTAGCCACTGCTTCTCGGAAGCTGGCCGACAAGTTGAGAGAGAGATTTGCGGATGCGCCGGCGGAATTTATAGTTGCGAGAAGGGAGAGAAATGCGGGAAAAGATGAAGAGTAGAGTAGAGGAGGGTAAGGGAGGGCTTGAGAGTAATCGCCCGTTGAAAGCCATGTTGATCCCTCACGACCCGATCTCAGCCAGTCAGAATCGCCGTGCAGTAGGAATCTCCTCTTACACGGCGCTTCTCCTTGGCTAGATGGGAAGAGAGGATCGACCGGGTTTTTCGAGAGCGGGTCTTAGAGCGGGAAGAAGAGGAGCGTGAAGGATAGCGCGAAACGGGTCCAAGATTCATATGATCAAGAAAGAGAAAAAGGGCGCGCGCGGAGAAGGAGAGAGAAAAACAGTTACAGGGGGAGGGACCGAGCAAGCATGTGCGCGCGAGGGAAGGCGCTGAGCGGGGCGCAAGAAGGAAGGAGGAGGGAGCTCGTTTGCATGGCGCCGAACAGCAAAAGAAGAATGGGCACCGAAACAGTTGCAGTTTTTCCCAACCCTACGCTAATTCAAAAATTGAAATCACCATATCCGCACGAAAAGTGGACGCGGGAAAAGAAAGAAAATCCTACGCTTATCCATATTCCTACAAAATTCCCAGTCTTCCATGTCGAAAGGTCGTGCTGCGTTCCATAAATTCCTAATTGTCGAGCCCAAATTCCAAGCGCGCTCATTAAGGCGCGCAAAATTCCCATGCATTTTCAAATGAAAAGAATTGACAGAATTTCAAGAACTACTATTGCTGACAACATACAGATTTCAATGAGGTGCCTTTAATCGGACAAAAACAGAGGGAGGGGGGGCGGGGGAGGTGTGGGGTTCTCGGGGGCCGAGCAAGACACATCTAGATGTTGAGAAAATACGGGGAGGGAAGGGGTTCGAAAGATGGCGCAGGTCCGGAAGCTGGTTCGTCACAGACACCCTTGCACAGCGAGTCGGGCCATGGCCTGCGCAGTGGCTTCTGGAGTGGTCCACTGAAGACCTGCTCTTCGCCTGCCGCCCGTCCGTGCCGACGTCCTTCTTCGCAGACCGCCTCTTACATGTACGTCCAGGCACCTTGTTGAGGATGCAGACGTGGAAGAAGACGACAAGGACAAGCAAAAGGATGACCAGGAGCAGCAGCGGCAGTCTTCAAAAGACGTCGTCCATGGAAGGAAAGTGGGGAAGGGCAGTAACTAGACGATGACGGTACACCTCCAGCAAACGGCGACGAAGAGGGCTGCAAACAGCAGACTGCAGCATGGGACAAACGACTTGTAACGTTTTTCTCTGACAGTTCGGCCCCTTTCCGTTTGGTGGCACGCATTGTGAGGGAGAACACTGGTCAACGAGGTCTGCGGGGGCCGGCCGGCCACCAACGGTTACCGTTGGCATAAGGTTCCTGGAAGCCGAACGTTGAAGACCCAAGATGTCTGTGCGCTGCCTGGTAGGAACTCCAATGAACCAGCCGACGTAAATTTCTTGCCGAGGACGGGTGCCCTCGCCGCTCCGATTATCGCGGAGGTCCCTTGGGGAATGCCACCAAATGGCTGTAGCCCGAGGACGCCCCGAGGATTCCCCAAGGAAATGTTTTCACTTTTTTTTCGTTTTCATTCCCGAGGATAGGTGGAACAAAATTTTCCTCGGGGGATTTACGCGCCCGAGGAGTGTCTAACGAGCCCCATAGCCTGCAGGTCTTTCCTAGAGCCAGCAGCTCGAAGGCTGCTACCTACCCCCACTACAACTAATCCCCCACAGTAACAACTCACGGCGTGTTTCACTGACACTTCGTCAGTCTTCCGTCAGATGTATTTTGAAAATAGGTACAAACAAAAGCTTTTTGTAGCATTTCTTTTGCTTTTTTAATAAATTTTTAATGCTATAAAGCATGTGACACAGCACTATTCTTTTCAATCAACGCCTGCTAGTGGGACGAGGCCCCTGCTGGCACAAGGTACAGCACTTCAGTTTCAATGTAGGCTGGTACTGGTACCTCCCTGAAAGAAAATGACCATGTGCACTGTGGACTGGTGGTTCAGCGACGTCATGTAAGTGACCAGTGTGTGAATTTCACACCATATTCAGAGGAACTGATCTGTCTTTGCCCCTTTATAGAGTCCGTTTTTTTTTTTTTTTTTTTTTGGGGAGGCAATGTGTATGATCTTGGCATTGTATTCTTTTTTCTCGTTCGTTCCTAGGTTTCCTTTCTGGGACAAGCCCTCAACTAGTCTGTTGTGTTAGATAATTCCCTCCCAGGGGCCAGGACCCACTAGTGCCGTATTGTACTGTGTACGCACGGTTTTCAATCACGTGCGACAGAGTTGGATTACCACACGCCATCGATGGAGGGGAAATCGTGCGGCATTCTGAGTTTTTAAACCACCAGTACTTGGCCCAGCAATCGATGCCGAGCCTGGAATGCCCCTGCGCGCCAATTTTTGCCGAAGCGCCGGGGTACTGTTTTGATTTTCGTTTGGCTGGCACTTCCAGCCATTGTGGTCCGGTACCCCGAAGCCCTAAAGGCGCGGAAAGCGCCGCGGCCGATAGCTGGGCCAAGTACTGGTGGTTTAACAGATTCAGAAAAAGAGAAAAAGTTTTGGCTGTGTACCCTACACACTTTCACCATTTGTTCCTTTTTCTTTTATTTCAAAATCACTGTAGCAGCGTCGTGTTTTCCAGACTTTTGGGGGGGCAATATTGTGACCTTGCTACAGAGCTTCGCGTGCAGAAAAAGGCCGACCAAAAAAAAAACAAAGTCAGGACCTGAGAGCAGCGACCCTCAGAGGCCCAGCCCATTGGCTGAGTGCAACACACACCCAGAAAAAGCGGTGACGAATTCCATGCCTCACACCCAGAAAAAGCGGTGACAAATTCCATGGCTCACAGCCTATTGGCTGACAGGAGCGCCCTAAGCAGAAAGCGAGTTTTTTAAATCTGAAAAAATACAGAAACCATTTTTCAAATGCCAAAATGGTGTCACACACCACCGTCCCACGGTATAATACGGCGCTAGTGGGTGCTCGCCCCAGGTTTCCTTTTCGGGACAAGGCCTTAAACCACCACCAGTACCTTGCCCAGCTATGCATTTCGACCCTCAGGCGACCGGTATGCCGAGCCTGCCAAGCCTGGAGGTACCAGTAGCTGGACAACCCAAGCGTGGAAGAACCAGTAGGGAAAAAAAAAACAAAAAAAACAACAACAACAACACTAGGGACGTGAATGCAGTTGGACACATTCTCCAACATGTTTGTGTGAGCACACACTTGGTGTGGGTGTATCAGAATCTGAAAAGCAAAAGAAAAAAAATTCTAAAAAGAAAGAAAAAAAGACAAAATCTAAAAAGAAGACGGAATCTAAAAAGCAAAAGTACACAGAAGGAGAAAAGAAAAGTCTCTTTGCAGTCAGAATCTTGAAAGTTGAAAAAGAAAAGGAAAAAAACGCTTTCGACCTAAATTGGTTGGTGTGTTTGCCCTCAACGACTTTCTTGGAGTGTATCATGGGATACACCCTGCGTGCTGGCAGGGCACTAAAACAGAAGAAGAGGAAAAGAGGAAAAAGAAAAACAAGAACGTTATGCATCTCTCCAGTATAGTAGCCCATTCATTCTACTAAGAGCATCTGTGAGCACGGCCTGCTCGACATTCTCTGCGACATTCAGGAAGTCTAACAAATTCATCTTTTTTTTCTTTTCTTTTTGCCCCGCGTTCTACACCCATTTCTGCTGCGACCGGCCATTCACTGCAACGACCTCCCGTTCGACGCGGCCGTTAACGCTCCGCGTTGGACAAATATAGCTGGGCGAGGTACTGGTGGTCTAACTTGTCTGTTGCCTGACTTAATCATCCCCTGCATTTGACGGCGTGGCTTGTTCTGGCAATGGTTGGTCTTCTTCTTCTTCTTCTTCTTCTTCTTCTTCTTCTTCTTGGAGATCTCTGCACTGCAGCCGTTAGCGGTGTGGGAGGGAGAGGGGGTTGAGAGGTGAGGTGGAATCCACTTGCCTTGTGCCATATCCATGGAGGTTGCTGCTGGTCTTCATCCTCTTTGGGATTCCTGCAGTACATTAGTGGCTCAAGGCTCTGCCTGTTATTGTTCGGTATCATGAGAGAGAGAGGCAGAGGGTTCTACTTCGGTATCATGAGAGAGAGAGACTTCTTCTTCTTCTTCTTCTTCTTCTTCTTCTTCGTCTTCTTCTTTGCCGTCGTCGTCGTCGTCGTTGTCGTCCTCTTCTTCATCCTTTTCCTCTTCTTGTTCTTCCTTGTCCTCTTCCTCTTCCTCTTCTCCTTCTTCGTCATCGTCTTCTTCTTCTTCTTCTTCTTCATGCATGATTTCAGCGGGGACGTTCTCCTATGCGTGGACCCCTCCCGACTTGATATGAGATCAGATCTGAGCCACATTGTCATGTGCTACATTGCTAGGCCTTCCCCTTCCATATCTGATTTGAGTCTTCCACTCTGTCACATTACATCTCTTCCTCCCATTGGTGATCGATTGGACTCGCATTGCTGACGGTTCACTCCAGGCATGCATCACATGGACGTGCCACTAGCACATGGATCAAAAAGGAGGCCGTCGTTTCACTCCTGTGCAACATCACCCAAACTCTCCACAAAGCCAGCCCCTGTATCTGGCTGATTTTGAGCGCCAGATACAAGGTATTCCAATCAATAGTGACACTGTTTTCTTTTTTCTTTTTCTCTCTTTTTGTTTTCGGTTTTGCAACGCCAATGATGATGATGGTGCTTGTGTCCAACCAATGGACCGAGCTCAGTCGGTGCACCCATGAATGAACTCTTGAAATACAGACAGAAGTTCGGCTCCAGATGCAATTAGATGAATTACCTGGTGCCGTTCACCATGGAGCTCCTGTCCTTTGGGGGCAAACAGCCCCCATGTCTTGTGGGGGCAAACAGTCCCCATGTCATGTGGGGGCAAACAGCCCCCACAGAAACTCTCTTGCCTTCTCGCGTCTGTATCTGGCGTTATTCCAGTGCCAGATGCTGACTCTTTTTGAGCACTAGCTGCTGGCACCCGCTGGGAAAGGTAAGTAGGTTGTTTTTTCTGTTCTTTTCTTTCCTTGTTTCTGTAAGCCCTGCCAACAAGGCAGGCAGTCTCTACTGAGACTGCGCCCGTACCTATCCTGAAAACGGGTGCAGATGCAGTACAATAAACAAAGGAAAGAAGAAGAGAAAAAAAAAAAGCAACTCCAACTGAGCTGGCGCCAATTGAAACAGGCGCCTGACTTTCGTTTCCGGAGACCTTCCCTCGCCAAAAACGAGGCACGTGTCTGTGTCTCAACGGGATCCAGATCCTTTTTCTGCTCTCTCCTGCCTGCCTGCCATCTGGCAGGTGACACTTTGTTTTTGCTTCTTCCTTTCCTTTCTTTTGGCAGGTTTTTTTTTTTTTTTTTTTTTTTTTNTTTTTTTTTTTTTTTTTTTTTTTTGGTGACTTGTGCCTTTTGCCTCCTATGGTGTCGGTGCACACCACATGCATGACTGAATGTTTTTTTTTTTTTTTTTCAACTTGTGCTATTTGCCTCTTATGGTGTCTGTGCACCACATGCACGACTGAACCAGGTCAACTTGCAGTCCATTTGCTCTTCTTCAATGTATCACATACTATCGTTTCTTTCTTTTTTTTTTTTTTTTTTTTCCCTTTGAACCCGTTATTTACGACATGTGACCATAGGAGGCAAAAGGCAGAAGTTGAAAAACAAAACAAAATATTCAGTCATGCATGTGACCGGAAGACTACCATATGAGCAATTATAACGAACGGCACCGATGTGTGATATGCCAGACTGGGGAGATGAACAGAACCACCACGACCAACAGCAACAAGCAACCCACACAGCATCGAGACCCCGACATACAACACCATGGGCAACCCTTGGGTGGTGGCGCAAGCAGTGTCTGTAATAGGCTAATAGCTTACCTGCGTCAGCCCAAGGGGGTATGATGCAAGTGACCGTGCGTCGTGTAAACGCCGTCCGACGTCTCTGCGCGAAGGTATGGAGTTTTGAATCCACACCCTCAGGGCCACTCTGGAAATGTGAGAAAGACAAAAATGTGGCCGGTGCACCTGGCCATGTTCTACCGGGAAGTTCATTCTCATTTGGCACATTTGGACAGTGGTGTGGCGATGGCCTCAGACCACAATGCGCATTGGCAACGGGTGCCATAACCATTGAGCCACAGGCCACGTGCCACATGCTATTGTTTCTACCTCACATTGCGGTCTCGGTCTTCTTTGCGGTGTGGGCGAGAAGTGAAACATCCTCGAGAGTCGAGACGGAAAACCTTTGTGGAAGGCATTGGATATTCACAGTGTTGCTACGTTTCTCCGCCAGCTTTCATAAATGATTATCAATTTTATCTTCGAGTTATATATTTATAAATTGTACCTTCTTTTTTTTTTTTTTTATGTCATCTAAATCCTGCTGACGAATACTGACATGCAGTTCTATTTCGTCGTGATCCTCTGGGGATTCATTTAGTCCAAATCTGTTTTTTTCCAGTCGAAACAATTATCGAAGTTTTGTCATCGATTTATAGCTTGACAATGATACTTTTGTTCTCTTGCGATTTTTGGCTTCCTTGTGCTTCGGGTTGGGGCGATGTATGATGCCGTTGTGTGCGTGAGTTTTGGGGGTACAGACGTTACGAGGATGGGGTCCAAGTTGTCATTGTGCCGAATGTACCAAGCCCGTACCACGATACAGACCCTACATTCAGCAAGCGATTTGTTCATGTGTTGAATAAGCTGTGGGCTTGGGGCCTCGTCAAGTACGACCGCATTGTTATGCTAGACTCGGACGATCTGTTTCTTCAGAACACGGACGAGCTTTTCCTCTGTGGAGAGTTTTGTGCGGTGTTCATTGATCCGTATCGATTCCATACGGGGCTCTTCGTTCTCAAGGTTTGAATCCAGTCACTTTTGCCCAGAGCCATACATGAACAAATTAATTAATGGGACCTTCTCAAAGGAATGAAGAACCAAGAGAGAATCAAAGCACCCTCCCTCCCTCACCACCCCCTCACGCCCTTCATTCCACAGCCTCCCACTGCCTGCTGCCTTCTTGACATCCACTTCCTCCCCAACCAAAATTGCTAGAATACAGTACAGGCATAACAAACAGTGGAGGGCTCCCTTCATCTCCCGGGAGGACTGTAGCTGACAGAGTCTGGGAAACTCGTCAGCATTCCCGTTCAATCATTCAATGTGGAAATAGAGAGAACGTGCGTAGTGGAGTTGGTACACCAATTACCTGTTGCAAACAGACCTGAGTTCGAATCCATAAGAGCTACATGAGTCAAGTCGAATACTTCTTAAGAGACGTGAGCAGAGATAGAGAGAGAGAGAGAGAGAGAGAGAGAGAGAGAGAGAGAGAGAGAGAGAGAGAGAGAGAGAGAGAGAAGGGGGGGGGGGAAGGAGGATGAGGGGTTGTATCTGTTCCGTCCAAAGACTCCGAACCGTTGGTCTGCTGTTCGAGCCACAGAACTCTACCCATGGCTCAGGTCATTGCGGTGGTCCAAAATAGGCTTGATTTCATTTAATTGCTGCCGCCTTCTTAGTATTTAATTGCTCGCCGTCACCTACGTTCCAACCTTTCCCTTATAGTCTGGCCTGATGGTGAACTAGCTGTATGGTGCTGCGTACAGCATAGTGTGGCAGCCATGCTACCAGTGGTTCGAAGGTCAGCTCGCACTACGACTTTTTTTTAATGGTCTTTGGAAGCAGTTACAGTCAGACCTGTGCAGGACCTGCCGTAATTGCAGTCAGATACATGTAGGAGAGCCCTATGAAGACGGAAAGAAATGGATTATTTGGTCATCGCAGCGTCGACTATCCTGCAATTTTCTGTAAAACTCTCTCTGGTCTACCTTACTCCTTGGCTTGCAATTTGTCTATCCTCTTTTCTAACCCTCGCTGTCGAATCCTGTGTCAAATGTTCTCTGTCTTATCCTATAGTCTGCCCTCTATATTCTCCTCTGACCATCCTCTACCAACTAATAGTCTAATTTCTATCCTTTGTTTAAATACCCAGTGCACTTTCCGACGCTATCTATCCCATTGCGCATCATATACTCTACCCTTCGCCCTACCCTCTTAAACCAGCAGCACACCTGGGCCTGGAGGTGCTCCACTGTGCCATGCTTTGCTGAACCGCCGGCGGCGCACTGGTTTTCTTATTTGGTTGGCGCTGCAAGCCGTTGTGGCCGGAGGCGCGCAATTTTCGGATGAGTTCATTTTCGGCGAGGCTGGGCCCATGTACTTGTGGTTTAAAATCACCACTCCATCCGCCCTGAGATTGTTTTTGAGTGAACCCTCACCGTAGCTAAATTTACAGTGAAGGCTCAGTAGGGGCTTGGCGGGAAAGGGCAGGTGGACCCAAAAAAATCTGCCATGCATAGTTCAGGCTCAGGATACAGACGGGGAAAGGCGGCTTGTGAAAACGCGCTGCGTGCTCCAGTAGTTCATAAAAGCTATGATATCAAAATCGGGAAAAACGGGAAAAGTTCTCTGTAAAACAAAAAGCTAGAACATGGAATATGCTGGCAGGGCACTAATCTTAGAAAGAAACAAAACAAGAAGGAAAAAAAAGTTTAAAAAAGAACAAAGAATTGGCCTTAATACTGTTGTTACCAGGTTCGCCTGGCTGGACCCACCCGGCGGGGCGACCCAGGCAACACCTGCGCGGGATACCTGGGCGGCATGGTTGCATCCCTGCCGACCGCCGCCCCGGACCACCGACCATATTGCAGTAGAGCAGTAGGGCCGACCGGTCGGCGGTCTGCCGACCAGTCAGAAAACAACCATCCACTATTTTTTTTTCAGATCTGAGTTGGAAGCTGTACTGTGCTTGCTGAGTACAGCCCAAATCCGCTGATAAATTTTTGGGGATGGGGGGTTGGGGGAGGGGTGTATAGGGGGATATAGGGGGGTATGGGGGTGGTATAGGAGGTACTGGGGGGGGGGGGGG
>BFEA01000441.1:247548-271283 GCA_003427395.1 Chara braunii
GGAGGACCAGGGATCACAAGGAAGGGAAGTGACGTTTGTGGAAAGAAAGGAGGGGCAGAGACAAGGAGACAGCGAAGAGTTGTTACAATATGCTTTGGCCGGTTTGGCGCTAAGCAGGTTTTGTAGCTGCAGAAGATGTAGAGGGAATTGGATGTGGAGAAAGTCTAAGTGCACATGTCACCCAGGACAGCAGCGGCAAAGCATCAACTTCTCTCTTCTGTTGTTTCCATTGTTCTGGCTATTTTCTGCTCAAGACTGTCTATTGGCTATTGGCTATTGGCTAATGGCAACATGTCACGAAGGACAGGAGCGGCAAATCATCCAGTTCTCCCTTCTGTTGTTTTCATCGTTCTCGCTATTTCTTGCTCAAGACTGGCTATTGGCTATTGGCTATAGGCTATTGGCTATTAGCTGCTGGCTATAAATATATGTAACCATTGTTCTGGAAGTATGTCGGAAGTGGAGCTGCTTCTCGTCTTTTGTTTATTTTTCCATCGCCTTGTTCTCTGTGCACATTTCTGTGGCTATAGGCTATTGGCTATTGGCTGCTGGCTATAAATGTATGTAACCATTGTTCTTGAAGTATGTCAGAAGTGGAGCTGCTTCTCGTCT
Source organism: Chara braunii (assembly GCA_003427395.1). NCBI lineage: Eukaryota > Viridiplantae > Streptophyta > Charophyceae > Charales > Characeae > Chara > Chara braunii. The sequence continues at coordinate 248,161 of BFEA01000441.1, forward strand.
TTTGGTTATTTTTCCATCGCCTTGTTCTCTGTGCACATTTCCGTGGCTTTTGCGCATTGGCTTTTCAGCTATTTTTTCATTTGGCTATGTAGTTATTCGTCTTTCAGTTATTTCAACTTATTTGGCTATTTTTGAGTATTCAGCTATTTGTCTTTCTGGGCTATCTAGGCTATCACAGAGGCATGAGAGGCATTAAGATGCCAACGCCGTGGCTTCCAGGCACCCATCACCCTCTTTCCAGAGCGAGTATGCTACGGTGGGCAGGGAGGTGCTGATGTCATTACTAATTAGCCCTGTGGTAAAGAGAGAACTTTAGATCTCTCCCCCTACTCGGCCGAAGAATCTATGTCTATAGACCTACAGCGAACAAACATGTGATGCCTTTCTCCTTAAACCCTCCAGGGTATGGCCTCTATCTTCGACTTTTCTGCTAGCTGAAACTGCTGCGGCGCTCTGCGGTCTAGCGATTGATGCAGCACGGGACTGGCAGAGGCAGCTCGCGAGCGCTGAAAACTTGCTTCGCTTGTCGTCTCTGGTCTATCTGGGAGCAAGAAGCAACTCTGGTCTATACTGTGGGTGTCATTGCTCAGGACTCGGTGTGGAAGTCGTAGCACACAAGCCATTACTTCGTGACGCATCAGCCATCTCACTCTCCGTTTCATCCACATTCTTGAACTGCTTGGGAAGTGTGGTATGTATTGGCTATACCAGGCTGGCTATAGTGGCTATAGTGCAGACGTACTAAGCTTCCCTTGTGCGGAAGATCCAACTACATGGCTCTGCATCAGATCGGCAATGGCTATTGGCTATACCTCATTGGCTATAGTGCAGACTTACTAACCTTCCCTTGTGCGCAATGTCCAAGTACGTGGCTCTCCGGCAGTTCGGCAATGGCTATTGGCTATTGGCTATACCCCATTGGCTATAGTGGCTATATTGCAGACTGTGTCCCTTCCATTTTTATGCACATGGATACTCTGATGCCCGCCCACAGAAAAATGTGGCCTATTGGCTATTCCATGTGGCCTATTGGCTATGTTTGCCAGTCCAAGTGGTCTATTGGCTATACTGGCTGTTCCATGTGGCCTATTGACTATACTTGCTATTCCATGTGCCCTATTGGCTGTACCAAATTGGCTATACTGTCCATTCCATGTGGCCTATTGGCTATACCCACATTAGCTATTATGGCTATTCTATGTAGCCTATCGGCTATACTGGCGCTCCATGTGGCCTATTAGCTATACAGTACTGGCTTTTCTGGCCATTCCATGTGGCCTTTTCCCTATACCACATTGGCTATACTCTATTACATGTGGCCTATTGCCTGTGCTGGCCATCAATCGGCCTGTTGGCTATACTGAGCATCCTTACCGTTCCATGTCGCCAGGCCTATTGGTTTGACTTTATTGGTTCGCCATTCCAATGATTTCAATTTTTATTTCAGATGTCTGTATTTTACTTTTCTTTGTCTTGACTCTTGAGCAGTGATTGGTGCATGGCTTGAGATATATCTCCTTTCGGCCCTTGCGAGGTGGTTTTCCTTGTTTGCCTTTTCGCTGAATTGAACTGTATTCTGCTTTCCTCACTGGTTTTGTTATTTCTATCCTTTTTTTTTCTTTTGTTTTTTCTTGCCTACTGACTTCAGCTGAATAGAATGCTCCGTCCTTGTCACTGCATCTGGACTGAATTTGGCCCAAATGCAGCTATAATGATCATTTTGGTGGTCCATTCTAGTGAAAACCCTTCATTCCCAAGGAACCTGTTTTCTGTAGTGACCTCTTGTACTGAATTTGGCCCAAATGCAGCCAGCTATAATGACCATTTTGGTGTGTTCCATTCCGGTGAAAACCCTTCATTCCCAAGGAACCTGTTTTCTGTAGTGACCTCCTCAGGGTAGCTGTGTTTGCTGCTTTGTCCAATTGTGTGTCCTCTTCGTTGCTTGCGGTGATTCACTTTGTTTCCTATTGTTCTGTTTCCTTTTCTTATTTTTCTACCTTCTGAAAAGCAGCGTCCTTGCTAGGAGAGGTGATACAAGCACCCCCTCCTAGCAAGAGACCTGGGGCGTGGTCCCACTAGCAAAGAGGATCGGATCGAATGCCTGAATCTGGACGAGGTTATGGAGATGTGCAGGAAATCGAGATTGAACTGCTTTTCTGCATCTCTGCATAAAACACATCCAGATTCAGGAGCTCGATGCTATCCTTTTTGCTAGTGGGACCTCGGCCCTGGATGCTTCAAACCTTTGTGCGGATTTCCTATTGGTGCGGATTTCGTATTGTTGTGTTTCCTTTGGAACAGTGGTCGTCCGTCGGTTGAACTATTTCCTATTGGGTTTAGTGTAGGTTTATGATCTACTCCGCTGACTTTATCAAAAGGGGAAATTCCTAGAAAAGGATTTTTTTTGACATTTTGTAGGAGACCACGAAAGATTTTAATTTGCTAGGACACGCTTGGAAATTCCCAGTGTTTGTAGGATAGTGGAATGAGACCTTTAGCCTCTTTGCCTTGTGATTTTTGTGCAGCGTTCACACCTTGTCTACCTTGTACTGATTCTCTCCTGTGTTGTGTTTTTTTTCCTTTGTAAAAACTTAAAAAAACTTTAAAAAAGGGTCTTTCCAAATGTGGCTGATGTTTTTGCACTCCTTCTCTCCTCCTGGTGGTGCAGTCGGATTAGCAAAAGTGGATTGGGTTTAATGCCTTGAATCTGGACATGTCTGTAGAGAAGTGCAGAAAAACGCGAGGGGTCTGCTTTTCTGCATCTCCACGTGAAACACATCCGGAGTCAGGCGCTAATCCAATCCTCTTCGCTAGCGGGAATGTGCCCGTGCGCTGCCCCTCGTCAGACCCCATTGAAAGGGGAAAAAAAAAAAAAAAAAAAAGGGAGAGAGAGCTCCGAACATTACTGCATTCTTTTGCTTTTTCTTGAAATCAAGAGTCTCGCCTACTCTGCTGAAGATTTCACACTCCTCCTTTTCCACTCCTGCATTGCACCTTAAACCATGAGTACACCAGGGGGTCTTAGGTCCCCTCTGGGGAGGCTGTGATGATGCAAATGCATGTGGACCCTTGCAGCGCGTCGATTTAGCCACCGCGTTAATGGCGCCCCTATCATGTTTTCGCTTCCTTATGCTTCCGTAAGGATTTGATACAGTCATACCTGTATCGGACCAGAAAAATGGCCTAAAACCATCATCTGCTCATCTGGGCCACCAATACTCTTAAAACTTTTCCTTTGTCCTCTGCAGCTTTAACCAGGCATGCATACCAGTTTAGCTGTGAAAAGGAGGCAGCATGTTTACGAGGGGATCCACTCGTAGCTTGAGAGCAGCTAAACATTGTTTTGACTTTCTGCTTTGGTCTGAATTTGAACTTATGATATGCTTATTGAAACCGCCAGTACTTGGGACCCTTTCTTTATCCGCTGCAGACCTCAGGGTGCAGTTTAAATTAACAAAGTAGGCAGGCGAGCAGATCCTTGAAAAGCAGCACGTTTACGGTGCACTGACTCATCGCTTGAGAGCCTCTAACGTTATATTGCATCCTACGTCTGTTAATTTTTGAACTCGTTTATCTTTTGATTAAACCATCTGTACTTGGGACCCACCCTTCATTCTTTGTGGGCCTTGTACCTTTGAACGTGCTTGAATTTATCATTTGTTCATCTAACAGGAAGGTCAGCGCATTCCTGAGAGGCGGCGTGTGTATCTCCTCCAGCTTGCTGGAGTACTGGTGATCTAAACAAAAAAAGGAGAGAGCCCCTAACATTTTTGCATCCCTTCTGCTTTTATCAAGATTTGAAGTTTTGAACTTATCATTTGTTCATCAACAGTTACACGTAGGTGGTATTCAGTTGTTGTGTTGCATCTTGGTAGCCGAACCTTTTGACCTACATTCTTTCAACTTGTTGGAGTACTAGTGATCTACAAAAAAAAAGAGACAGCCCTTTTAATTTTATCGAAATTTAAACTTATCATTTGTTCATCAACAATTACATGTAGATGTTATTCAGTTGTTGTGTTGTGTTTTGGTGGCCTAACATTTTGACCTACATTCTTTCCCCCAAACAACAGACGTTGATCGTCAACATATACAAGACATCTTTCTAGTCCGATAGAGTGTTAATGTGAGTTTACATGTGTCTGGGGCAAGATGATAGTTTGTAAATGAAGTGGAGGATAGCGGAGTGAAAACCCAAGGACATGAAAATTTATTGAAGTTGCTGCACTCAATTTTTTGCAAAATTTTAATCCATGAACTCTTACGACGAAGATTGGCAGCCCATCTTGTGGCCAGCAACGAGCGTTCTACGGTGCAATGTTTCGACATCAGGGGCAGTGGTTAATTTAAACCTCCAAGTGGTGACATTCATTTGAACTTTTCTCGTAGTTTCGTTGAGATGTTGCAGATGGATGAGCATTTCTTAACTATTGTATTCTCGGGGTTCAACATTTGGTCCTAGGACTAGGGGGGGTGGGGGGGTGGGGGGGGTAATAAGAGGAATTCAATGTTGGAATTACTTAAATAAAAGAAAGGGTGGTATGAGCTTCTCCCTTTCGTAACCAACGGCTTGATGTTGTAGTCCATTGAAAATTGACGGACCTTTTCCAAGCCACCCATTTCTAACTCGGCCCAATCACTTGAGCCCCCAATTTAAACCCCACTCTATTTTCTAGGGTCCAAAAAATGGTCCTAAACATCAAGGCAACTACAAGCCAAATTCGTTCAATTTTTTTTTAGTTACACAGTTGCGGTACATAAGAACTTGTTATCGTTCGCATTTTACCTTCTACCCCTGATTGTCATGATGTTCACATTAAGTCCATGATAATCAAACATTATGCTCAGGGGAAGATGCTGATTAGGATTAAAACCAAATATATGTAATATTGTCTAATTTTCATTATAAAAACCAACAAGTCAATTTCGTCAATTGTAGGTTTTGTTATATATGATAATATGATGCTATTTTTTTTACTATACTGTTTTTTTTTTTTTTTTTTTCATTTCGAAAAATACATTATCAATCGTAAGCTCTCCACATTGGGTTAACATTTACGAACTCTTGGTTAGCAACTGCATTGTTGAGCTACTGCCAAAGGCTAACTCTCTTTCATTAAGATCCCACCTCTTTTTATCTATTTTATAATATATTCATCATGGATTAACAAAATAAAAGTAGAGCAAAATGAAGTGGTGTATAACTTACTGAGTATTCATACTTGAAAAGAACAGCAAGAGAAATATCATACATAAATTTCAAAGATGTTCCTTTTTGTACATGTGTGCTAAAAATACACAAAGAAAAAATTCTTAAAATAAAACCTATAAATTTTATATTTCAAGATGTTTATCCTTTTACTTTGTTTTTTTAATGTTAAACCACAAGTACACCCGCACCTGATTTAAACGAACCTCAATTTCACTGCGCACCGAGTTTTGTCTAGCCTGGGTGCGGTTGTATTTTCTTTTCTCTTACTCCTCCCAAAAGAACAACGTGAAAAAAAAAAGAACTATAAAAAAAAACAGCACCACAACGCTATGGACGAGAAAGCAGTTGGATACAGAATCAGGGGTCGATGTGAGAGTATGTCCTCAGTGAGGGCGTTTACAGCTCCACTTTCATCACAAACATTACTTTCATTAATGAAAAGCAAAAAAAAAAAAGGAGCCCCAATATGAACGTGAAACCGGTTAGATACAAAATCTGAGTATATGCCCTCTTTGAGAAGTTGTCAGGAGTCTGAGCTGTGTTCCCTGCCCCGGGTTTATCACGGAGGTTCCTTTTAGAAATGAAAAGCAAAAAAAACAAATTAAAAAAACAACAATATAGACGCGAAACAGGTCAGATACAAAATCCAAGTATATGCCCTCTTTGACAAGTCATCAGAAGTCCGTGAAGTGCTCCCTTCCTCACTGGCAGGGACCCCAAAAGAAAACAGAAAAAAAAACAAAACAACGAAAAAAAAACAAAACGAATACAAGTAATAGATGCGGTTAGATTCGTTCCTGAGTGTTGTAGTGTGAGCACACCTTTTGCAGGGCCTTCCCGGATGTCGTTCCTCAATTTGCAGTTTTTTTTTTTTTTTTTTTTTTTTGCTGCAATTTCTAGGCTACTAGAGTGGCCCGGGGTCACTTGCCCGGCCGGGCCAAAATAATTAAAAAAAATAAAAATAAGTAAAATAGTTTTAAATTTTATTTTTTATTTTAAATTTGGTGAAGAATTTCGATGTGATCCTGCGGCAAAAGTTGTTCAGTTTATGTTTCTGCATAACATAGTTTTTTTTCAGAATGTTTGGATTTTTTTTATTTTTTATTTTTTTTGTTGGGACCTTACCTGATCCTTACGGCCCGGCTGGTAGCCTAGTGCAGGTTTTTTTTTTTTTTTTTTTTKTGCCGACCCTTCCCCGCCCCCGATATTTTCGGAATAAGTCGTTTTCAATGAATTTCTTTTGCCTGGGCGGTGTACTTTGTGGTTTAATATAGATGCATGATAGTTGTAATATTATCAGGTATGTTTAACTTTATAAAGGTTGTTTATTTACAAAATATTATACATCAATTCCAATGATGTTCCTTTTTCTACATGTGTGCTGAAAATGCACATAAAACAAATTTCAAAAATCAAACCTATAAATTTTATATTTCTACATGTTTATATTTAGTACATGTAGCTGATTAAGATACGTTAATAGTAGTCGTATTATTGTGTATGTTTAACTTCATACAGTTTTTTATTTATAAAATACATATTCTTAACATTTCAAAACGTTGATTTTACCCGTTTCACCTCGCGTGGAAATGAAAACATGTTTGCAAGATGCAAGTTTGGGTATACCGCACGGATTGTACGTTTAACAACAACGGATAAGGAAGATAGTGGTGGTTTAGGTAAGGCCCCTCTTTCTGCTTGATTTTTTTTTCATTTGTTAAATACGGGACGTAAGTATTGTGTTGCGTCTTTTTGGGCTATCGTTTTTTCCAAAATATAATGTGCAATCACTATCAATGTATCTATAGAAAAAAATTGACCTAAACATAACTATAATTACTATACCGTTAGGAAATATGGTAGCAATGATTGAAAAAATAGAGAACACAATTGAGGCAAGACCATATATATTTTTATATTTGTATTTATTGAAAAAATATAATATTATTTCACAAGGTTATACAAATTATATTATTATATTTCTTATTGGATCGCTATTTTTTTTTCATTATAAAAAATATAAAACAATGTGTCATTACTTCGAGGTTGAATAACTTAAGTACTTGGGTCATTGCACATCGTGATGCGTTGCGACCTCTACATACCCTCATACGAGTGCGGATACGAGCTCTTGTACTCCTACGCTATTCGTAAGTTACTCGTACGCTGGGGTCCCGTACGACTTTTCTCCTTTTTAACATCTTTTTGTTTTTGTTATTTTTTCACTCATATTTTAATAAGAATTTGAAGATGATTTTTAACCAAATATTAATTTTTCTTGTGCTGGTGTATAACATTTTTATTTTAGATTTTTTATTATTATTTTTATTTTTATTATTAATATTAATTTTCTTGCCCCCCCTCAGGGGTGCGTACAAAACATACGAGATGACGTACATATTTGTGTATATGTCCCATATAGATATTACATGTACATTTCATACGAAGAGCCCCGTATGTGTATGTTCGGTAACATAGCATCCATGCATGCCTCAAATCATGGTATTTGTAGCATTATCCAAATGTATATGCGTTTACGCTATCAGAGTGGTTCGACTCACTTGCTCGGCGAGGCCAAAATAATACTAATAAATGTGTAGCATCTCGTTCACATCTGGTGACCCAACCTGAACGTCCGCGACGAAATATGAACAAGCGTCAAAACCCTTTGAATGCGAATAAAAAAATATTATAAAAAAAAAACTCTCAAAAAATTTAAAAAAACTATATGTTATGTAGAATGATAATACAAACAACGTTCTTTTTTTTTTTAATAACAAATGCAGACTTTTATACAATCCAGGAAACGAGCCCGGCGTCCCTCAAACGAGGCATCACCGACCAAGTGCATATCAAAAGTCAAAAAGAAAACAGCTAAAAAAAATCCACAACCAAAACAACTGAGAAGCCTACAACAAATAATATAAACAACTCTTGGTTGGGAGGTATGTTCAAATTCGTAACCAAACTCGAGTTTAAAAATAAATCAATAATAATAATAATAATAATAATTTTGTTTGTTAAAAAGTCATTAAAAAATACATGTTCGACCGAACACGTTCGAGAGACGTTTGGCGGAACACCCGAACATGTTCAAACGTTCGGAAAAGCCCAGAACATGTTCAATGTGCTACACAGAGTAATAATAAATATTTTTAATTTTAATTTGGTAAGTAATTTCGATGTGATTCTCTAAGGCAATTTTTTTTTTTTTTTTTTAACTACAATTCACATTTAGTCTGGTTGAGATTGGATTGACTTTTTGTGTCATTATTTGTTTTTGTTTTTGTTTTTTTCATTTTCGTTTTCGAAGTTTTACTTATAAAAGCAAATTATTCAAAGTTATAACCAACCATAGCTTCAGTAATCTGTAAACCAACAAAATATTTTTCGTTATAGCTTATTTTTTCAATATCACCTTTCACTACCTACCTACCACAACTCCTAAGCCAATAGAAGGGACCGTGCAAGCATAGTTACTTGTCATACTTAAGGGGTTGCATGTTGGCCCCCGCCCTAATCGGCGGTGGTCAACGGCCTAACTCGGCTGGTTAGGCATGCAAGTGGCATGCACGAGGTTGTGGGTTTCAGCCTCATAACCACCTACGGCGCACTTAGTGCCAATCGACTATGATAGTCTACTTTATACTTTTGATCGGTATTAGTAGAGTATATGACCAAAATGAGTGTGAGTGTTGGTATAAGCGTGAGTGAGTTGTGTATAGTGTGTGAGAGAGTGTTGGTCATAGCCACTACTATTTTTTTAAGGGGGGAGGCGGGTAAGTAGACGGGAGGTGCAACTGTTGGCGAAGTGCTCGGTCTTTGCGTTAGCCGCCCCCCCTACCGGCGGCCGCACTCTACTGTGAATGAAACTTATGCATGGCGCTTGTTGCTAACATTGTATATACTACGACTTGAACTCATGACCTATTTTTCTAGCTCAATTGGTTTGAGCTCCACTATTTTGAACAACAGGTTACGCGCTCGATTTCGGGCGAGCGCCATCCTTTTTGCGTGTACACTTAGCAGGTGTTACATATCATCTTCCACACGTGAACCCCGAGCTAGCACAACAGATAGAATCATGGGGAAGGGTTTGGGATGCACAACTGGTGGGTTATCATATTAGAAGGAAATAGATAAGTCGTAAAGGCAGACTGATGACAAAAGCAGATCATGTGTTGGGTGCGAATATTGTCCAACAAGGTTGTACTATGAAGGTATTGTTTATAAGAGGGTAAAAGTAGATTGGGTGAGGGAAAATGTCCCCCTTTACTGTGAACAGGGTGACGAGGGCGTAGTTGGGAGGGGATCATTTGGAAAGTGTGTGAGTATTTTTGGGAAGTTGTGGCTGAATGGGTATATGTCCTATTGTGGGTTCAATGTGGCGGGGTACTAGCAAGTGGTTGTAGAGGGTTTGGTCTACCATAGGAGAGCAATACTCTTTGAGGTACCATCATGGAGGGCGGTGGAGTCCATGTAGGAAGTGTGTGCAGGTTAGGCTTGTTATACCCTGTATCGTGGGTATCATAGTATGGTCATAATATTTAGAAGTGTCTATCTCAATTGGTAGGAAATGTTATGATCAAATGTCGATCACAAATAATAATGCCTTGATCTTAGGGGGGTATGGTTAGCTAACTAAAATAAGAGATATGGTTGAATAGGAAAAAAAGACGAAACTTTAAAACTGAAACATAAACATAAATAACTAGATAACAATAACAACAATAACGATGATGATAAGTACACTAAGGGGTTGTAGTGGGGCTATCACAGGTTAGACTTTGGTTTAATCACTAAACATTGTCTGTGGGAGCTTGGGAATAATGCATAGGTATATAGAGACCTTGGTTTTCAACTGGCATCTCGGGTATACTTCTGCGACTTGTAGAAAAATTACTTTGAGGCACCGACACCATAGGGGTTATTGCTTTAACCACAATTAAATGTGGGGTACCTTGCTCAACGTTGATGTCTGCAATTAATATCCACCAATAAGATTATCCCACCCAGTAAATGGTAAACACAAAGGTCAAATCGGGGATGCACCAAAAAGAATTGACAAAAGGAGGTGGTGAGGGGTAAAACCTCTCTATATAATAATATATATCTTATAAGTAAGTCAGCGACTCCCCCTTAACCATAAGGCGGGTACATGCGTAAGCCAATCATTTATTCATCCCCTAATTTTTTCTCTCCAATGATGCCCTCTGTTCAATCGTTATGCTCTCAAACAGATTGTAACCCCCATATAAGTGTTTATGTCATGTAAACCATTACCTTGAGCCCCCTCCTTTGAGACTTTAAGCAGTAGACAAGGAGGCCACACTTTTGGTTTACTGACCTAACAGGGACCTGCTCGGTTTGTTCATATGCAAAAAAATAGGTTTAGAAATTTAGGGTCTTCCATTATGGTGCTTCAATAAAGCTTCAACATAAAAATTTCCCAGAATTAAATATTCATTCTATAGTAAAATTACATTATAAATTTTTAATTTTCATTCCACCTTAAAAAATCTCATTTCAATTTTAAAATTTTTCGTCTTACTTGAGAACTTTCCTTCCAAGAATGAGGTATCCCTTCTTATTTGAACTGCATGCTAGAGATGGAATGAAAGTCTGGATGAGTTCATGAAATATTTTAATTGGTTTGTCATTCTAAGTAAGGACTTTCAGTCATAAACAAGTTAATCCAATCTAAATTAGAAGATATTTGTTGTAGTAAAATGAAAGTTTAATTAAAACATTTTATAAACTTGTCCAGGCTTTCATTTCAACCTGAACAAATAGATGTAGTTGGAAGGGAAAACTCATATTTAGACGGGAACTTATCAAATAAAATTGAAAAATTTAGAATTGGACAAACATTGGAATGATAATTTATTAATATGAAGGATTTCTTTTTCATGGAATGTTTTTTCAACTTTCATTTCTCATGGGATTTTTTCTGTTGTTGTTAATGAATTAGATGATTTACACCTCTTCCTTTGCAATTATCATTTATTGGTACAACCTTTTTTCCCCAAGTACAACGACTAGCTATCATGAATATATTTGAATCATATTTTTAGCTACATGCAATCGTAATAGTCAAGTGTTATGTTTAAAGGAGGAAAAATGTAGTTATATATACTTCACCTCATCCCTTTGTGTTGTTCTTTTAAAGCATTTTGCCCTTAAGCTTGATAAAAACTCTTAAAGTATACTTATATTAGGACATCATATTTTATTGTATTTGCCTAAGCTATTCGCCTGCCTCTTCTTTTAAAGCATTTTTTCCTTAAGCTTAATAAAAACTTTTAGAGTATACTTATATTAGGAGATCATATTTTATTGTATTTGCCTAAGTTATTCCCCCGCATGTTTTTTTAAAGCACTTTGTCCTTAAGCTTCATAAAAACTCTTAGAGTATACTAATATTATGACATCATATTTGATTGTATTTGCCTAAGTTATTCGCCCGCCTGGTCGGGCATGCCCGAACCGTCATAGAGCCAAGGGTTCGGCGAGGTAACCCTGGCAGGCCATAAAGTGGCCTGATTTTTTTTGAACTTCTTCTTGGAGGGCATAAATTCTGCATAATCATTATGTGCTGAGGGCATTCGGAATCCACTTTCAAACTGAAAAACAATGTTTGCCCTTCACAGGGTGTTGAGGGGCGGGAGGGTGTGGTGTTTTGGCCGCAATACATTTCCTGCAGTGTTGGACTGCCTGCATATGTGAGGAGGAAGGAGATAGTAGCAAGTGGTTGACGGAGATGGCGGGAGAGGAGCAAAAAAACGCGTGGCAGGAGGGGAAACAAAATTGTAAGAGGAAGGGGTGAGAAAGGCGGCACGTGGCATGCGACAAGTCTGTGTGTGTGTGTGTGTGTGTGTGTGTGTGTGTGTGTGTGTGTGTGTGTGTGTGTGTGTGTGTCTCTCTCTCTCTCTCTCTCTATATATATATATATATATATAAAGAGTTAAGTGTCTTCTTCTTCTTTTTCTTTGTTTTTTTTTTTTTTCTCCTATATACATATATATATAGGAGAAAAAAAACAACAACAAAGAAAAAGAAGAAGAAGACACTTAACTCTTTGGGGGGCGATTGTGCGCAACTTGATCACAGTAAGAGGGTGTCGGTTATGAGGGGGCAAAGTGAGGGCGATGGAGGGTACACACTGCAAAGTGGGGGCACTGATGTTACACAACTCCTTGACGATGGTGATTTGAAGTGAGGATGGGGTGGCGGAGCAGGCGGATGGGATATTAGGGGGTCAACTCCAAGTGGGGGTGAGGTCAAATCAACGCACCTACATTCCAACTCAATCTTGGCGGCCCAATTCATACCACCAATCGTTGAAGATCAGCGGTCTAGATTGAGTTACATAAAAAAATGTAAGGGAGATTCGACACCAGTCTACGAGGTTTCAAACTATGTTTTGATCCTCTTGGGCTCTTCGTACCGATCCTACCATGCAGGGGAACTGGCCAAGCACAAAAATGCGTTGGGCTTGCGTGTGATCCGCTCGGAGGGCATCGGGCGGAACTTCGGGACTCATGCTACCCAGAAAAAAAGAAACCTAATTATTTGCTCTAAATTATGACATATGGAAGTCTTTGTGTGAGAACATGCCTAAGGATTGTAACATGATTCTTGTGAAGGTAGCATACTCAATGATTAATTATCGAATAATAAGATTAACAACTTTAAATTTAATTTTTAATTTTTTTTTAAATTAAAATATATGAATTTATCATGCAGTATAAAATATACTAAGATGCATTTGATAACTTTTATATTTAGTTAGTTGCAAGAGGAAATCATTAGTCAACAATAGTTGTAGTTTTTGACAATATTAAATTTATTTTATCTTATGGTAACAGAAGGGCATGATATTTGTTGGTATATGTATCGAATTTGCCTCTTATGTCAAATCTTAAACAAAAAAACTTACACAACTACAGTTGATCAAACTATTTTCCACAAAATTTGTCTCTAAATACAAAATTTAACAAAACTTCAATACAATAACTTTGATGTTCTTAAAACGTCGATATTCGAGCAAAGTGCGCCTATTAATTCACGAACCTTTTGAGATGAACTTGTGTACTTATACCTAGTTAAGTTTATGATAGAATACGTTAAAAATAATAAAAATAACAATAAATAATGGTTGTTTTTAAGTATTGATGTGATATTTAAATATATTTAATAATAAATGAATTTAACTATATGCAAACAACATGTAAGACTGACGGTTGCACAACATACCTTGCTTCCCAACTGACTCTTTAAACAATCAGTTCTCAACCCAGACTTTTGAATGACTTTTACTGGTTTACACCAAACAAATCATGCATTATGACAATTTTGATTTTTTTGAGTTACATAAAAATCAACGTTGATAGAAAGATACTAAAAACCTTGTGGTTTAAAATTCTTATAATAAAGTCATTATGAATCAATTTTGATTCATATAATATTATACTTATTATGTAGTAATAAATGTAGTAATAAATGATAATAACAATAATAATAGCAGTACACACTGACAAAGGATTGTAGTAACAATGACAATAAACGATATGCACTTATGTTGAGAAGATATTTGTTCCCTCTATATTATAACCATTCCCCTTGATCGACCACAATCAATGTTTAATGGTCTAAGGTAAGGTACAATCTGTAATAAACCTCAAGTTACCAGAGTACACCCCGCTAATGTAACTCTTCTATTAATGTCATTGTTGTTATTATTTATATTTTTATTGTTTTTGTTGTTATTCAGTTATTATTTCACAACAGTTTGTTTTCATAGTCATTCTTTTTAATTCAACTATATATGTTTTTGTAGTTATTTATTCCTAGGCTCAGCAAGATCATAACAAGTGTCATTGCAATTCTATTTGGTTATTTACTTTGATTTTTTTATACCATAACCATCGCCTCCTACCCACCAAGGTGGATTCCTTGTTCACCGAGTGACACTACCTTACCACTTATAACCCAAGATATGACACACCCCTCATTTGCACCCATTCCGTACTCACTGCCCTCTATGACTTTGCCTTTGCACAATGATGCTCCCCAAGGCCACTAAACCCCTTATCACTACCATATCACCCATGACCCAAACTAAGGCATAACCGTTAGTCGTTTTTTCTCCCTCATAAGATTTCACCTCTCTCTATGATGATGCCATATGGAGTAGTATTACTTACTGGAAAGCAGTTCCCTTCCAACTACCTTCCTTATTATTACCCTACCCCCTCTACAATAGAGCAACGACCCCATTATCTAGTCCTACCCTCCCCAAAATATCCTTTTGTAGTGAAGGTATGTAAAGCAGAGTTCCCTCCTAACCCCTCATCTGCTCCTACTAATCTAAAATTGACTCATTATCTTCTAAATAATACCCCATCAATCAATGTTTCACACCCCCTCCAAGGTTTTGTCCACGTTGTCAGTCTTGGAGGTCAAACACATGGAGTGTCATACTGTAACGCCGAATGAGCTTGCACACAAGAGGATGATGGTCAATCGGAATTGAAACCACAACTTCTTGGTTACAACGCTGAAACTTCAAGTTTAACCTATTGAACTACTAATTACTATACGACAACCAATATTTTGATATTATGATCAAAAGTTTGAACCTTGGTGTTGGTGTATTAGGGGTACCTTATTGTAACACGATATAAAATACATTAAACTTTCTCATTCCGACATGAGATTCATTTTGCAACAATGATTGTTTCTCGCTTATCCTTTGTTTGGTTAGTTTAGTTTAAAAAACAAACAAACATTTTTTTATAGCTCAATCATCCCAAGAATTAAGGTAGAGTAGACCACCTCAATCCCAACAACCCCTTTCTTAGACGTTCCATGTAGCTCACACGCGACCCACCAAAACCAAGGTGTGTATAATCCAACATGTCTATATAAGTGGACTAGAGATATGTACCCCTGTGGTATCCACCCATACAAATTAAATGAAAGCAATGTCACCACAGTCCAAATACTCCCCTTCGTAGACATGTCACGCAACTAACAAACAACCTATAAAAACTTAGATGCATATAGTCCGACCTGTTTAGATTGGTGGACCAGATCAATGTCCGCTAGACATTCGACTGCACTTTCTGCCCAAGTACTAAGCCCATAGGACGGACTAAGAGCCACCTACACCTTTGTGGTTGTAGGAAACTATAACGTGCGACCCTCGTGAAGCATGCACACTAAAACAAAGGTCGATTGTGATATTGGTACAGTAAATATGTGTATGTATATGTGTATGTGTATGTGTATGTGTGTGTATGTGTGTCACACACACACATAGATAGATAGATAGATATGACGAACGATATATATATATATATAGTCACAAACAGAACTGCCCGGTAAACCGTAGGCAGAGAGAGAGAAGAGGACAACAAACGAGGGGCTGTGACAAACTGTTTCGTCGAAGTTTCACCGACTCATCAGAAAGCTGAACCCTCAACAGTCTGCAGAACCCCCTCACTGATTACATTGTAAATGATAATCTACCTTAACCAAAATCAAAGTAGACTATCACTCACCCACACCAGATGGAAAACTCTACAGACTGTCGGTTCACACCCCATCATAACCCAGCAAAACATCCACGAAACAAAAAAAGGTATATCACAGCCAAAAAATACACTCCAGACACGCCGCTGGCACTAGAGGCACATCATGGCCGCCTAGTAACGGCCCCGACCACTGCCGCTCGACCTGACCGGAAAAACTGTAGCAGGAAGCTAGCGAAGTCGTATCGTCACAAACAGAACTCCCCGGTAAACCGTAGGCAGAGAGAGAGAAGAGGACAACAAACGAGGGGCTGTGACAAACTGTTTCATCGGAGTTTCACCGACTCATCAGGAGGCAGAACCCTCAACAGTCTGCAGAATCCCCTCACTGATTACACTGTAAATGATAATCTACCTTAACAAAAATCAAAGTAGACTATCACTCACCCACACCAGATGGAAAACTCTACAGACTGTCGGTTCACACCCCATCACAACCCAACAAAACATCCACGAAACAAAGAAAGGTCTGTCACAGCCAAAAAATAGACTCCAGACACGCCGCTGGCATTAGAGGCACAACATGGCCGCCTAGTAACGGCCCCGACCACTACCGCTCGACCTGACCGGAAAAAACCGTAGCAGGAAGCTAGCGAAGTCGTAGCATATATCGTCACAAACAAAACTCCTCGGTAAACCGTGGGCCGAGAGAGAGAAGAGGACAACAAATGAGGGGTTGTGACAAACTGTTTCGTCGGAGTTTCACCGACTCATTAGAAGGCTGAACCCTCAACAGTCTGCAGAATCCCCTCACTAATTACACTGTACATGATAATCTACCTTAACCAAAATCAAAGTAGACTATCACTCACCCACACCAGGGTATACATCTCGACGCTGGACAACCATCATGTGCGGTTGAGAACCACACCCTCTTTTGCACCATTCGGAGAGTGGGTGGTACACAGGGCTGCCCCAGACTCTAACATCCAACTATAAAAGTTAACAAGCAAAATCACTCCATAAATAAATAAATATCCCAACACTCATGTATCAAATCAGAACTCAAGGTAAATCCAAAAAAGAAACACTAACCTGTATAAAACATAGACACAAACGAACGCCACATTTATATACACGAATGTGGTCAACTTTACTGTAACTCACACCACGCCTCACACACTCAAGCCTCAGTCATAGCTCAACTTTACGTAAATTTCATAAGTTCTTTATAATGACCATTAAAAGAAGTCCGGTTAAAACACTCCAGGAAATATATCAAATCTCAGGGCTAAGGCAATCAAGTTGAGGTACAGGTGTAAGCAAAGTTGTGTCGTGAACCGACATGTCGGCGATCAACCAACCGACCTGTTATCAGCGATAAAAGAAGATGATCATTGTGGGATCAAGCTGAATCTTAGTCCAATCCTTAATCCAAATGTCCTCAGAAGGACCTGTAATACAAGACAGGTCAACACCCAAACTAACTTATAAGTGTACGTGGAATAAATCTTCATATTATGTTCTCACTCAAAATCTTTTTGATAACTAAGTTTATGTCTACTTCCAAGCCAATGCTCAAAGAAAGGTAGATCTACGACATATTGTCCCCCATACAGAGTGGAACACCAGAATCGTCACCTGTCGAAATATAACTTAACATTTTTAAACTAAGAGAATTTCGGGAGCGCTTCCCGTAGGAAAAGTGTCTTTCCATAATTTATATCAATCAGAACATGAAAACAAAAATAATCTTCAACTTTTCAAAGTCAAATTTTGTTTAATTACCTAAATTAGCAAAAATTTGGGCAACACTCCCTTTGGAAAATGAGACTTTTCATATTTTTACTGAGTCAGATATGGACTCAAACGCAAAACTTGAGTTCAACTGAAACAAAATTAAATTAACGCCTTAGATTTGTAAAAATTTTGGCAACACTCGCTTTAAAAAAATGTTATTCCAAGATTTATACAAAGCTAAGTTCAAAATCTAAAATGATTTTGACTTCTCATGGTCCAACTTTGTCTAGCTCCCTGAATTAGCAAAAATTTGGGCAGCACTCCCTTTCGAAATGAGACTTTCCAATTTTTTACTAAGCTATATAAAAATTAGTCAAGTTGAACTTTGAAGAGTCAAATTTCGACCAACTTTTTGTATTTGCAAAAATTTTGGCAGTGTTTTCCGTAGAGAAAGTAACTTACCAAAATTTATACAAAGCCAAGTACAACAAAAAATCCCAAAAAATACAAAATTTTATATATGTAAAGAAGAACTTAGCCCTGAAAATGCAGGAATTGAAACTCACTCCTATAGCTCTAGCACGTGGTATGTAAAAAAGAACTTAGCCCAGAAAATATAAGAATTGAAACTAACTCATATAACTCTAGCACGTGGCGAACATCTAAAACAACTACCTTTCAAACTGAAACTCAGACTAAGTAGTGATTTCACTCAGCAACATGTAAGGTCAAACCATAAAGGTAAGTACTCTCACCAGACCCGAGTTAACCTTATCAAACAATAGTTCATAGTCTTTCAATGATTTATGACTTTATACCCAGCTTACATAAGACATAAAGATAGACCAGCCAAACTTATGGAACATGTCTAGCTCAGCCATTGAATATACACAAACACAGGGCAAAACATTTTTTCTCTTCTTTGGGCATATGAGTAGGTTGCCCTAGTCGACCTTAACTGTTTAAATATCCAAGCTTTGTATAATTATCTGCACTTAATCTTTTAAGGTAACATATGACTGAACCGATCATCTTTAGCTCGACGTTCAGCCTGCCACTTCTTACCACAAGTTCATTCTTAGTTAATACTCTCTTCAGTTTGTGATAAGTTATAGTTGACCACCCAAACTTATGAAACCCTACCTGACTAGCCTGTTAATAAGTATGATAGTGATAAAATATAGCCAGGTTATAACATTTTGGTTCCAGCATGTGAGTGGCTTCAGACTAGACCACCCAATCTTATGGGAACCTGTCCAGTCCCTTGCCTAAATTCCTTTTCATAATAAAATAATAGAGAGTCAAGGTCATCCAATCTTATGGAATATGTCAAACTCTCTTTCAGAAACTAACAAAATATAGGAAAACCCCAAAGAAACAAGAGAACCAAGCCATCCAATCTTATGGAAAAATGCTTGGTCCCTGAAAATCAAGCACAAACAGCCCTCGCATGTCAAAGCAATTAGACCACCCAATCTTACAGGAACATGTCTGGTCCTTCAGGCAATCAACAATAAATATGGCATTGAGCCTCCCCAAACTTATGGAGACTTGCCCAGCCTTTGATAGACCCAGTCAGACACATGCAATACAACCTTCCTCGCATCTTTCCCCAAATGCAATCCTTTTTCACAATTTGCTTTCAGCCAGAAAACAAAATTGAAACTGACATTACACATGCATTCATTTACTTACGTCTAAATCGTGTCCTGAAAGTCAAATTGAAAATCAAAATAAGGATGCATGCAATATACTCAGTCAACCATAGCAAGAAATACAGGTTAGGGTTATAACTGGGTTTTTAGAAGGAGAATTTTTTTACCTTTCAGTTTCCTGCCTCCAGAACTCCTCCTGAGTTTCGGCGAAGCTCTCGCAATCGGTGGGCTGAATCCCCACAGAGTCTTGCTACGGTCCTATGGGTTGCAATCCCGCCTGTCGCCTTTCTCTCGTAACCAGGATCAGACTTAGAGTAAGAAGGGAAAAAGAAGAATCATTTAGCCTCTCAGATCCAACGAGGTGTGCTCAGACTCGCGAGAGAGGGCATCAATACTGCCTGAGGGCCCCGCAATGATGGTCAGGATGTGTTGCCGCCCGGTCAACTGAAGCCATGTAGCTGACTGCTGGCCCCCCTGACAACTCTCCCAATCACAGCAATACCTCTTTTGTATGGAATCCTGATCTCTTCCTAAACCACACCGCCTTATCCTTGGACTAAACTGCTGATGAGCTCCGCAACAATAAATGCAGAATTACTGTTGCGCAAGGCGTAGGCCAAGCACCAACACAATTTGCAAGTGCATCGAGGGGCGCCGACAAGTTGTGCAGTGCTATTCGAAGCTTCGCAACAACAACTTCTCAGTGCTCAAACAATCGCACGGATTTGGGATCTTATAATTATGACGACAAACTGTTTTCACAGCTATCATGCATTATCATAGCATGCTGCAACAGCAACCAAAGGGCAGCCCTACTTGGCTAACGCGAACCTTCACAAGGAAAACAGGTACATGTCTCACCACCCCCCTCTTTTGCGCCTTGTTCACTTGCAGTGTCCGTAGTGAACACTGTCTGCCCCTCTTCGGTGGGTCTTCAACTCTACCGGCTTTGCTTCGCTTTTCTCACTCTGACTCGGATGGCAGGTAAGTTTCGGATGGAAGGTAAGTTTCGGATGACAGGTAAGTTCGTAAGTTTCTCAATCGACTCCACGTTGCCTCTCCATACGAGATATTGGCCGACGAGTAAGCCTTCAATACTACAGTCCACCTGAATGCCACTTGCGTGCTTAACCCAATGAGCTAGGCCGCTTGCCAGGTAGGTATGCATTTGTCCCTCCCTCGTGCCTTCTGCCTTCCTCGAGAGAGACCGCTACCATCGTCTCGCTGAGCAACGCACCGGCCAACATGTATGTCCGCAGCTTCAAGGCTGGCTTTTTGCCAGTTTGCCCGGCGAGATGAACGAGTCAGAATTCGTCGCACTCCAATCGTGAGCACAAAGAGTTAGAGAGGGGCTACTCCCATTGATTCGACTGGCAAAATCGGAGTGAATCTACCGCAAAAATCTGGGCAGATTCACCCCCTTTTCTTTCAAAGCCTTCCCTTTCTCACACCCCTCCCCCTTTTCTTTTCTTTAACTTCTATCACACTAACTCTTTGCTAATACCAACTCCCAAATTAGGTTCGCTCAACCAAAACACTTCAACCTTACCTTTTATTTCCTCTCGATTTCTCACTTAATCGAGCGAAAATGTCATTTTTCCGCAATCGGCCATATCTACTTCTCGATAGCCTTCCCGCAACTTTTATTCTTACTGACTCTAATTCTACTAATCGAACACTCACTCTAGCTATACAATCAGGATCGCAGCCTCCCAAGACCCTTATTCACTAACTTTCCTCACTCATTTTCACCAAGAATTGAGCGAGTAGTGCGTTCTTCTGATTTTCACCATAGCTGATCCCGCCATCCTCCGCGCGCCATCTCTTCTTCTAACCTTCATTTTACTAACTTCCTACTCAATCTAACCTCGAATTCGAGGTCGCCCCGGTCTAAGACCCCCGAGACATTCCCTCACTCGTTGAAACCCATTTCCAAACGAGTGATCAATGTATTTTTCCTCATCTTCTTCTTCCTCTCCTCCATAGCTCGGCGCGCTAACTTTCTCTACTCACTCTAACTTCACTAACTAATCAGCCAAACTAACCTTGCCATGTGAATCGTCCGGGGCCATAACCCCAAAAACGCATCCTCCCTCGTTCCATTTCGGTAAGAATCGAGCGAGTTGTGCTTCTTCCACTGCGCGCAACTTGCTCTCTGCCATCTCCGTTTTCGCCCCACATGCACCCAACGCCCCCCCAGTCCAGGTTCACTTCTTCTTACTTTGCCTCTTCCCTCACAACCCGTCATCCTCCTCTTTCGTCTTCACCAGGCCAGCGCAGCAGACGGATCCAATTTTTTCTCGACGTCCTTCGCTACTCTTACCACTGATCCGCCAACGCCTTAGCGTAGCGGCCTCCTCTGCTGCTCCGACCGACCTGAGGAAAACTCAGGGAAGAGCCAACTCTTCGTGGTAGTAAAAAAAAAAAATAATGAAAGTTATAAAAAAGCTGGCATGGGAGAGGCTTCCGCAGGTTAACGGCCGCTGTAGCAGCCTCCCTACAGGGCCCCGGCCCGCTTTGCTTAGACATTGCTCACCTCTTTCTGGGTCTCAAATGGGCGCACAGACTCAGGTCTCTTTCGGCAAGCAATAGGTGGCGGATCGTGTATCCACGGAGACCCCCGTCCTCTCGGCTGCAACTCCATAGGCCCCGCTCAGAATGGTTCTTCAATTCCCTTTCACTTTAGGCTATCGACGATCTCCAAGTGGGAAGCGATGGAAGTGAGGGAAGCCACGACCACGGACCCCACCACTTTTATGCACGTTGACCTCTTTGGTCCGTGCTTCAACGAGGGTGGGATGGGGAACTTTCGCCAGCACCCCCAATTACGCAGGAATCCGAACGGGCCCGTCGAATAAGGTACGTGGTCAAGGTCCTTAACTATCACGACGACCGTCCGTGTCCTACGGCCTAACGATTAAGCCAGGCTCGTTTGTCCCAACATCGGCCTCAAAACCGATCACCAAATCAAAGGCATTTAGCAAAATTTAGACGTAGAAAAAATAATAATAATAATAGTAAATGTGACAATACTAAAAGGTAGGGGGACAAAGGGTCGCACGTCCCGCTGGCCCGTGGCGCCACGCACCTCCAGGCTGTGCATGATTGCACCTCGCCGTGAATACCCCACGCGCGCCACTCACCCCGACGAGGGCTTTAACTTCCCCCATACGCACGCCATCGAGCGGACGAAGTTGCACTAGTGCGATTTGCAGAAAACACACCAATGGTACGACAACGCCAAGCATGCCCAAAGAGGTCACAAGCGGTTAACGGGTAGTTGAAAATTCAGGAATAAAAATTATGAAGTTAGAATTTTGGGCAGTCTGAAAATCCCGAATGGTCCTGAAGTGGTGAAAGGTCCGAAGACTCTGAAAACCACTCGTTTAGGCAGGCTGCATCCCGAAGTGATGAAGTGAGAGTTTTTGGCCGTCTGAAAATCTTGAATGGTCCTGAAGTGGTGAAAGGTCCAAAGACCCTGAAAACCACCTGTTTAGGCAGACTGCATTCTAAAGTGGTGAAGGGTGTCTTGAAGTAGTGATGAAAAATACGACTGTTGTTAACCTTCTTTCAAAGAGGTACATGAGGCATATATATATTTTCTTCTAGGCTACCAGAGCGGCCTGGGACCACTTGCACCATTGGGCCAATATATATATATATATATATATATATATATATATATATATATATATATATATATATATATATATATATATATCGTCACAAACACATATATATATATATATATATATATATATATATATCTTGTCACAGAACTATTGACTAAGAGCGTAAGCACGTAAAGTGGAAGAAGAAATAAGATGAGCGAAGAAAAGAAAAAAAAGGACAGACAGGCAAAGAGACGAACAAGCCAGAATGACACAAAACAGTGTCCTCTTATTCTTTGTTTCACTGTATTCTTATTTCTTTCAGTGTCTTACAAAAACAATTACACTTAACAAGGGATAAAAATAAAAA
>BFEA01000441.1:391686-422057 GCA_003427395.1 Chara braunii
AGCTTCCAGGCAAGAGCCTGGAAGTTTCCCTGTAGGGAAACAGGCTGGGGCCTGTAGGCCCTGTCAGAAGGAAGCTTCCAGGCAAGAGCCTGGAAGTTTCCCTGTAGGGAAACAGGCTGGGGCCTGTAGGCCCTGCCAGAAGGAAGCTTCCAGGCAAGAGCCTGGAAGTTTCCCTGTAGGGAAACAGGCTGGAGGTCCGGGACGGGCCCTGCAAGGCCCGTGTGGCTGCACAGTATGCCACAATACAGCAGAAAGCGTAGGAAAAGACAAAAAAAAAAGAGACCCCAAAAAAGATTAAAAATGTTATGTGGCACAAAAAAAGAACGATTTTGCGAGCAAAATTTTCCCATGCCACTGTCTTGAAATCTTTATTAGATTAACTTCTTGGGTGTGTGCCAACTGTGTTTGGCACACCCTGCAGGACACCATGCTCGAACAATCGTGTAGTACACGCTTTCTTGCCTGATACGCTCTTTAAAGCGTCAATTTCAGCAAACTCCAATTCCATTCCTTTTAGACCGGACTTTCAACATCAGACTACCGTCTTCACCAGAATACAACGTACGGTCATTATTGCTGTTGTATCTAGACTCAAAGTTGTCCCAAATGCAGCTACAATAACCGTATATCTTGTATGTGGGTGACAACGGTAGTCGATACGCATTGACACGACTGCACAGCACACCCCACAGCACGCGATGCACCACACAACATGGTGCATCATAAGTATGAGATGCACATTTAGCCATCAGTGACATGAATACCCTAATCAGTATCCGAACATGGCTCAGCTATGTACTACCAGCAAGAAGGTGAAGTGAAAGAATCTCACCTGAACCAGCTTCTCGAATGAAAACTCTAAACAGCAGCAGCCGCATTCTATCTCCTGGCCCTCTGCACAGTATTCCCTTGTGTTCAATGTATCGGCAAGCATGGCATCCTGCATCTCCTGGCTCTTCGCATACGCTTTCACAACCCTTGCCCACTCCTCCTCAAATATTGGGCATTTGACAGGTGGTTGCATTCGTGGTGGTAACCGCCCCCTGAATAATAACTTGATCCCCCCCGGTGGCACCCAGCTTCGGGATGCTGTATTTCCCAAGATTCCCATAACCAACCAACCATCAATCAATTGATCAATCAATCAACCGATCAGAATCAGTCCATCAACCAACCAACCAACAAACCAACAACCAACAAACCATTCAACCAAACAACCAACCAATCAATCAACCAATGAATGAGCCAGTCAGTCAGTCAATCAATCAATCAATCAGCACTCCCAACTCCTCCCCCCTCCCCTTCATGTCAACCTGCTCCGCTACCGGCTCAAACGTCAATGGTTATGATCACCATGAAGATGAAGAAGCAGGTATGCATTTTCCTTTGGCTCTTCCATAAATGAATAGACAACTTCTTAACCACCACTACCTTTTCCCATGCGAGCCACCATCGGGCCCCCAAATCTTTAGGAGACCAAAACGAAACGACGGCAACCGATGAGATTTATCAAAGGCGGCCATTGTCGGGCTCGGCCTCTGATTTTTTAGTAGGATATTTTTAAAAGGGCCTTTACCCGATACAGGCCTTGTAAAAGTAAAGCATCGTGAAAGGGTACCTCGCCAGGACCCAGAAACGTGAAAGCAGGCCAAAGGTTCAGTTCCCTATCCACAGGCACATCCTAAACTAAAGCAAAGGTCATTGCAGCAAGACATACCTGTTCACAGGAGATGCACACCTCATGTCTGTTCGAGATAAGGGTATGTCTGTACATGCAGTCAGTCTGTCTGTTCGTACCAAAGAAGGTGTCTATTCGCACAATGTGAGTGTTTGTTCAGGCAGTAAGTGTGTCTGTTCGTCTAAGTTGTGCCTGTCCGAAAGTAAAGCCAATAAACAGAGTCCCAGTTCTGGTCTAAGTCTCAGGGACAGTCCAGATCCAGACATCCAAGTCCAAATCTAGGCCGAGAGGCCTCAGCAGCAGTTGAATTTCATTGGGACAGTACTGGGACACATGCAATGCAGGGTCTGGGACAAAGGAAGGCCTGAAGCAGCCAAATGCAGACCCAGCGAGGAGAGGCCAGCACTATAAAGGAAGCAGCCAGCCTCATTCCTCGCCAGATCTCCACTGGCTTCAATGCGTGGAAGTGCTGTTGTGCTTGTGCGCCAGTCAATAGGAGCAGCGCTGGAGGAGAGGATGCGCTAGACAAAGACTGTGCGCTGGAAGGGATGCAGCCATAGCTGCCCAGCGAGTTAGTAGTAGAGTAGAGGGTTAGTAGTTAGCTATGAGTAGCATTCAGAGTAGATCCTCATGAGTGAAGAGTGTGTATGCATCGTAGGAGGAAGGGACTGAGGCAGAGAGTGTTCATTCAAGGTTTGGCTATGGAGGATACTTACCTGAGTTGGAGGTGAACTGCAGAGGTGGCGCTGATGAGTAGTGACCACATTGATGACTTGGAGACAATCTGCAGGAGTAGCGCTGATGTACTGGAAGTCATATTGATGAGTTGACAAGGGATTTGCATTGCGCTGATGAGCGCTGGACTCAAGGAACTATGAAACTCTTTGTAATCATATTTTTGATAATATAAGCTGTGAAACTCGGTTCTCTTCTCATCTACCTTTGTCTACTGTCGGTACTTCCATTGCCTTTTCAAACTTGGCGCGGTTTTCTTTGCCGGCACGTGTTTTTTATGCCCATTCGATACTCAAAGGTGACACGAACGCACTTACCTCTAAAAACTAGTAAAAAGAAATAACTCAAGAGTTTATTTTTAACACAAGCAATATGGCGTTCCAGAAACTCTGAAACTCCAAGACGGAACGCGGTTCCGAAGCAAAGATTAAGACTCGAACGGAGGGAGCACAAAGTGGGGAGCGCAACTTGTGCCGGATTGCCGCAACAGGCTTGTGGAACAGAGCACACTGGTTAAGACCAGGTTCATTTGCCTGGCTGACGGGTCGTAATAGCATGCAGGGTCACGTGTCACATGGCTATCTCTTGCGTAGCGGAGGGGCGTTGGGTTTGGTATGTGGCGTTAGGTTAGGTTGATAGGTGGAGACTGCCACGTCA
The DNA here is from genome assembly GCA_003427395.1 of Chara braunii. Lineage (NCBI taxonomy): Eukaryota > Viridiplantae > Streptophyta > Charophyceae > Charales > Characeae > Chara > Chara braunii. The sequence goes on from BFEA01000441.1 coordinate 394,757, forward strand.
TCCTCCTGTATCAAACATCATTAGCAAGCTCAGCAGCGGCTTCGCCGTCGTCTTATCACGACGTCTTCAGCAGCATTGTCAGAGTCAGCCAGTTTGAATGTCTCATCAATGTTTCAATGACATTAGCGGCCTATGACATAGTTGATAGTGCACTGCCTCTCGTGGGCTGGTGGCTACTCGTGGGCTGCACCACGTTTTTTCGCCTGGCTGACGGGCTGTGAAAGCTGGCGAGGCCACGTGTCATGTGGCCATCTATTTCGTAGTGGAGGGGCGCTGAGTTTCCTCCTCCATCAACATCACCAGCAGACTCAGCAGCGGCTTCGCGATCGTCTCACCTCATCGTCAAAGTCAGCCTGTTTGACGTCTCATCAAGTCTCATTAGCGGCAGCGGCTTCGCGATCGCCTTATCGTGACGTTTTCATCAGCATCGTCAGCGTCAGCCAGTTTTGTGCACTGCTGGCTATTTGTGGGCTGCACAAGGTTTTTTCGCCACGTGCCATGTGGCCATCCATTTCATAGCGGAGGGGCGCTGAGTTTCCTCCTCCATCAACATCACCAGCAGACTCACCAGCGGCTTCGCGATCGTCTCATCTCATCGTCAACGTCAGCCTGCTTGACGTCTCATCAAAGTGTTACATGTTGTGCCTGCAACAGTCTGCACGGGCCATTTTCAGGCCCGTGTCGTTTTCAGCCTGAAAGCCTGAAAATGAGGGCCTACAGACCCCGTGTTGTTTTCAGGCCAAAAGCCTGAAAACAAGGGCCTACAGGCCCCGTGTCGTTTCAGCCTGAAAGCCTGAAAATGAGGGCCTACAGGCYCTGTGTCGTTTCAGGCTAAATCAGGGCCTTTCCRKCCCTGAGTATTTTCAGCCTGAAACTGAGGGCCATTTTCAGGCCCTCATCAGTTCGACCTGCCCTGAAACTCAGGCACCAGACCAGGGTTTTAGCTCAGGCCATTTTTGGNCCATTTTCAGGCCCTCATCAGTTCGACCTGCCCTGAAACTCAGGCACCAGACCAGGGTTTTAGCTCAGGCCATTTTTGGCCTATTTTCAAGACAATCTTTGTTTGAGCTTCAACCCCAGGGTCTGGCACAAGAGCAGCCTCCTGGACGGGCCAGCACTATATAAGACTGGCACGCCCTGCAGGCTGCAGGTAGTTGGGAGGTAGCTCCTAGGTACTTCCAGGCACTTCATGTGTGAGGCAGGAGGCAGTCAGTAGTCTTCAGGAATCGGCAGCAGCACTCTGGAGGAGCGCTGCAGGAGTAGTGGTCGCGTTAGCAGTAGTCTTCAGCGCTGGGCGCTAGTAGCGTTAGGTGTAGTCTTCAGCGCTGGGCGCCATAGCTAGAGTAGTACTAGAGAGAGAGAGAGAGATTGGCGGAGGCCAGGGATACTTACCTGCAGCGCCGTTGCTCCAGCTTCGTCTTCGAGGTACCTGCAGCACAGCGCCAACTTCACAGGTTAGTACCTGGCTCGTGAGAGAGAGAGAGAGTTCTTCTTCTTCCTCTTCTCAGTCCACCATCTCCTTCTCACCCTCTCGCTATCTGACTTCACTGCATCAGCAGACTACGAGCGAAAGAGAGAGAGAGAGCTTGGTGACATTTGGATCCACACTCAACATCGGACTTCAGACATTTTGAGGAGGGATTATTTGGGACTTGTAACGAGACTTGGTGTTGACGACTTCCCATCTCCCCCTTCCTCTCCTTCGTCTGATCCCCTCCTCTTCGTCTGTGTATGTCTGGACCTGGCGCTCCTTTCCTGTGTATAGCGCCAGGCTCCTTCACACCTCGTGATGAGCATGATGTATGTTTAGTCTGCGTTGAGACATTGATTGGGCTAGTCATTAGTATTCTAGCATTCTGCTTCGCTATCGTGCACTACGTGAATGGGGGTCAGTCCCGGTCAGGTCAGGAGTTGTATCTAAGTCTTCCCTATCGGAATGCACATTGCTTGTTGAGATTCTACTTGCACTGCATTGTCCATTCAGTCCTTTTTATCACATTGTGGATCCTCGGTTATTATGTACATCGCCCATCTGCACATGTAACAGTTGGTATCGGAACACCGCACGTGAATCAGGACAACCTGAACTGACACGTGTGCGGGGACTAGGTAGCTGATTACGCTTGACTGATTGATTAGAGCACACTAGTTAGCCCCCAAAATCACGATTTTGACCTTACTGCCGAAAATCAAAATTTTTTTCTTTTCTTGGATTTGTTTTCTCGCTATTTCTGTTGTGGAAAAACGCAATAGCGCAACATCTGAGATTTCCATTTTCGTTTTTCTTCTGAAAATTCGAAATTTCGTTGTTGAAAATCCGGAATATCTACAGACTGTATTGGAGCGTTGAATAGACTGCTGGGGACAAAACTCAAACATGTTAGAATAAGGGTGGCCTACTGGCTTTAGGTGTTCAGAAAGGTTTTCTCAAGGTGGAATAAGGGAGGCCTACGGGCCTTAGATCGGGTTTTGAACCAGAGGGCGGGTAAATAATGGCCAGGTCAATATCTGAGGATTGGAAAGCTTGACCAGTGCTGGAGATACTAAAGACGAAGGAGATAGGGTTAAGAAGTAGATGAGACTTAAGGATATAGGAGGCATCCGGTGGTAAGTGCAAAAAAGAGCGTTAAATAGAAAAGGAGATTCATATGAGGGTGAGTGTAAGAGGCATTCGGCAACCTCTTTTCAGCAACCGCCTAATAACAGACTCTAGGGGGCGTGTGCGGAACAACTCAGATGCCCCTTGGAAAGGTTGGGTGAGACATGGGTTGCGAAGGGGTGGGGACCTGTGGGATTATTGAGAGCTTCCCACTTCATTAGTACACCACCCTCAGAAAAGGCCCCTGCATAAAGGAAGGAGACTGGGTGGGGATACCTGACCTTGAGAGGGAGGTGGGGCGTGTGCACCTTACGAATCCAACACATGTGCTACTTGAAGTCTTCTTCATCCAAAAGGGCGATAAATTACAGTGGAATCGACAATCCTTCACATGGAAAGAGCGAAAGGGGGGGTGTACCTCATCAGGGTCATGGAGGAGGGATGCCTCCAGAGGGCGTACCGCCCTATGATCCCGATCGAGGACCTCCCATTAGACCCAGACAAGTGGCGATGGAGTCAAGACAACCGGGCMARGAGAGGAGAAGCAARCACGCYGACACTTCTTAGCCTTAAAACTAAAACAGCCTAACGGATGCTCAGACCTAAACGCAGACTGCGGGACCAAGTGGAAGACAGATGGTATCGTCATCTTAACATAGACCGCGGCTTGCTCAAACCTATCCGATGGTTTGCCCACTATAGCTGCAGACCCGCCAAAATCTCGGCCCTCCAATGGCAAATAGAACACATATGTCTACCAACCAACGACTGGCAGATAGACCACACGTATCTAGAGCAACAAGGGAAAGCATTGCCATGGTGCCACAAATGTCTCCAGGGCTTTCCCGGGATGAAACGAGCGGAGACCATTGAACACATCTTTCTCCAATGTCCCGCGTCAGTATTGCTATGGAGAAGCTGGGACCGGATCTGGCGACATATTGTTCCCGGCGCGGGATGGCCTTGGGATTGGAGGGCCATACTCTTAGGGTATTACCCTCAACTCCCGGAAAATGCATTCGTGGAAAATATGTTCAAATTGGGTAGGCGAAACATTTTATGGACCATATGGTGGAGACGATGTATCCTTGAGATAGAGAGGGCGCGTGTAGATGACGGGGAAGCTATGGAACAAGTGCGAACATTGGTCCAACATGAAATTGCATCCCAATGGAAATCAGCTAAAGACAGACTTGATCAATCATACACGTGGGGGGACATGAACAGGATTATATCCCGTTTCTGCAGAGACTGGTTGGGAGGGGAGAGGGAGGGATGGGTGGCTGAGGTAAAATGGTCCGGGGATTGTCGACCTGAAGAGGAACTACAGGAGGAACTCCGGGAGGGAATAGCAAGAGATTACCAGCTGACTTTTCATGACTGGATCAAGGTGGACCCCGACGACCGGCTACGACCAGCTCAGGACTTCGCAGACCCCTCCCCCCCCAACCCGCTGTCCTTGGTAGAAACACTGTCATTGTCATAAGCCTGGGCGTTGGTTGGCATATTATACTTGTAGCAGACCTAGCAGATCGCTGCCGATTCTGCTTTTGTCTGTTCTGTTTTTGACGCCTCACTGCTGATTTTTGCTGTATATTATACTTGTAGCAGACCCGGCAGATCGCTGCTGTTTTTTCTGGTTCTGCCTTTGTTTCTTTTTCTGTTTTTTCTGCTCTGGTTTCACTGCTTCACAGCTGATTTTTGCTGTTCAGGCGCCCTGAGGATAGTTGGTGGATGGCAGGGGCCGGGGGATRGAGGGAGACTCCACTGGTGCCCCCCAGTGACTCTYCCCCCCCATYACCCGGCCTTGCTGCAGGTAGGATTGGAAGTGTGGATTGGATATGGGACGCTGGACCCGGTTTCCAGCACAATGGCGCCACTTTCAATGATGTACTGTATTACATTGATGTATCCAAGGGACGCTGGACCCAGTTTCCAGCAGGTGATGCTCCCCACCAATAGATGGAGCGGCCCGCCAGGCAAAGCCTCAATCACGGTGGTTCTCTTACCACCACCAGGATAGAGGCCTTGCACATGGGCCTTATAAAAAAAAAAAGAAAAAAAAAAAAGGCATTCGGTGGTGGGTGCAAAAAAGAGCGTTGAATAGAGAAGGAGATTGATATGCGGGTGATTGTTGCAAGAATAAGACGAGGATTAGACGACCTATATGGGTGTATAGAGGGAGGGATTGACAGGATGAGAAGCCCGTAAGATTGCTAGAACAGCTCCCCCGGGCCAGGCCTTCCCTGGGGACCCATCTGTTGTGTGACTGGGTGCTGCTAGGAAGCTTCCCGACCAACAGAAGTATTCCTGGGGAGGCTATGGTATGGGAGGTGGGTTTGGTTGTAGCAGTCTCCCCCTTGATAGGCGCCTAGGGCCGCAAGGGTAAGGCTATCCTCTTCTCTTACAATCAAACTGTACTTTGGTTTTCAGGCTTGCCGGTGATAAGCAACCGAACTGATGCCCCCCAGAATAGAAGGGGCAGTTTTGTTTTGTTTAAAAAAAAATAAAAAAATCCGGAATATCTTTCTTTTCGAAAATTTCGATTTCCTGTTGCATTTCCCGGTATTTAGAAATCCGGAATATTTTTCTTCCGAAAATCGTTTTTCTTAAAAACGGTACGGGAAATCCCTCCTGCAGCTATCATTTTCCAATCTGCGCATCTGAGTAATTCCGGAAATTTTGCTGTATTTTATTTTCGGGACTCTCTTAGTCACAGTTCTATAATCATTTGCAGTCTGAAAGTTCGAGAGTTTTTGTCTCATTGGTAATTTCAAACTTCGAGGGAGATTGGGAGACCTACTGAACTTGCAAAACTCGGGATTTCTACTGTCTCGAAAATTTTTTTGCGAAGTCCAAAGTTCTCCAAACTTTTCTTTTTTTGATTACTGGTTCCTTATCTGGGCGATTTTTCCCACCCACCCTCCCCACCTATGCTGTTGCCCCCTCTCGCCTTACCTTCTCTACCTGTCTCCGGGTACCCCCTGCGGCGGCATTGGTGAGTTGCCATGTCAGCAGACCACGTCAGCAGAATACGTCAGCGGACCACATCAGCCAACCACGTCAGCAGAACACATCAGACACGTCAGCAGCAGGGAGTACCACGTCAGCAGGCCCCCGGCCTGGTCTATGCTGTTGCGTTCACAAACAGCCGTCATGGACCAGAGGTCGGGGGAAACGGACGAGGCCTATCAGGCCCGGATGCTGGCCTGGAGTACCGAAACCAAGAAATGGGCGGATGACGCAGCAACCGCAATGAAGAAGAAGGCAGAGGACGCCGAGAAGGCACGTCTGTTGGCAATCGAACAGCAGCGCCAGCAAGACGAGGCAGCACCAAGGGCCGATGAAGAACGAATTCAACGACGCGAGAAGATATTCGGGAGAGAGCGAGCCTTGCTCACAATGGCAGCAGAATGGCAGACAGAGGCCGAGAATGGAAAGATGGAGGAGAGTGAAAACAAAATCGCTCTACTCTTCTCCCATCTCACGGACCTCCTAACCACGTGCATTGCACAGCAGGAGGACATCATCCACAGCCTCGACGACATAGTTCAGCAGCACAAACGGGCGTTCGATAACCGCCTCCAGCAGCTGGAACAAACCATCGCCGCCCCCGTTGCCAGCTCCTCCAACACCTCCGATCGCCTCGAGGCTTTGGAGATGGACGTCGGATCCCTCAACGACGGCGTGCATTTACAGCACACCGCGACGCAACAGTTGGAGCAGCGCATCTGTGCTGCAGCCGCCAACCCAAGTTCGGGACAACGGGAGTCAACTCCAAAGTTCGATGGACAAGAGATCTTCTGCGATTCGACGAAGACGAACCCGATTCCGTGGTTCCGCAAGTTTGAACTCACGTTGCAGCTCCATCTCGTCAGCCAATACAAGCACCACGCGTACTTATACTCCCAGTCAGGAGGCGCATGTCAAGCTTGGATGGACAATCTCTTGTCCAAGTAGGGGGTGGTCGCTGCAGAGTTGCACACCAAGATCACTTGGGATGATCTAAAGGTGGCATGGCACAAGCGGTTCCAAGTAGAGTCGCCGGAGATCAAGGCAATGGACAAGCTAATGGTCTTCGAACAAGGCACACTGCCGAGTACCGACTGGATTGTCGAGTACCAAACGCTTGACATCCGTCCTAGACATTCAAATGGGCTTCAAAGCCATCCGCCAGGACCGCCACTATTTTATCTCACGGTCGTGTCCGACATTGAGCAATGCCTTGACTCATATCGAGGACACCCTGGCGACAACGGCGGAACTAACTGACAAGGCCGCGCAGATTATTGTCACGAACAAGGAGGCTAAGAACCTGCGTTCGTCGGCGGCAGGCCCGAGCAGAGATCAGCATCGGCCGAAAGTGGCCGTAGTCGCGGCGGCAACGCCGTTTGACCAAACTAGCGAGGTTGTGTCTGCCAATGAAGGGGACAGACTCGCAGCCGCCCGGGAAGGTGGCCGCCCCGGCAAAGGCCAAGGACGCGGCAAGGCGAAGACAAACACCGCATCTAGCCCCGGGCCCGACGCAGCAACTCCAGCCCGATGGTCCCAATACGGTCTCTCCGAGCAAGCACTCAAAGCACGCACGAGATTTCACTATTACCTATGGTGCAACAACGATCTCCATGAGACAGTGGCCTGCCCGTCAAAAGCCAAGGGCAAATCGGGAAACTGAGCACCGCCAGGAGTGACTCTACGACGCTCTCGACGCCTTCGCAACCGGTCACTTCGCGGGTGACCGCCCTTTGTTCCGAGGCACATGCGAAAGTCGATAGTCCTCTTCTTCTTTATTCTTTTGAGGACTATGCTGCCCGGCTCATTCCTACGCTGGGTACTCAAGCTCAAGGACAAGATGTGTGTGCGGCATCTTCTCCGTCCGGCAGCGACGACTTATCGTCTTCAAGTGGTTCTTCACGGGATTCGGCGCGCGAGTTCAACATAGAGGTATTGTACCCGCTCGCGTCCGGGGATTTCGCATGGCTTCCTCTCCCAACCACGGGCCGCTTGCCGGGACCGCAATGCGCAACACTATGCACTCATCTCCACACGTACTTATCCTTCTATGCACCACCAACTTCGCCAACGGATGACGAAGTCGCGGTGGGGGACATCCTTGCGTATGTTACCAAGGTGGCCTGCGAGTTTCGCAAGCAGCGGTACGATGACAACAACGCACCGCTCCTCTATGTCCGCATCCAAGTTGGGCAAGCGTCCTGCAGCGCTTTGCTGGATAGCGGCGCGACTCGCAATTTCATGAGCCAAGCCTTTACGCAAAAGGATGGCCTTGGCGCACAAGTTCGGAGGAAGGCAAACTCGACGAAGATCAAGTTGGCGGACAGAAGGACGCAACAACTTATCGACCGCTACATCGAGGCTGTACCGGTGTATTTCGCACCTCATGCATGCGAACCGGTGACGTTCGACATTTCGGACACGGACTTCGAGATTATTTTGGGAATGCCTTGGCTTGCAAGTGCGGATCACACTGTCAACTTCCACCAGTGGACTCTTAGCGTTCGTGACGCCTTCGGCGCCGAAGTGTCGTGTACTATTCCTCTTCCGCACCCTTCGATTCGGTGCCAAGTGGTGACGGACAAGTCGATTCTTCCCCCACGGCCTTGTCTTCGGATCCCCGTGTGGTGCGGTTGGTTGACGAGTTCACCGACATCTTCCGGTGTGGTGCCGGATCGGCCGATCTCTCACGAGATCATTCTTGAGGCCAGTGTCGTGCCGCCGAACGACTGCATTTACCGCAGCTACAACAGACCGACCGAATACTTGCTACACTTTGTGTACTAATGCAAGGCAAGCCGGTATCTTCGGCTCCACGTCGCACCCGCGACCAGGTTCCACCTTCAGATCGTCAGCTTCGCCCTCGACCCGGCTTGACTTCATAAGCAGGGGGGGGGTTTACATGCTGCGCTTGCAACAGGCTGCACGGGCCATTTTCAGGCCCATGTCGTTTCAGCCTGAAAGCCTGAAAACGAGGGCCTACAGGCCCTGTGTTGTTTCAGGCTAAATCAGGGCCTTTCCGGCCCTGAGTATTTTTAGCCTGAAACTGAGGGCCATTTTCAGGCCCTCATCAGTTCGACCTGCCCTGAAACTCAGGCACCAGACCAGGGTTTTAGCTCAGGCCATTTTTGGCCTATTTTCAAGACAACCTTTGTTTGAGCTTCAACCCCAGGGTCTGGCACGTTTTGGCATTGGCAAGAGCAGCCTCCTGGACGGGCCAGCACTGCCCGCCTTGCAGGCTGCAAGTAGTTGGGAGGTAGCTCCTAGGTACTTCCCAAGCACTTCACGTGCGAGGCAGGAGGCAATCAGTAGTCTTCAGGATTCGGCAGCAGCACTCTGGAAGAGCACTGCAAGAGTAGTGGTCGCGTTAGCAGTAATCTTCAGCGTTGGGCGCTAGTAGCGTTAGGTGTAGTCTTCAGCGTTGGCGCCATAGCTAGAGTAGTACTAGAGAGAGAGAGAGATTGGGCGGAGGCCAGGGTCGGTACCAGTAGGCATTTTTAAAGGCCCAGTAGCGATAGGTTAGAGGTAGGCCGGTACCAGTCCAAGTAGCTTGAGTCTAGGGCCTGTCCGGACGATAGTAGAGCCTGCAATGACGTTTCCCTCCGAAAGGGAGGAGGTACCGGTTGCTGGGAGGCCACTCGGCCTAGGAAGTCACCGCCCAAGAGGCCAGTAGGCCGCTATATCTTCCGGAGGAGCAAGCAGCTCCTCATTTGCGGTATGCACGGTCCAGCACGGATTGGAAACATGCTGCTGGAGCCAAGCGCTGGACTTGGGCAGCGCTGCCTGGGGGTGACGAGCAGCTGGGTGCTCAGCCTGGCTATGGCGAGCAGCCCAGCCTGAGGAGGAGGCAGAAGGGGGCGAAGGAGGAGAGTGGCGAGGTACCTACCTGGCTATGGTGGACACCATCTTCATTACCTTGTTGGGCGCTGCATCTAGAAGGCCCCAGTTGGGGTAGTGCCGCACCAAGGAAGCTCGAGGCAGAGTCAAGAATGGCGGCTTAGTCAGCAGCGGCATAGCTGCTTTGGGTTGTCCTTTGGACAGGAGTGCAGCGACATAGCTGCTTTGCGTTGTCCTTTGCACAGGAGGGCAGAGCCTCAGTTGTCCGCCATAGCCTAGGCTTGCGAGAGGTGGAAGAAAGCGGGAAGCCATAGCTATGGTGGACCTATTGTGATGTCGGCAATAAGAGGGAACTTCGAATATTGATTCTGGTTCATCCACTCATTGTTATTATTATCATTGGAAGAAGAATAAGATTGGCGAAGTGAAGGAGGAGGAGGAAGGTGGAGAGAGAAGGGGGATTTGCCATTGGTTTTGCTGGTGTACATCTTCTTCTTCTTCTTCTTCTTCTTCTTCTTCTTCTTCTTCTTCTTCGGTCTCTATCTCTTGGCAAGTGCTTTCATTTCTTTCGCAATTGGGTGGCATTGTCTTTCATTGTGAATTTGCACTTTAGGAATGACCAGGATCGTAACAATTGGTATCGGAGCAGACTTACTTGTTGGCGAGAGGTGTTAGTCACCCTAAACCTACTCCGAATTAGGTTAGGGCTAACCTAATCTCGGATTAGGGTTGGACGTTAGGGTTAAGAGGGGCAGTGAGGTATGTGGATGCTGCCCCCACCTGGTTAGGTCATGTAGGGTCGGCATCAGACCTGACCAGGTTGCTTGTGTGATTGAATGGGGTGGCGGGACACAAAGGAGGCTGATTGGAGTAAGCGAAAGGGAGTAGAGAGTAAGAGGTACCCGCACCTGGAATCTGCACTTCAAGAAGACATTGAGTGACTTCTGGGCATCCCCTCAAGAGGGAGACTTCATCGGAGGCTGCCATATTTGCATCGAAGAGCTGCAAGTTGCTACTTTGGTCTTCAGACATCGACGGAGGATCCGGCGTTGTAACAGGGGTGTAGGGAGGCCCTCTTAGTCATGCTAGGACACTTTGTGTAGTGGTAGCTAAGGGTCAGGAGGACCTATGAGAGAGGGGGGTGAGTCGTTATCCATCTTTGGAGGCCGGGCCTCACAGGTAAGTGTCGTGTGACCTGGTTATGCCCGTGGGAGGTTGCTTGGTGCTTCATGGCCTGTTGGGGTGTGCTGGGCTCTCTTCCTCTTCTTTGCGGTCTCGGTTGTGTGTGTGAACATGTGGATTGCTTTCTCACCTGATGGACGGATGGATGAGGTATCTTGTTCTCAATGACATATCTTTCTAGGGTGCATTGTATTTTCACTTCTGAACGGCTGTAGGGGTAAGTTCTTGCTGAATGTTGTCTTTTCCTTTTCAGTACGGTAGAGGCAGTTTGGGACTGACTTGGTACACCTATCTCGTTGGTCCTGGTCCACTACCTACTTCGGACCCTTCGGGACTCAGTGGGACCAGGCCCAATGGGACAGGACCTTTAGGACCCAAGTCTGTTGTCGTCAATGTATCTCTTTGTTGTGCTGAATTTGGGGGACATACGGCTAGTAAGGACATTCCTTTCAAGGGGATCTTGACTAGTCTTACTGCATGTTCTCACATACTGCCCCGCGCCTGGCTCGGTGACCGTCTGCACCCCTCGAGATCTCCATTGCTACAGTTAGTTTTCTTTGGCTGACTTATTGTGATACATGTTCCTTGTCAGGTTAGACAAGAGGGGATCTCCAGCTAATCTGATCGGGCCCGTTCGATAAGTCAGTTTCGTTTTTATTTATTTATTTATTTGTTTATTTATTTATTTTTATTCTGTTGCGTGAATGCCATTCTCTAAGTCCAAATGAATTGTCGCTCCAACTAGGAGTTCTACCTTCTACTCTTTGTGATTTATTGTTTTTCTTTTATCTAAACTATCTATGTCCCGTATTGAGACGCGTGCGCAGAAAGCGGAAAGAAAGAGAAGGGAGAGAGAAGGTGTTCTTTTTTAGAGTGTGAGGAGAGGTAAGAGGAGTGTTTGTCCACTCCTCAAGAGGGGTGTTTGTCCACCCCTCTTGAGAGATCTACTGGCACCCAATCCTCCAGCATGGCAGACATCTCATTTTCCCAATGGCAAGCCATGCTGGACGCAGCGAACGAGAGCGAGAAACCGTTTTTCCAGAAACTTTATGAGGACGTGATACACAGAGAGAGGGAGGGAGAGGCAGCAGCCAAAGCCACAAGTATTGCTACCCAAGTGGCTCTCCTCGAGGTTCCGGAGTCTAGTGATGCTCAACTCCAAGAGAAGCTAGGTGCTGTCGTAGCAGCCTTGGTTCGACTGCGGACCTTGGAAGATCTTGATTCCCGTGTGACAACTCTAGAGCAGCGGAACTAAAAGATGCAGGTTGAGATAGTCAGCCTCAAACAGTCCCAATTGGCTGCCCCCCGTCCTCCTAATCCTCGTCCCGCTGCAGTCCCAGTTTCTCACCCTAACACAGTCCTCGTGCAGAGAGCAAGTGGAACTGTGACGAGCGTAGGAACTGGTGCCAGCTCCTCAAGCGTCGGCAGTTCTGCACTGGTCCCAGTCCCAAATGCAGGAACATCAACCCAAAACGCCGCAGTTCTTACTGACGTACAATACAAGGTCTCGTAGTGGACAAGAGGGCGACCACACTGCCGTCCAAGTACGACGGGAAGGGGAACATAACCTCTTGGATCAGCTCCATGTGCTCATACTTCGAGGGACTGCGAACACCGCAGGAAGACCGAAGCATGATCATGGGCACAAATACTGAGCCTGCCGTACGGAGTTTTATAGAACTCCAAGTTGTTGCTGCAGGTTATGAGAGGATTGACCTGACTGAGTGGTTGAAAGTAACTCATATACGCATTATTGAGGACCTCCTCATCGCGCAGTATCAAGATACGCACACTGCGCTCAAGGCAAGACTTAAGCTTGAGGCCCTCAAGGGTCAAAAGTGGAGGACTTCCATGCAGGCTTTGGAGCGGCACTTGACTGGTTTGTTCACCGCTCCAAACCTGGGATGGACTAACGTATCTTGCATGGATGTAGTAATGGGAGTGGCCCCTGAAGACTGTCTCCAAACTAGGACTCAAGGACCATACGACCTGGAGTGAGTGACTGACGGATCTATTCAACCTAGAAGCCAAGGACCTCGCCAGGCGTGTGAAGACACCCACTGCAGGTACAACCTCACGACGCAAGCGGTACGGAAGCAGCAACCAGCTTGCCCTGGATGAACATCGTGAGGTTGAGGATTAGTCCTATGCGGATGATCTGTCTCTAGATGACGATCTAGAGTTGGACTCTGACGTGGGTTGTTCTACATCAACCCTTGAGTCTAGCATGAATACCGAAGAGAAATGCAATGCCTTTAAAAAGACTGCTTCAGGCAAAGGGCCTAACCGTGGTTCGGGTAGGGGAACTATAACACACCTCCCCAAGAATGCAAAGATCCCTAAGAAGTCGGAGGATGCTTCCACTGAGCTTTGGGAAGCCCTCCGCATTAGTCAAAAGGAATGGGAGAGAAGATCCAAACTGCGTGTGTGCTTGCATTGTCAAAAGCCTGGGCACGGGGCAAGGGGCATTGTCAAAATGAATGTTATCGTTTGCAGAAAAACGGGCAAAGGGCGTAGAAGAGTCATCAACACTCTCTACAACAAGGGAAGTTGAACATTCAGCTCCAGGCCCCTCCAAGGAGCCTGAATCTGATCAACAGCCTGCTCGTGAAGCCCGAACTGATGTTGAAACCAAGGCTGTTGGAGTCCAAGTACTTTACACTGAGCCTTGGGAGGAGACTAAGGAAGTCAACTTCCACTCTCACCTGGAACATTGGCTGCAACTCAAGCAACAACGCCGTGTTCAAGGGAGTGTAGAACTGATCTTCTTTAAGCTGCTCATTAACCGCCGATACATCTGTGTGCTGATTGATAATGGCTCAACGACTAACTTCATTTCTCCTAACGGGATTCGTAAGGCGGGTCTGGGAATGAAGCAAGTGGAATTGCAGAACCCTTGTCAGACCCAGGTAGGCAACTAGAGGTTGTCACCTCAACACATGCTGTCAAAGGTGTGCGCGTCACTTTTGACAAGGATCGCACTGTCACACATGAGCTGAACTTTTACGTCTTGGACAAGTGTTCTTTCGACGCGGTATTGCCTTGGGCTGGTTAAAGGCTCATTGTTTAAGGACCACGTGGGCGGATACGCAGTTCGTGGTGCGTGATGCCAAGGGGAACGAGCGTACCGTTCTATTGGACAAGACGCTCGAGTCCCCTGTGACTCTCTTGAGTGCAAACAAATTCTGCAAATCAGTGCGCAGGCGCAAAGAAGCTAAGCATGTGCATGCAGCTCTTGTAAAACCTCTCCATGTGCCTTCAACTTTTGCTGCATTTTCGGTTGTAATTGCTGTAAATTCTCAATCTGATTTTCTCTCTCCTGATGAGGATGATCCTCCACCGGAAGTCACAACAAACATTCGCCGTCTATTAGATCGATTTCCTGGAGTTATGGCTGAACCTCGTGGAGTTCCCGAGTGTCCGGTCAAACACAAGATCGAGATTATAGAAGGGAGTGTTCCTCCAAAGGGTTGCGTTTACCGTATGGGACAAGGCGAGTTGGAGGAGTTGGAGGAGTTGGAGGAGTTGAGGAGACAAATTGATGATATGATTGATCGTGGATGGATTAGGCCTAGTGAGTCTCATTTCGGTGTTGTTTGTGCCGAAGAAAGATGGCAAACTCCAGATGTGTATTGACTATCGTGGCCTAAACTTTATCACTCGAAAGAACACTTATTCCTTGCCTCGCATAGATGATCTGCTAGATGTTGCAGGTGGGTGCAAGATCTTCTCCAAGATCGACCTCAAGTCTGGCTACCACCAGATTGAAGTTCATCCGAGCGACCAACACAAAACTGCATTCAAAACACGCGATGGGTTGTACGGATTCATCGTTATGCCCTTCGGTCTTCCGAATGCACCAGCCACATTTCAGTGCCTCATGGACAAGGTTTTCCGCCATCAGCTCAACAGGTTTGTTGTCGTTTACCTTGACGACATCCTGATTTTCAGCGAGTCCATGGAAGAGCATGTCAAGCACCTTAAGGAAGTTTTGCAAGTCCTCAAGGAAGCACAACTGCACCTCAACTTAGAGAAATCTGAGTTGGGCACCGGTTGTCTGCAAACGGCCTTGAGCCGGAGGCAACCAAGGTTGAGGTCATACGAAAGTGGCCTCAACCGGGGAACGTACACGAACTGCATTCTTTGCTTGGTTTGGCCTCGTATGACCGGAAGTTTGTGCCCAATTTTTTTGTCATTGCTCATCCACTCTCGAGACTAACAAGCAAAAATTTTGCCTATGAGTGGTGTGAGAAATACGAGACTGTGTTCCAAGCCTTGAAAGAGTCTTTGGTAAGTCATCATGTGCTCCACATTGCGGATCCCAACCTCACGTTCGTGATCACTACGGGCAATGGGATTGGTGCAGTGCTGCAACAAGACGATGGCGATGGTCTGCGTCTGCTCGAATATTACAGCAAACGCATGCCCAGCCACAAGGTAGCTACCTCCACGTATATGCGTGAGTTCTATGCCTTGCGAGAAGTGCTCGAACATTGGAAGCACTACCTCTTGGGGCGTTACTTCAAGGTTTACTCAGATCATCAGACCTTACAGTGGATTAAAACGCAAACTGATCTCTCTCTGACGTTGACCTGCTGGTTGTATGACATTGATGTTTTCAATTTTGAACTGAAGCATAAGAAAGGTTGTTATAATCGTGTTGATGATGCTTTGTTGCGTCATCCTGAGTTTTTGACTTGCCTTGTGGGCTCGTATGACCTCCGAAGGAAACTGAAGGAGGATCTGGTCGAAAAAACATTGCCAAGGATCCGGACCTTAGCCCCATCCTTGAGCAGCTCAAGGCTGACCATAACAGTCAGCCAGATTTTCATGAATGTGAGGGTCTTGTATTCCGTCGGTATGAAAAGTTTTGATTGTTTGTGTGTACCCAACCATGCACCTCTCCAAACTCATTTCTTGCATTTGGCACATGGTCAAAGTGGACACTTCAGCTTTGAGAAGACTTATGGAAATCTTTGCAGCAGTTTGATTGGCCGGGAATGAAGAGATCGACTCAGAAGTTTATTTTTGAATGTCAATTCTGTCAAAGGACCAAGGTCCATAGGCATAAGCCTTATGGCCTGCTAAAACCCCTCCTCATTCCTAATGGACCCGGTGAGTCGATTTCCATCGACTTCACGGACATGGGAAAGGTGAGTGAGGGAGGAAATTCACAAGTCATGGTCATCGTGGATCATTTTTCCAAATTTTTTAATTTGATTCCTTTCCCTCCCCATGCCCCAACTAAGCTTGTGATCGAAGATTTTTTTTTTTTTTTTTTTTTTTTTAAGGCCCCATCTATTCTGGGGGGCAACCGTCCATCAACTGTACACTCTGAAGTTTGGCCACCCGAAAACTATTGTGAGTGATCGGGACACTAAATTCATTAGTAAAGATTGGAAGAACTTCACTTCTCAGATCTACGACATTAAACTCAACAAGACTTCTGGTCGACACCCCGAAGCCAATGGATTGGCCGAGGAAATCAACCAGACTGTCATTCAACTACTTCGCGTGTTAAT
The DNA here is from genome assembly GCA_003427395.1 of Chara braunii. NCBI lineage: Eukaryota > Viridiplantae > Streptophyta > Charophyceae > Charales > Characeae > Chara > Chara braunii. The sequence continues at coordinate 410,909 of BFEA01000441.1, forward strand.
CGTTCCAGATCAGAATACTTGGGACAAGGAGTTACACAAAGTGAAGGGGTTGTACAACAACTCCATTCACTCTGCAACTGGCATGACACCGAATCAGCCGCAATACGGATGGGAGTTGCGCAATCCTCTCTCCTATTTGTTCCCGAAATAGTCACCTTGTCTGATGCCCGCTATGCCTGGCTACAATGCCAAGTATGCACACTTGCTCAAAGGTGCTATCGCAGCAATGAACAAGCGTTATCATGCCATGATCAAACATGCTAGCAAGTCACGCAAAGAAGGGAACTTCGAAGTAGGAAGTTATGTTTGGGTCAAGATGTCTGAGTTTTCTGACGAAGAGGGTGTATCACGAAAGCTTCTTCCATTGTACTATGGCCCTTGGCAGGTTCTAAAGGTGGTTGGGGATGATTTTGGTCCTTCGTATGTGATTGACATGCCTCCTCATCTGCGCACATATTCGGTCTTTCACGCGTCCAAACTGTGTTCACACATCGATGATGAGACTTTTCCCTTCTGAGATCCTATGATACCTCGTCCTATCGACGGCGGCCATGAGATAGACAGAATTGTTTCCCATGAAGGAAGAGGGAGGAACATACAGTACAAGGTTCACTTCCTCTATCACCCGTTGAACGAGTTCTTCTGGATCGACCGAAAAGAGCTGCTAAAGAATGTTCCCCGTGTTGTTAACGCTTATGAACGACATATCGCTGGTGGACAGACTGCTAAGTTTTCTGCAAAATTCACTCCTCATGGTCTTACTAAATCTCTCTTCTGATCTACGCCTACGACGCATTTTGTATCGACTCTGAATGAGTTACTCGCTCGAAGGGACCTCGCTCTTGAGAGGGGGGTAGTGTAATGACCCGCCAAAACACAGACTGAGAACACTGCTGATTTCTAGGATTTGTCGCTGGAATAAATGCCTTGCTGAGATTCCCGCATTCTGTTGTGGTTTCCAAGTCTGTGTGTGTGTGCGTGCCTCTGGTTTGCGTGCCTGTCTGAGTGCTTATTGGTTGAGTGTGGTGTGACCCACAAGGGTACTTGTTGGTTGAAAGGCCCCGCAGGGCCGGTACTTACCTATGGCCATGACTTTGAGGGTTGCAACGAGGAAAACATTCAAGTAGCAGGGGTAGGCCCGCTGTCGCACTTTTTCCCAGTCGAGCCACTCCGGGCGACCAGAAAGCCAACAGGCTGTCACGCAGGATTTGGTTGTTGTTTGCGATAAATAAATTAAATAAAGCAAATCCCTTCTTGTTGTGTGCGTCCGGCTTCGAGCGAGACCCTTCAATTGCGGTCTTCGCCGGTCCCCGGTCTTAAGAATTTTTTATTTTGATTCGGAACAACAGAGAATCATGCAAATAACAATCATGAAGTTTCTGGTGTGTCATGCCAGCATTAATTTTATCAATTTACTAATTTTGAGAACTGCGACAGTGTTATCATAGAATACAATCATCAAGCAAGGCAATGCAAAGAAGCAAAACTGACTGACTCGAGCAATGACAAATTTAAGTGAGGGAAGAATGAGAACTCATAATAGTCTCAGAAAGTACACAGGTGGAGAGTATGGCCAGCACTAGTCAAGAGTCCTCACTCATCCCTCTGAACCTCACTCTCAATCTCTCACTTTGTTGTCCGTCGTTTGGGCTTTCGGCCATGTCTCAGTGCTCTCTGAGGTTGTGGTCTCTGGATGTAAAGCCACCAGAAGCCTGCTAGTTCCGAGCACTTCCATCCAAGTCCCATGATACGGAAGTCAACCATAGCACAAAACTCCTCCCAGAGTGTGGGAAGGTATTGAGAGAAGATCCCTCGCCTCAGGTGTGGGAAATCGGAAGGCTCAGTCACTGTCTCGTAGTCGATCACTGCAGGAGAGATGTACCTCCTTACTAGATCCACCAGGTCGCCCCAATAAGAACCGTCAGTGAGAATAAAAGGAACCGGGGGCTTAGGATAGTCCGTATATAGCTTCGGTCTAAAGCTGCGGATCAACTTTGTACCACTCTCGTCAAGTTCCCCTTCCCTTTCCTCAAGATACCTTGCTGCTGTGAGCCAAACTGAATCGAAGTGCTCATGGGTTTCTCTACCCTTCTTCAAATAAATCCTTAGGTCATGGATGGTGCCTGCTGCAAACTTGGTATGAACCACAAAGACAGATAGTCCCCCTTGCTTGGAACCAGTTGCACTGACATACTGATACTGAAAAACATCTTTGAGGGCTATCCGATTGAGCCTGGCCAAAACTGACCCGTTAACTAGGAATGGCTGAACCTCACTCATGTGAAGAGCGTGAATGTTTGGAACCAAAATCAGTGTCTTCTGCTGAGAGTACCGCCTGACGGATACCAATCTCTGAAGCAGTTAACAATAGTTGTATGTTGATCGAACTTTGACTAGAAGTTCCAAGTAACTCGATCGTGTTGACTGAGAGCTGATTGAATACTGATTAGATGCTGGCTCAATACTGGAGTATTGAATTATCTGTGAAACCGCGCGTTCATTGAACGCGGGTTTTCCGTTCAGAAATTGAACGGAATGCACGCGCGTTCAATGAACGGGACCAAACGCGGAGTTCAATTCCGCGCGGGAAAAAAAAAAAAAAAAAAAAAAAAAAAAAAAAGCCCTAAAAAAATTCCGAAAACAAAATATGTTATGAAGAAAAATAAAATAAACAACATTTGCCTGAGCATTACATCTAAATTCGTTACCAAATTGGAAAACAAAAATAGAAAACAGAAAATAAAAAAAGTAGAAAAAAAATTGAAATTAGTGAGCGAACACGAGTTGACACCGCCATCTTTGGTGATTTTTCATTTGTTTTTGCCTTAGCAAAATGACTCCAAAATTGAGAGGCATGTACCTCACATCATACAGAACTCATAAAAACAAACAGAAAAAAAAAGTTATTTTTAGGCATTAAAATGATTTTTTTTTTAATTAAAAAAATAAAAAAATAATTGAACGCCGTTCAATTTTGAACGCGAACGCGCAATCCGCGTTCAAACGCGCGTTCACGGCGTTCAAACGGTTACACAGCGAATCACTGAATGCGGGTCTCTTAGTGTCAAACCGCCGAGAAAACTGTAGCTTACTGAGTGGGGGCCTACTGGTTCTGATACTAACAGAGTTTTGAGAAGAGGGTTTTGGCACCACTAAGCTTGTCTGAGCTTCGCCCTAGCTTGCTCCACTGTCTCTAACAACGAGCCAGTGCTGTGCAATTTGCCCTCACAACTGTAAAAGTAGAGCACGTATTCAATGTACCTTTCTTCTCTGACCATTCGGGCTACTTGTTCCCTCTGAGCCTGTTTGTTGTGCTCCATATCCTGGATGGCTTCTGCTTCCCAACCCTCACTTTTATCCCGACTGATTGCACCCTTCACTACCAATATCTCAGCGTCCTTCATGTTTCCCTAGACAAGTTTTTACTCAACTTATTAGATATGACTTTTTTTGAGTTATCGGTTGGGATCCGATTATGGGATGGAACGTTGCCGGCAGTTACGCCTATTCGACTGATAGTAGTCTGTCAAAAGGAAATGACTAAGTAATAACTGAGTGACGGTAGCTGACACAAGATGGCCAACAACAACTCAGAGGCCGTATTTGAAGGTTGTCGACTTCAGGAGTTTTGCAATGAAATCTCTTATTATACACACAAATAAAACAGCGTACACTGCCGACAGCGTCATGCGTAACATCCCTCGCACTAAACTCAGCTTAAATAGCTCATAAGGGGCAACATCACAAGACCACTAACCACTAGAAGTGTGGAGTTTCGTTGATCTACATCCCCATCGCTACTCAGGGGAGAGATGTCGGGTCCGAAGTTGTATGAAAAACAGTTGCTGGAAAGGAAAACCACTCAAACAATTAACTTTTAGTTTCAAAAAGGCGTCTGCTGGACGAAATTCCACAGGTCGTATCACCCTTTTCCATAGAGGCTCCCACGCAAAACGAGTGCAGCGAAGAATTGACTTTCAACGTAACACTTCGTTGACGGGTAAGGTAGAAAGAATCGAATATGATCCAAATCGTTCCTCTTGGATTGCCTAACGTAGCCCAATTGGTCGGATATGGTCGCTACAAAGGAAAAGGGGACAATGTTTCAGGGAGATAAGTCCCTTGATACTCTGTTCTGAGCACACAGACACAACTCACTTCCATTTGTCAGATGAAAATGTCGCCTGGCACGAGTCAAAAGGTGATCAAATTCTGGCCCTCTAGGAATCGTTAGCAGTATACTGTTCCCCCTTTTCGAGCACCGATTCCCCTCCAGTACTCCCAGATGTCCCTACTGGTTTCGTTTCCTCTTAGGCCTTGCGACAAGTGAGTTTGAACGGCCCATTCCGTCAGTTGAAGGGACCTGATCTCGTTTATCTCTTATCTGCAATTCTGCCAGGTTACTTCCTTTCCTGGAGTGGTGATAGATGTGTTTGCCAAAGTCCACAGTTAGAACCTTCGGGCAGCCCCTTGCTATTGATTCTTATTGACAAAAATCTGTTGGTAATTCTCTCCTCGTGAAGACCTGTTATCTGAGTTTCCACAGCCCCAGATGTCTTTTTACTATAAGGGTTCCCCGCGTCACACTAGTTACCGAGGTTCTCGGCTAAGCCGTTTATCGGTGCCCCTTTGACCATCTGAAGTCAAAATTTTGCGTAGAGTTCACTCACATGCAATACAATCGTTGTTGTGCTTGGCTCACCCCTTTTACTATGCAGTGGTACGGCTGTTGTGCCTTCTCTCATTCCCATATTGTGCTTAAGCTTTTCCTGAATACCCCTTTTCCCTTTTTGATGTGCCAGTGAAAAGGCACAAACGAACATAGATAACCCTTGCGTCTGTCACAGGGTAGTGCCATTACATGTATCACTCGTTCCCAACAAGTATGATGAGACCGAGAAGGTTAACCCCCGTGTTCGCCCGCGCGGACATCACGGGGTCTACAGGCAAGATAACGTTTGGTCTCCTAGTAGGACTTGGTTTCCAACATCCGCCCCGCTTAGCGATGCTAGGGAGAATCGGTAGTCAGGATGAGTTTTTCCCGTTACCCGTAACTGTGGGTGCATCAGTCGACTGTAATTAAAGACCAGCTCCCTCTAATCACCATCTAGAAGATCCTTTGCCAAAAGTTAGGCAATCATTCGTGATGCAGACAACCTCTTCCCCATCAGAAGGAATGACAATGAAGGGAAATGTGCCTAAACAAAACCCATCTTCAAAGGCCAATTTGTACAGTCTCTTTGAATTCATCACTTTTACTTCTCACAGCTCGCGCGTGGGCAAAGCTTTGTTCTTAGTTATGACTTTTAGATGGTTAAGTCTCGGTCTCAAGAACACCATGTCCAATTACGAACATTCAATAGAAGGTTGAGATATAGCTTAGAGTCGGTTCAAATTTGTATCTGAGTGACACGCGCAAGCATGGATACAGATGAAAGAAAGTGCGAATCACGAACAACAAAAAAAAGGCGACTTAGCCCATCAGGGCAACCTTCCAACTACTGCGCACTTTCCCACGCTACTGAGTCACATGCGAAACGACTTCAAACTGGTCTTACTAAATCAAACTATTTTGGTCTGTCAGGGGAACTTCCTTATTATCGCCAAAACCAAGACGAGCACAGACTATGAGCATCCCGCTTCATCGTTACCTGACACCCCACTTAACAGCCATACCTGCATAGATTATTGGATTCATTATCCAGACTAGATTCCTCCTTATCTCACACGTGTTGATAGTGATTGGCGTGACTGCACATAGGTCCCTCATTCTCAAGAAGAGTACACCAAAATCACGAAAAGGCCCTTTAAACCACCAGTACCTCCGAGCCTGTTTTTGCCGACCCTGATTTTCACTGCGCTCCGAGTTTTGCCGAGCCTGGGTCCCACTCCATTTCTTTATGGTACTCTCACGGGAAGAACAAAAAAAAAAACAAAAAAAAACAAAGCTCTGGGCGTGATTGCAGCTGTATACGTTATCGGAAGTGTAAGTGTGAGTGTGCCCTCAGTGAGGCTCTCAGCCCCGTGGCCAGGTTGTCAAATTTCATAAACTCGAAGAAAAAAAAAAAAGACAGAAACATGGATTCGGCCGTGAAAATGGCAAGATACATTCCCGTAAGTGCCAGTGTGATCAGGGTTACAATCCTCTGAGGGAACAAAGCTCGAGCATATCACGGATTCAGATTGTCAGAGTCCAGAAAATGAAAACAAGAAAAAAAAAACGAAAACATGGATTCGGCCTTTAAAACGGCTGGGTACATTCATCTGAGGAAACAATACTACAGCAGATCACGGATTCCGCCCTGCCTCGTCGGCAGGGTACTCATTACAAACAAATACAAAAGAAAAAAAGAAAACAACAAGTTTGAGAACGTGACCATCTTTGCTGTAAGATGCATGCAAGACTGTGAGCACGGTCTCCTAGACATCCCTGCACGACATCATTGCAGTACAAAGGCCCGTTTTTTTCCTTTCCCTTTCGTGCACGGGCAAAAAAAAAAAAAAACGACTTTTGGGACATTGTCGACCCTCTGTCCGACCCCCGAAAACTTCGGGTACTGGCCAGTATCTCGTATTTTCCCAACACTGGGGAAGGTACTGGTGGTTTAATGAGAATGTACGCGTTGGGGCTCTTCCCAGTACTCTTTCTTGCCTGTTCTCACACGAAACTTTGACGAAGAAGAGACGAGCAAAGGCGAGTGGCCTCAAACACCGTCTAGCAGCACTAGCCAGTGGGGTCTACAGTCCTGATAGCGGTGGATCTTTTTATTTAGCTCATTCACGTTTGCACTGTCTCGACGAGAGCAAGACCGAGGGCGATGAGCGACGCTGATCCGAGCTTCGTCCCCTAAACAAGGGAGTCTAGTATCACTCACAGGGGCTCGACCATGATACAACTTTTGCACAGACGTCTGTCTCCTTCCTCGCAAACTCAAGCTTCGGGTTCACTCACACGGTCACCTCATAGCGCTCGCTGCTCGACGGCTCGACTGAGAAAGCGAGTACTAGCTTTTCTACTAACTGGGTGATTCGTCCACAGGCAGCTTTATTACAGCAAACAACGGGGTTATCTCCACTAAGCTAGAGTCGTCAACAAGAAACGCAAGCGCACCAGAGAAACTTTCATGCGCGCAAACCTTCTTTCTCCGATCAAGTCACACACCTGTGGCTCAACTTTGACCCATACTTCTTTCCTGACGATCTCCAAACAACAGCGACCCAAATCACACAAGCGAAGCGAGAGGCTAATGGCAAGCTCTCTCCTACCGTCCCGAAGTCAAGCGGCGAGTTGTCAAGAACTGCTCACAATCAACAGGGAACCACCCAGACGACGAGGACGTATCAAGGGAAAATAGTTGACATCAACAGGGTCATGCTATTCATCGGAGCGCGCCAGAGTCACATGTCGTGGCTCTCACTGCATACCAGCGCACGCATAGTAGCTCCCCTTTGCTAAAATGACACAAGGCAAGGTCAGCATAAACCACTAAAAGTCAGCCAGGCGAGTCACACCAAAGACTGCCTTTTAGGCACTAATTAGCGGTTCCCTGAGCCCCCCCCCTTTTTTGGATGATGACCTCCGTACAAGAAATGACAGATCCTCCGTATCGATTTGCTCACCACTGCGGTTGGTTGTCTCTCTCTCTTTCTCTCCTGCCCTGGGCACTCCCTCCTTCTCTCTCTCAAGGCTGCAGCAACCCCTGTCACTTCTGATACCGCCGTTTTTGGGACAGCCCCATCACACCGCGTTCCCAAGATACGTAACGGCAGGCACGCATTGTCACCCTTGTCTCTTTTGGAAACTGCCAAGAGCCCATTAAAGGACCCCTCTTTCGCCAGACTCTTGTCGACGGTCACATACTCATCGTCTCTGCCATTCGCACAGCAGAGCTTTTCGAGCCCGCATGCTGACTCACTCGCAGAAACTGCGTTGATGGCCCTGGTCTCTTCGCCATGTGCCCCCCTTCTGCGAGCGGCTCTAGTTAGATTCGTGACGCCAACATTCCAAGCACATACTGCACTTGCCCCTCTCCCTCTGCGCGCACGCTCACACTCGCGCTGTGTAGCTGGCCGCCCACACGTAACCACCTCGTAACTCAGTCCCCATCTCTCGTGTTGACGCGTGTCATCTTTCCTCAGTTCCGCGAGGTGGAACTGCCCTCTAGGCCATCCTCTACCGGGCCTGCTAGTGGTTGGTTCCTCCATATCTGGTCCAGTCCGTGCCAGGACTAAGTCACGGCGTCCTGGTCGCTGGCGTCACTTTCTGCCTCAGTGTCTCGGTCCAGATGCTCCTGCTCCAGCTCCTTTGTGTCAGTCGATGTCTCAGCCTCCATATAGGAAATCTTCACCTTGATCTCGTTCGTGACCCCATCTCTTTTACATCTCCTCTCAGCATGGTCTTTGGCCTCCGTAATCGCTAACTGCAGACCTTGGTCTGCCCTCATTTCTCCGTCCTTCCCCCCTTCAACGTTAATCGTTAGCTTCGCCTCGTGTCTGCATTGGCTATAGTCCAGGATGGCGGTCACAGTAGGCCCATCCCCAGACATCCTCTCCCATTTCCAGAGGGACTGGATGCATCTCGGTCTATAGCCGTATAGTCCGCTGCTACGTACCATGGCGGACCCTCTGCGGGCTATTCGTCACCACCGATCCCAGAATAGTCACGAACGAACGCTCAGCGCACAGGCGGGAGCACCCAGACTATCTCTAGCACACCAACTGGACCGGTCCATTGCCAGGTACGACTCAGGCATACTAGGAACATCGAACAAGCTCGGGAATACGCAGACAGACTGTGACATCTGAGCGAGGGCCGGTACCAAACAGAAACTTGGCACACAGAGGAGGGCCGGGACACCACGCCCTCTGGCACCGCGACACTTAGAGCAGCGGGGAAAAACTCTCAAGTAGCAGGTAGGCAGGTACCACTCAAGTAGTGCTAGAGGTGTCGGGTACTGGAGGCCGATCAGAAGAAGAAAAAAAGTTGGCATTTTTAAAGGCCCAGTAGCGGTAGGTTAGAGGTAGGCCGGTACCAGTCCAAGTAGCCTGAGTCTAGGGCCTGTCCGGACAATAGTAGAGCCTGCAATGATGTTTCCCTCCGAAAGGGAGGAGGTACCGGTTGCTGGGAGGCCGCTCGGCCTAGGAAGTCACCGCCCAAGAGGCCATTAGGCCGCTATATCTTCCGGAGGAGCAAGCAGCTCCTCCTCATTTGAGGTATGCACGGATTGGCGACATGCTGCTGGAGCCAAGCACTGGACTTGGGCAGTGCTGCTTGGGGGTGACGAGCAGCTGGGTGCTCAGCCTGGCTATGGCGAGCAGCCCAGCCTGAGGAGGAGGGAGAAGAGGGCGAAGGAGGAGAGTGGCGAGGTACCTACCTGGCTATGGTGGACACCATCTTCATTACCTTGTTGGGCGCTGCATCTGGAAGGCCCCAGTCGGGGTTGTGCCGCACCAACGAAGCTCAAGGCAGAGTCAGGCATGGCGGCTTAGTCAGCAGCGGCATAGCTGCTTTGGGTTGTCCTTTGGACAGGAGTGCAGCGATATAGCTGCTTTGCGTTGTCCTTTGCACAGGAGGGCAGAGCCTCAGTTGTCCGCCATAGCCTAGGCTTGTGAGAGGTGGAAGAAGAGGGGAAGCCATAGCTATGGTGGAACTTCCTGGTTCATCCACTCATTATTATTATATGTTCAGTATATGGTTATTATTCATGTGAATAAAAACTCTAGTATAAAATGCCTCCAAAAAGAATAAAGGATAGAATCCTTGTTTAAGCTCATTCTTTTTTGAAATTAAATTCGTTTAACAAAAATAGGAATTACTGCGGAGAAGTTTCTTCTATTTCTATAAACTTCATTGTACATATTTATTATATTGATTTTATGTGGGTGACATTTTAAAACCTTTAAATTCCGAATATGGCAAAGTTGCTCCTGGTTGGGGGACTACTGTTTTAATGGGGATTTTTATGGCTCTTTTTGCAGTATTTTTGGTGATTATTTTAGAGATTTATAATGCATCAGTATTGTTAGATGGTATCTCAGTTAGTTGGGCAAGTCTAGTTTAACAATCTTGAAATAAGAAGTGGGATTGTTCTAGAATCTATACTCAATAGCATCGAATATTATCTGATTATTTAGACTTTATTATTCTATWATTAATATATTAATATATTGCTATAGATTTATATCTTCAATTAATGAATATGTACATATCTTGAATGAATATATTTTTTAATTGAAGATAATTTGATAATAATACAACTTGAATTGATCATTATTATTATTGGAAGAAGAATAAGACTGGCGAAGTGGAGGAGGAGAAGGTGGAGAGAGAAGGGGGATTTGTCGTTGGTCTCGCTGGTGTGCATCTTCTTCTTCTTCTTCTTCTTCTTCTTCTTCTTCTTCTTCTTCTTCTTCTTCTTCTTCTTTCTCTCTTCTTTCTCTCTTCTTTGGTCTCTATCTCTTTGCAAGTGCTTTCATTTCTTTCGCAATTGGGTGGCATTGTCTTTCATTGTGAATTTGCACTTTGGGAATGACCAGGATCGTAACAAAAACATTTTCTGTGTCAAAGGGGTATTCTGCTCTACCCACATCTTTTAGGGGCATTTTGGCATATATCTCAACTTATAGGGGTATTTCGCAAATTAACCCTTCTTTATTTTTCCTTTTTTCTCTTTGTTTCCCCGAAAAGGCCCTTGTGCAAGGCCTCTATCCCGGTGATGGTAAGAGAACTACCGTAATTGAGGCTTTGCCAGTCGGGCTGCTCCATCAATTGGTGGGGAGCGTCACCTGCTGGAAACCGGGTCCAACGTCCCCTAGATACATCATCTCTTTTTCAGGAGGGAAACAAGAAAGCATTTATCCATGTTATAGCCATTTGAATTTTGAGTACATAGCAGAATTGTGTTGCAATCTAGGCTACCAGAGTGGCCCGGGGTAAGTTGCCCGCCAGGGCGAAAGAAAAATAAAAAAATTTCGATGTGACCCTCAGGGATTGGTCCTGTTGGCATGGTCCCTGATGCTACCGGCTGTCCCCTGGCCGGTATCGCCCACCTGCACGTCGGGAGCAGCCCCCGCATGTTCTCTCGTGAACACGGTTCTGGCTGCTACGGGGTTCCCCATATGCCTACAATTAGGAGTAGTGGTAGGTAGG
>BFEA01000441.1:436670-446948 GCA_003427395.1 Chara braunii
CACACTTTTGATTGATTGATTGTCAAGGGAAGAAATTGACATCTTCGACGCACTTACCTTTAGAATTATTGCTCCCCTCCGAAGCATTATTACTCCCTCCATCCCTTCCGACCTCTTCGCGCTCTTCCTGCCGCCGCTCCACTGCAAGTCTGTCCAGCTCCACATCTGCCTCCATAAGCATCTTCTCCTTTCCTCTTCCCGCTGGACTCATTGCTCCCGCCATTGTCAAGAGAGCTCCTGCCGGATTTCCTCCTCCTTTTGGTCCCAAATTCGCTCCCACCCCACCACTGTCTTCTCCTCCTCCTCCTCCTTGAGCGCAAATTTTTTGCATCTCTCCATGTAAAGATCTATGCGCCGGTCCAATCCTACCCCTGTGCGCTTTGAGGCATTTCCTCACGTCCCGCGCTGCCACTTTTGGAAAATCGGTGAACAACCGCCAGAGACACCAGTCGCCGTAGCAGTGCCCTGCTCCGCGCGGCAGCGGTCGCACTACAAACGGATCTAAATCAGCATCCTGTAAAGGACCGTTAGCCGCCGTTGCAGTTTTGTATCCTCCTTCCGCATCTTCACCAGCAAGAGCGTTTGCAGCAGTAGTGTCCACCTCCCTTTCCCTGTCTCTCCCACCCTTGTCATCTTCCTGCTCCTCTGGCTCTCTTGGATATTTACCATCACCGGACAGAATAGCGTCGCATACGCGCTCCACCGCGCTATCTACCGACACCGCGGCGGGGATCCCATTCAGACGATTGAGGGAGACATCAGCTGCTACCCACCTCCTCCTCCCAAATTCCTCTTTCAGCTTGCCCTTGGCGTATTCCCTGCACAAATTAGGAAAGACAGCGACCACTAGCTCTACACCCTCGGCCACCTTCGCCGCAATTTCCTTTTCTGCCTCCTCCTTCTGTTTCTCCGCTTTCGGTTCTCCATGACGAAACCGATCCGGATCGGGATCAGGATCCCGATACCCATCATGGGGATTGCGATTAGGGATCGGCAGCGGCTCCAGATATTGCCGAGCAGGATGGGCGTCCTGCACCTGCTGCTGATGCTGCTGATTCTGCTCAAACTGCTGAAGCTGCGGCCGCTGCTGATGAGGAGCAGTAGGAGGAGGAGGAGGAGGACGCCTATTGGCGAGCCACCGAGCCAACGGCTGCGAAGTGGCGTGAAGCCTCGGCGCAGGAGGCGGGATAAACTGGTGCAAGCCGATCTCCCCCCGGTGATGCTCATCTTGCGCCGCCGCCGTTGCCGCCAGTCCCACTGGCGCTACTCGGTCGGGAATGGGAGAATTACTAATAAGGGCGATAGGGGCCGACTCTCCCGATCCCGATGGCCCAGCCTCATGAAGCATCGGCGGAGGAGTTGGTGGTCTATCATCCTGCCCGAAATGGAAAGACGGAAATATGGGCGGATCTTCCGCGGCGGCACCATCCCCACCATCACCGTAAGCGCCACCTCCATCGCCATAGCCATAGCCATCGCCTCGGAGGAAATCCTGCATGAAGGGAAGGAGAGGAAGAGTCTGCTGCTGCTGCTGCTGTTGTAGCTGAACGAGCTGAGCAGGAGGAAGAGCAGCAGCAGCAAGAGGATCTTGCGCAGCAGGCGCTAACAACGGTGACGGTGCGAGCGATATCCCAAGTCCAGCATTCACAGCAAGTTCGTCTATGTGCACCTCCGACCCCGTTGCTCCTCCCTCTACTCCCCCTTCTCCCTCTCCGAAGCTCCATAAATCCATCATTCCCACGCCAACAGGGTAAGAGCAAAAGAACATGGGGTTCTCATTGAGAATATCAAGATCGACGTCGTCATACACAGGCATAAGCATCTGCACACCACCACCTCCATCTCCTCCTTCTCCTCCTCCTCCTCCTCTCCCTCCTCTTCCTCTGCCTGCTCCAGTTATTACTGTTGATGCTCCTCCTCCTCCTCCTCCTCCTGTCTCTTATACACATCTAGATGTGTATAAGAGACAGGCCTTGTACAATCTTTCTCAGCTTATTGTTATTAGTCGAAAGGGTAAAGAAAAAGAGAAAGGGGGAAAAAAAAAAAACTCCCTCCACCTGCCACTTCCCGTCGTTTCCCCAGTCCGGCCCCCATCAAAGACAAGGGGCCTCGCGCCAGTACTTACCACATGCACGAAGAACCAAAAAATATGGCGTTGTATCTTCCCATGTAGTAGCGGAAGATTCATTCTTATTTTGAACATTTGGTGAGTAGTGGACCGAAGACCAAGGTATGCACCACAAAAAAAAAAAAAAAAAAAAAAGGCAACGTATGCACAAACAACCAAAAGAAAAGACAGCTCGAAAAAAAGAAAAAGAAAAAAGAGAGAGCTCGATCATCTCAGGCTCACTCTCGCCTGGCCCCCTCCCCCCGCACGCGTGGCCCGCACGCACACACACACACACACACACACACACACACATACACACACACACACACACACACACACACACNTCCTCCTCCTCCTCCTCCTCCTCCTCCTCCTCCTCCCAATCCTAATCCTCCTCCTCCTCCCAATCCTAATCCTCCTCCTCCCAATCCTAATCCTCCTCCTACAACAGTTCCTAGATCCGAGAACATCGACGGTGGACACGACGATGCCGTCGTCGAATTCCCCGCCGTCAAAGCGCGCAAAGTCATCATGGTAAAATCCAGTCCCTCCGCCATGACCGGCATGTCGAAAGCTGCTCCGTCAGCCAAACCCATGGCGCCGTAAGCCGGTCCTCCTGCCATCGCCGCAGGATAAGGCGAATGGAGCATCCCAGATGACGATCCTAGAGTCAAGCCCAAGTTCAGTTGCTCGCACATCGACGACGACGCCCCTGCCGACCCAAAGGAAGAATCACTACCGTTCAATTCCATCGATAAAAATGGTGATAAGGAGGAATCCTCCACGTCCAGATCTATTGGACGGAATCGCGATCCGTGCTGTAAGAGCAACCCCACGCCATCCCCATTCCCATTCGCTCCGCTTACCTCGCGATCCCCCAACGTCCTCCTCCCATCCGCATGACCATCCATCATGTCTTTCTTCTTCTTCTTCTTCTTCTTCTTCTTCTTCTTCTTCTTCTTCTTCTTCTTCTTCTTCTTCTTCTTCTTCTTATACTCAGAAGGTTGGGAGGATTGTCGGCGGGCCGCAAGGCAGGGTCATGTGGGGAGCCCCCTGAGGATGATCGGAGCGCAACCGATCGAAACGCGTCGGGGAATGTGCGCGTGAGCTGAGATTAGTACGCGCTGCTATGTATGGAAGAACTATCGAAGCGTGTACGAAAGGCAGTTGGCCCCTGTTTTCACTATTCTTCTTCTTCTTCTTCTTCTTCTTCTTCTTCTTCTTCTTCTTCTTCTCTTGATGCTTCGCGGGTGGAAGGAACGATGGGCCGAACGTGAATGGTACGCTCCCTGAGGACGCTGGTGCGCTACCAGCGGGCGGAAACGCGTCGGAGAATGAGCTCGTCGTGTAACTATGGCATTGTGTACGTCGAGATGTAATAGTAATTGATCTTATCCTCGGAGCGCGTGCGTCAAGCGATTGGCTTTCACTGATTCATTCTTCTTCTTCTCCTTCTCTTCCTTGTTATCATTTTTATCACTTGTATTTTCTTCTTCTGCACGCAACTGAGACTCGTGCATGTGGATTCTGCGAGAAAGCTTGAGCAGCAGAAAGCCGTGTTGGCCACTGTTACTTCTCCTTCTTCTTGACCTTCTCCTTCTTCTTCTCCTTCTTCTTCTTTCTTCTTCTTCTTCTTCTTCTTCTTCTTCTTCTTCTTCTTCTTCTTCTTCTTCTCAGACACTTGGTCAGATTGTGCGCGAGAGCTGAGACGAGTATGCGCGGCTTTGTAATGAAGAGCTTTCGATGCGTGTACGGAAGGCAGTTGGCCACTGTTTTCCACTAGTCCACTATTCTTCTTCTTCTTCTCCTTCTTCTTCTTCTTCTTCTTCTCGGACACTTGGTCAGACAGTTAAATGGTGCCGCAAGGCGATTTCGGGGGCAGAGAGCCCAGAGCGCAGCCTGGCCGAAACGCGGCGGGGAAAATGCGATGAAGTTTCATGCTGAGAACTGTACTACATGCCGAGAAATAATGTAAATCTGTCGATGTTTGCGCGAGAAGCAGTCTATGGCCACTGCTTCCACTATTCACTATTCTTCTTCTTCTCCCTCTGCCTCTGCTTCTGCTTCTGCTTCTGCATCTGCGCTTGTAATTGTTCTTCCTCCTTTGCTCCGTGTCCTGCTGCTTTTCCGCCTTCTCGCTGCTTCCCACCGCCAGTTCGTGTGCGTTTCACTATCGGAAACAGCTTTGGATCGTTCCAACAGTTTGACAAGATCACTGGGTGTGTTTTGGGCCTTTTGGCGCTCTTGCTCCTCTCAAGCTTCTCTTCCTCCCGCGCACAAAAAAAAGCAATTTTCGGCTTCGCGGACTCGCGATATAGATCGGAAATCGACGGGAAAGCGCGGCAGATAGATCGCGTGATCGAGTCCACTACGGGGGCAAGGTCCCACTTGCGCAAATTAGGAGATTTCGGCCGTTGATCTTTGCTATCTACGGTCAGTATCTCGTAATTCGTGCAAGTGGGACCTAGCCCCCGGTAGTATTCACTCTACCTGGGAAGGTCGGGATTTACGAATCAACGATCATTGACTGTACGTAGATTGACCAACAGACCGGTTCAAGACCTATATTAGTTTCTCCCGCCAGGCGCCAAATCCCGCCCGCCCCTCCTTGCCGCCGGCCGTATCATCCACCTTGGTCTTCCTCCTCCGACGCGCACTCCGACGCGCAGTCGGAGGAAGAAGAAGTCAAGAGGCGAACGAAACTACCTAGAGGAAGTATAGAGCACAAGGTTGTCACCCTTTTTGTTTGTCAGAAAAGAAACGAGACGAAGACAGGAAGAGAGAGGCAGAGAGAGGACGACCAAGAACCCGAAACGCCGGGCCGAGCGTCAAAGACTGTCTTTTTTTTTCCCCTTCCTCTTCTACAGGGAAAAAAAGGAAAAAGGAAAAAGGAAATACCCGCCTACCGAACCCAAGGCAGAAGAGCTATCATGCGCAAGGCGGGAACTTGCGGGAACTTGTTCCTTGCTCACTCCCTTTTTTTTTGACGATGGAGCGCGGCAAAGCAAAGCAACTAAACGCGACAGCAGTCCATTCTTCCCCCGAATACAACGTAACTGAAATATATAATTGTATGTAGACTGAAATATATAATTGTATGTAGACTGAAAGATATCCTAAAAACAGCTACAATGACCGAACGTTGTATTCGGGGCTACAGGGGTAGTTCTTTTTGTCAAAGACTCCCTCCCTAAGTCCCAGTAGCAGCCTCGAGCTCCCTTCAGTTTCCTCAACCCCTCGATCTCTGGAACGTGTTTGTGGCGAGTGCCGTTGAGGAAACTCAACCTGATTTCTGCACATCTCCACAAACACGTTCGGATTCAGACGTTGAGGAAACGCAACGCTGGTAGGTAATGGGACTTGGCGGCGTGGTGGTGAAGATGGACCGGGGGCTACAGTAGGTCCCACTTACACGAATTAAGCGATGCCGACCGTAGATAGCAAAGATCAACGGCCAGAATCTCTTACTCCGTGCAAGTGGGACCTTGCCCCGGTGTTGCAGATGGACCGGCGAATTGTGGAGTACCTTGCGTTTCGATGTCCCGCCAGTAGAAGTTCGGGACTTGGCGCCCAGTTGCAATACCGGTAGTCGCCATCGGCCAACGTTTTGAATGCATCTGAACTCAATTCCGGCCAGATGCATTCTAAATCTTGCCGGATGGCGAGGAATGCAATGCAACTACCGTAGGCCCTTGCGCCGCAGGTGGGTCGAATAGCATGGTACTTTCCGCCGTTTCGTCCCGCTTTCGTCACGTCATTCCAACCCCGAAAACTCACGAAAGCACCCACGCCCAACGACAGGTGGTTATTACTTATTTTTATTTATGTTGAGGACAGTATCATTCGTCTACTACTCGGACCGAGCTCACCTTCGTCGCTGGGCGCTGACGCTTCGTTCTTCGCACTTTTTGTGAGCTGCCCAAAGAGTTCGCCTTTGCCCAAAGGATGACACGCACAAAAAGTTCGTGCTCCATCTAAATAGGGCCGGGGCAAAATTGGAATCGAACATCTTCGGGGGGTGGGATGGGGGGTGCAACTTCCCAAGAACCAAAAAAAAGAAAGAGAAAAGAAAAGGATAGGGTGTGCAGATGATTTTGGAATCAGCCGGGAGGACGTGTTGATGGACGGGCCGGCTGCGCGGCGGCCCAGCGAAAGAACCTGGCAGCGACTCCGCAGCATGTTGGAGGAGCTTTGGAGGTCGTGTGGCTGCCGTCCCAGCAGAGAACGGGTGTGCTGGAGGTCGTGAGGCGGAGCAAGCGAGCCGTAAGGAAGGCGGTGATGGTGGACCGTGAGGATTGCGGCGGGGTAATTCGGTTTTCCTCCCCCCCTCTTCAACCTGCTGCTTTATGCTGCTGACGGGCGTTTCTTCCGAAGACCCGTCGGTGGGTTCGACGAGGTGTGGCCATACCATCCATTGCTTCATTTTGTTATGGATGGCCATAGGGGCCTTCGTGCTGCTGGCCTTGACGTCTTGGAGCGAGGGTGAATCGGGCCTTCACCTGCCCTGGCCTACAGCCAGGGCCTATTTGGCTATTTGCCAGTTCGGCCTGTGGGACCAGGCCGTGGCCTGACCCCACAGGCCGTGCACTGTTTCAATCCAGTCCCGTCCTGCCCGGTACCACTGTCGGTACCAGGCCAGTCCAGTCCAGTCAGTCCGCTGGGGGTATACCCCAGTTGTTGTCTGTTTTTCGTCATTCATCATTTTTGCACTTGTTGGAGTACGTGCGGTGTTGAGTCTGCGTCGGAGCTGCGCTGTCCCTTCCGGCTCCATCTCCACTTCCTCCTTCCTCTACCCCTTCGTCTCCATCCTGTCGGACCGCCATCCCGGCGGGTCCGGCACACTGGTATCAGAGCGGGAACGGTCCCCGCTCCAGCCCGCCCCTCCTCCCGCATGTAACAGCGGGAATCGGTGTAATTCCGATAGCGGGGTTTTCAGGGTTTTTGGGGGCGAAAACAGCAAAAAATGGCGGAAAGAGCAGCAGCGTGGAGAGAGTGGACACGTGGCGAAAAGGAGAGGAGCATCACGACGCGTGCGCACAAGCACCAACGCCAAGGCCGCCGCACGCGCCCAGCGCCCACGAGCGTGAGCACAAGCACCAACGCCAAGGCCACCGCACGTGCCCAGCGCCCATGCTGCCCCGCTGCCCCGCCCCGCCTCGCTCCCGGATATATATCATCAAGATTCGGGAGTGTTGCAGCTGCCAGGGTTTGAACCTGGGGAGCTATTGCTCATGCGCATGCGTGGCCAGTGCCTTAACACACTGGCCAAAGCCACAGTATGAATTGATACTGTGGCTGGTTGTTGTTGAAGAGGTGATACAACAACTATTTACACCCCTCCCTCCTTCCCCGTCGGCGAGCAGCGAGCAGCGTGCGGCAAAGCTATTTGCCCCCCCCCCGCCCCGGCTGTGGAACTGAAGACCCCCCTGGCTAGGGGGCTGCGCCACACACACATATATATATATATATATATATATTTTCACTATCTCTACACTGTTGCAACAGCAGTCTGGCAACAGCTCAAGATCACCCCCTGGCTTGGGGCTGTATGACTGTGGCAGCAGGGTGGCTGATCAAGATCTCAGCCAACCCTAGATCATCATCACCTCCTTTTTGTTTTGCTGTGGCATCAGGCCATCAACATTTTGAAGGCCAAGATCCTGTGGATCTTGGTAGCAATCTGCTCTTGGACACCCAAGAGCCTGGTATCACCTTTTACCACTGACCTACTACCCCCCAACCTATTTCTCTTCCCCCCTCATCACCTAATCATCTTTTCTCCCCCCCCCACCACTACTCTCTACCCCTACCTCCCTCTCCACCCATCTTCCATAACCTTTTCTCTCCTCCCCTTCCCATTTACCATCTCTCACTAATCTCACCTACTCCTCTCCCCCTTTTTCACATCCTTCTCTCCCATTCCACCACCTTCCTCTCCTCCTTCCCTCCCCCAACTACAACCCCATCATCATCCCTATCCCCCACCTTACCTTTTTCTTTCTCTTCTCACCTCTTTCTTTCTTTCTTCATCACTTTCCCATCCTCCCCACACCCAACTTCGATTTTTCTGTTTTTCTTCTTTTTCTTTCTCTTTGATGTAAAATTTCTCTTTTCCCTCCAAAAACTTGAATCATCTTATTCCCCACTTCTTTTCTGATTTTCTGATTTATTTTTTTATTTATTTTATTTATTCCGAAAATTCAAAATTTTCTGCGGCACCCTAAAATCTGATTAGGACTTAGCCACTCTTGCTTTCGGCACACATCTTGACCCCGTGGGGGTAACGAAGTGCTGCCGAAATTTTTTGTTTTCTTCATACTTAGTCTTTTCAGCACATTTTGACCCCTTGGGGGTAGCGAAGTGCTGACAAAATTTTTCTATTCTACTTGGTCTTTTTCTTGATGGCACACTTCGACCCCATGGGGTTCTTGATGGCACACTTCGACCACATGGGGGTAACGAAATGCTGCCAAAATTTTTGAAAAATTCAAAAACTTAGCTTCTCCTCACTCTCCTCCACCTCTTTATTTATTTATTTATTTATTCATTTATTTTTTCTGAAAATTTTACTTTGCGGCATTGTAAAAATTAGTGTGCTTCTTTTAGTCTCTCCCTTCTCTTTGCACATTTTGACCCCGTTGGGGTAAGAAAATGCTGCCGAAATTTTCAAAAAAATAAGTAAGTTCTCTTTCCTCGCACTTTACATTTTATCTCTTTATTTATTTTTATTTATTCTTTTATTTTATCTTTATCTCGAAAATCCACTGTTTATTATGTTTTCTCCCCTCCATAGTTATTATTTTCTTTTCTTGATTAGGTCACCGCTACCTTCCCCTAACCACCTAAACTCCGGTTAGGGTTTCCCTAGGGTTTTTCTAGGGTTTAGGATTCTCCTAAACCCCCTACTCTCCCGCCTCCTCCCGTCGGGCACCTTGGACCCGAACGGCTCCTCCCCCTTCGAGTGATTTGGCGCGTTCTTCTCACGCGCGACCCGCCAAATCCGGGGTGAGCCGACTCACACATACTCACTCCGCTCCCGCGGTCCCCTTCCTCTTACCGGCGGGCCCCTCTCCCCACACACCCCATGAGCTCTACCTCCCTTTCACTCCCGTCCATGGAAGGGAGTTCCTCTGAGAGATCACCGCGGCGCTGCCCACCTCCCAGGTGAGCGTTCAGCCAGCGGGTTAGGGTCAGGCCCATGCAGACACGATGGACCTTCATGCCACCCTCGTAGCGATCCAAGCGCAACTTAATACGCTTGGACCGTTGCAAGCGCAAATCAATGCGCTTGCCCTTGACGTCAACCGCCTCAAGGGCTCTCCTCATCGCTCTCCCCACCACTCCCATACCCCATCCTCTACCGGCTCCGAGTTCGGCTCCCCTCGACTCCAGAGACGGCGTCACCATGGTTTCCCCTCCTCTGCGGGTCAGGCCCAGCACTCCCCCTCAGCGGTGGCGAGTGCTGCTGCCGCTCAGCCCACCCCGTCTGTTGCGACAGTTCTTCCGACCACGGCCGCCCCTACCGTCTCGGCTACTGGCGTAGGTGCTGCGGTCCAGGTACCGCCTTCTGGCCCAGCAGTTTCATCGACCCACACCGGGGTTGCTTCCCAGCTTCCCGCACCGGTCGCGGCAATACGGCTCCGCCCTCTTCTTCCTGCCTTCGCTCCCCCGCCCCCACAGCAGGGTACCTCCCAGGCTGGGATTCCTCCTCCCACTATGAGACCCGCTCCACCCCCTCCACCTCCGACCCCGCGCACCCAGCGAGTGGCCACTTTACAGGTCACCATTGCGCAGGCTCAGGCGGAGATTCTCGCTCTGAGACAGCCTCACCCATCTCAGGCTGCCCACCCTTCCTCCTCGACCACCCCTTCGGTCCCCGTGATGCAGGCTCGTTTCCCTCGACCTGCTCCTCAGCCTATTCCCTCTTACCTGGCTATTCCGGGACAGCTGCCCGTGGTCGTTGCCTCCTCGTCTGCTGGTCCATCAGCCAGCGGCCATGACCCACAACCTTCCCCCACCTTCGCCCCTGCAGCGGCCTCGACTTACGCCGCCGCAGTGCACTCGCCTCGATCTCTCTCCCCCCGCCATCAGCACAGTGGACATCCTCCTGTGCGCACCACAGACATTCCCGAGTATGATGGCACATCCCGTGTCTCTCGCTGGTTGCA
>BFEA01000441.1:446956-467526 GCA_003427395.1 Chara braunii
GGACGGATCCTCCCCCCTCGAGCAGTTCGACGCCTTCGTCCCACTCGCGACCCGCAAAATCCGAGGCGAGACGACTCACACATACTCACTTCGCTCCCGCGGTCCCCTTCCTCTTACCGGTGGGCCCCTTTCCCCACACACTCCTATGAGGACTACCTCCATTCCCCTTCCGGCCATGGAAGGGAGTTCATCGGAGGAGATCGCCGAGGTGCAGTGCGCAGTCAGCGGCTCATGATCAGACCCATGCGGACACCATGGACCTTTATGTCGTTCTTGTAGCAATCCAGGCACAACTTAGTACGCTTGGACCATTGCAAGCGCAAATCAATGCGCTTGCCCTTGACGTCAACCGCCTCAAGGGCTCTCCCTACCGCTCTCCCCTTCACTCTCACACCCCATCCCCTATCAGCTCACCGACTGACTCCCCACGACTCTAGAGACGGAGACATCGTGGTTCCCCCTCCTCTACGGGCCAGGCCTAACACTCCCCCTCAGCAGTGGCGAGTGCTGCCGCCGCTCAGACCACACCGTCTATTGCAGCAGTTCTCCCGGCCCCGACCGCCCCTACCGTCTCTACTGTTGTCGCAGGTGCTGCGATCCAGATACCACCATCTGGCCCCGCAGTTTCATCGACCCATCCTGGTGTTGCTTCCTAGCTTCCCGCACCGGTTGCGGCAATACGGCTCCGCCCTCTTCTTCCTGCCTTCGTTCCCCTACCCCACAGCAGGGTACCGCCCAGGCTGGGATTCCTCCTCCCACTGGGAGACCCGCTCCCCCTCCTCCTCCTCCGACACCGTGCACCCAGTGAGTGGCCACTTTACAGGCCACCATTGCGCAGGCTCAGGCGGAGATCCTCGCTCTGAGACAGCCTCACCCATCACAGGCTACCCACCCTTCTTCCTCTACCACGCCTTCGGTCCCTATGATGCAGAGGCCGCTCATCGTTTGCTAGTCGTTTTCGTCGCCCGGCTCGACCTGGAGCGTCATTCTCTCGGCACTAAAGTTCTCTCGAGTATGGAGAGGACGCCTCAGTCGTGCTCAACCCTACCATTGGGGACGCCCCCGAGGACATCGAGCTTCGGGATGTCATCCAGTACCACTTAAATGACGACACTATCCCGGTGGCCGAGTGTCTGCAGATGGCCATGTCTGTCATGGGTCGTGCGAGCAGTCAGGTTGCACAGGCTGGCGCCCACACACCCACGGTTCCTCAGATAGACCTCCCGCAGGGTTTGTCCCTCTTCGCGGAGCTCTAAACCCTGAGGAGCGAGCCGCCCTCGAGGCCCATCGCGGCTGCCTTCATTGCCGCCTGGATGGACACACCTCGTCACGGTGTCCATACCATACCGCCCTCAATTGACACTATGCTGAAATCTCTCATCAGCGTCGATCTCGGTCCCCCCCCGGCTCCGCCCGGTGTCGGAGGGCGCGGTGTCCCGGCCCTCCTCCGTGTACCAGGTCCCCTGCTTGGTACAATCCCTCGCGTCGGTGCCTCAGCCTGTAGACGTGTCTTGGGTTTCCGTTGTCGATTAGTGCCCAGGCTGTGCTTCGACTCAGACCAGTCCTGGTGGTTGTGCCCTTGACAAAAGGGGTGCGCCACAGGACTTCCATTGGTCCACGCAGGCTCGGCGCCCTGCTGTGTAGCAAAGCACAACCGGCCTGTGGCCGTGGTAGCCACCGGGTTCGCCCTGGGACGTGGAAGTGGGAAGGCAGGCTCAGCCTTTTCAACTGCGCGTCGAGCGTCCCTCTACTGAGTTATGGGTTAGGTGTGTGAGAAACAATCGCTGTCGGAAAAGAAAAATCTGAACAAAAGAAATAAAATGAAAATAAAGATATAAAAGAGAAAAAGAAAATAGGAAGCCTGATCAACGAGTGGATCAGAGTTGTCGCTTTGGTCCGGAATAACCTAGCGGCGGTTGTCTACTGTATCGTCTGAGTTTCCTTTTTTCTTTGTTATTATTTTTAACATTAATTTTATTATTACTAACTTATTGACCTTTCAGATACAGCTAGGGAGGCCAACGGCTCGGGTTTCGAGTCCAGGCAGTGGTATTGCGGTTCAGGCAGGCTTAACCCTTCGAATATCACATGTACCTGGCCTGCGCATCTGGGTTTCGCGCAGTAGGGCCCCGGTAGCGGCCCCGGTAGCTGCATTGGAAGCCAGGTACAATGTGGTATGAGTGGACTTGTACGGCTATTTAGGCGGAGCAGCAGCGCGGGAAGGGAAAAATTTGAATCGCTACCCTTTTCTTTCTGTGATTATTATTATCATTATTATTATTATTGTTTTACCGGTTTTGGGACGCGGCCTCCCTTTTTGTTTTCGGTCACTTCGCGAAAAAACCCAACGGTTCGAATTCGAACCCGTTTAATTTAGTGGCCTAGGAGGGCCGACTTTTCGCTGCTATTCCGCAACTGTCACACTCGGCAAAACGCTGCACGGCAGGACCCCAAAAGGAGGGCGACCCGCGACCGCATCGGTAGGAGGCCTATCACCCCCCCCCCTTGGGGAGGGTCATAAGCCCCCTCCTTACCATCGGACGCAGACACCCGACAGAGGTAGATCGACGGGCACGTTTTAAAGTGAAAAGTGCGCTGTTGGGGTCCCGTTATGGGATCGCTGATTTCTTTACGAAAGTTGACTCTGCAGGATTAGGGGTTGGTAGTAAACTGAGAGTCACTCTGCCGGTGACTGTTGAGTTTTAGACTCGGATGAATTTTAAGAGAAGTAAAATATACCTTTTTTTTATTTTGTGCTTTTGAAAGGACCTTGTCAAGACTCCCCGTTTAGTACACAGGAAAGCGTGGTCTCTCTGAGTCCTATAAGAAGAAGGTTACCCGTGGATCTCTCGGTAGGTTCGTTGGGGCTATCGCACTAGGAGAAGAGATAGTGTCAGGGCGTTGAAATTATTGGCTTTTGATAGACTGCGCTCTAATAGCCTGTTCTCCTCAGGTGCAGTGCGAGACCGGTTATTGCAAGGAGGGTAGCTATGGCGCTACATGGGTACAGGCCCGGGTACTGGTATCACCAGGCCCGCCGGAAACCCATGTTTGGGGAAGGGCCCTGGATCACAGTTATACTCAACCATGACAGAGGGGACGAGTTGAGGCTGAAGATTAACGTGGAAGGGGCTAAGGAGGAGGAGATGCGGAATGACTCAAAACTGCAGGCCGCTATTACTGAGGCGAAGGACCGGGCGGAGCGGCGCTGCAGAAGAGACGGGGTCATAGCAAGAATGCAGGTAACGGTCTCATATCATGAGACCGAGACCTCGATGGATATGACAGACTGGGAGCAGGCCCACTTGGAACGGGACTCAGGTGGGGAGAGCGAGATGAGCGAGGCGGAGGACCGGGAGACAGACCTCCGGTCCAGGATCAGGCCAGGCGAGATCCAGAGATACCACCGAGCCGCAAAACCGGTGGAAGAGGGACCTGAGGCCAGCTCTCAGCAGCTGACTGCCAGAGGCCGTGGAGTGGGTAAGAGGCCGAACAAGGGGGAAAGGCAGGCCTAAGAGAATGCGCGCTCTCGGGGGACAGGACAAAACTCAAGAGAGAGATGCAAGTGCAGTGGAACAGAGTATGCATGGGTACTCGTTAGACACGTGGCGCGGTCTAGGTAAGAGAATGGGGAGTACGCCCGACAGGCGCGTAGCAGTTTTGTAGAGTGGAACGGAAGGGTCAACGACAGGTGAAGAAGAAAGAAA
The DNA here is from genome assembly GCA_003427395.1 of Chara braunii. Taxonomy (NCBI): domain Eukaryota; kingdom Viridiplantae; phylum Streptophyta; class Charophyceae; order Charales; family Characeae; genus Chara; species Chara braunii. The sequence continues at coordinate 450,664 of BFEA01000441.1, forward strand.
TGAGAACTGGATGCGTGTGCAAGAATGCTGACATCAGCTGAACTGCAATGTGCGAGTAGTCAGCGAGGGGAAGGACACATTGAGATAAGTCGTGCTGATAGGAGCGTGAAAGGCAGAGAGTTCACAACCACGCGGGACAGGTAACGGATCAAAAGAGAGAGTGGCGAGGGTCAACGAGAGGAAGAGGCGGAGCAAATGAGTGGGGACGCGCGATCTTGCTGGATACAATTGATGTCAACAACTGTCCCCAGGGCCGTTCGCTGTTTTCTTGGTGGTTACCAAGCCATGGCGAGTTTTCGGACCGCTGTAAGGGATTAGGAGTGGTGCGTGATCGTGCCAAGTGGCAAAAGGATGAGTCTTCTCCTTAGTTTCTTGCGGTCCACTTCGGGAGATCAGCTCTGGAGAGACAAGGAAGTGGACACTACTTGGAAACACACGCGTGATCTGCACTGGCGGAGTGGGTGCATACTTGACAGTTGACACGTGACAGGGACAAGAGACACGCGAGGGTCAACGGCAGAGAGAGAGAGGGAGAGAGAGAGTTGAACGCGCATGCTTGGTGAGGTGCGACAAAAATGTGTGTTAGCCTGTAAGCTAGCTAGGGATAGTGAATGGACGAGGCTTCTAAAGTAGAGAGAGGGAGGCATGAAAGAATCAGTGTGTGTGTGGGCGAGCTGCGGGAGAGACGGGTAAGCGCGAGATAGTTACAAACGAGTAGACTCTGGACGGAAAAGTGAGAGACAGGAGATGGGGGTGAGAGGTGATCGCAGGGGAGCATGTTTCTTGGCTGAGGCTGACTGCTTGGGGTGTGTTCACACCGTGTGCCTGCAAAGAGGTACAGTGAGCCGTTTGGCTTGACGGGCGCGGCCTTCAGACACAACCCCTGATGACGTAATCGCCGGCGAAGAGGTGAGAGTCACGATTAAGGGAGAGGTGCGACAGCGTGTGAAAAGGGACCAGTTCGGAAGGGAGGGGGAGACTGGAATATGTGTGAAGCATGTGCTTGGCCCCACTACTTGTCGTGTTCTTGAGCTTGCCAGTGGCGTCTAGAAGTAAAAAAAAAACACGTGGAATATGTACCCTCTGAGTGCAGAGAGGCGGAACCGGGTTTTCAAGCGGGGCTGCCGTTCCGAGCCTTTTCGTTTTACGACAGCGTTTTCCTTGGGTAAATTTGTGTTGAGTTTGAGGTCCTGAAGCATATGCGAACCTCTTACTCATTATTTCCTCGAAGTGGAGCGGGGCGGCGAGCTAAGTCCGTGCTACAAGGGACGACGGACTATCGAGTTCCGTTCTAAAGGATGAGAGAGATGGGAATTGGTTTAAGTGAGCTGGAAGATTAACGTTAGGATTAATGGAGTCTGACGTCTGATGGGATGAGAACGTGTGCTCAAGCTTGTACGCAAGGACTAGTCACCTTTGACGAGGGTAATGGTGGTGAGACTGAAAAAACTGAATTGAGTAACAACTAAGTATGCTTGGGTGTTGAAAAGTTACGTCGTTAAGAGGGAATAGCTAGTTAACGGTCATGATTGACGGAATCTTAATAAAACCCCAATTGTTGCTTTCGTGTGTAATCTCGATAGGGATTGCTTTTCATTTTCCGGTACTGAGTGTAATCTCGATAAAACTTGCTTCCATTCTTCGGTACCGTTTTCTTTAATTCTCGCTCTCAGCAGAAGTATTTTCTTCTGGCCAATCACGTGACTCGGGTACTTGCCCTGCTACGACCTTACCTGAAGGATTTTTGCACTACTTCGCATAATTACTCAAACTAAGTCAATTGATGAATAAGAGGAAACTGGTCCTGAGAAAAATCGCTTATCTGCTGGCTAAGTTTCTAGTCGATGGAGATTAGTAGCCAGCTCTGCAATCTAGTTAATTCAACTGTAGAATGAGCAATGGGTAATCGATCAAGAACATGAGCGCATTTGTGGGATTGATGCATTTCACGTCATGCAATACTCAGAGGGACATTCAATTGAGCCTGGGCACTAATTCCCGTGGACCGGATTTTTGAGTCATAAATATGAATAAAGTGTAATAATTCTATAAATTGTTGTGATATGTTGAGACAATTCAGAGGGAAGCCTGTAGACCGAAAGCTTCATATTTGCGAGCTCATATCAGTGAATGTGAGTCTGGCAAATGATCGAGTGACTCAGTTGTTGCTTTTGGGGCAACAGTACCTGAGGACTACTCGAGTGAGGCCTATTGGTAGGAGTCCCTGGATGTATTTTGGGACGAGCTTGTAATCAGCTCGAAGTTGCGCAGAGTTTCCAGATAACTCAGACTCAGGTATCACTCCAGATAGTGAATGAGGGGTACTGTGTAGCATATGAATGGGGCTCGCTGTTGCATTATCCGTGTGAAAAGGGACTTCCGCTGGTATCGCTTCCGCACCTCCTTTCATGCTCAATGGACTGTGAGGTGTTTGTTTGAGTCCATCACACAAGTAATCATTACTAACTGAAGCTGGATCAGATGCTGAACAGGGGCTAATCGGTTGCGTGATTCGTCAAAGTAAGAACCCCTATCTGTGCAGTCTTATGTGGGAGGACAAAACAGACCCTCGCCGATAGTAACCCAAACCTTGCTACCTGGGGTTTTAGACCCAGTGGTAAGTGGCTCCGTCGAAACCTCGGTAGGAAAAATCTCCCACTCGAAAGCAAATGGTTATGAGTCTCTGACCTTCCAATTTCGTAAGATGTCCGATCCTTCAACCCAGTAATCTGTGTGAGCTCGCTGGCAGCACGCTATCAATGAGACGCGCTGCATTAAGACTACTGGGAATAACACAAACAGTTTCCCGGTCGTATGAAGGGAATGTGTTAGTAGCACCCGGTGTGTGACCTGCACACGGGCATATCTGCGTGAAAACACCAGCTGACAGTGGGAGGAAGTATAAAGAATTCGTATCTGGGATGGTTGACGCAGCACTACCAGCTGAGCTGGCCTCACGCCCTAAATTGAGAGACTGAGTCAGAGGTTGTCTGTGGCGGGAATCTTCGTAGTCTTGCCCCTATAATCAGTGAAACAATAGTAACATCATGTTCAGAAGAGTGTAGACTCTGACATTGTGAACCAGGCTTTGGAGAACCCCAAAACAGATCCAAGCAACCTTAACGCTGACCCGGACAACTCAAACGTAGGTTCGAACAATTCAATACAGGCTCAGACAACTCTGTGTAGGACCGGAAGACTCAATGCAGCCCCAATTTGCTTACTCCCAGACTCGGCGAAAACAAGCCTTTCACAGCGGGCAGCTCAGACAGTAAGTGATCAGGCGCAGAGTCGGCAGAACATCTCTAATCTTGTCAGAACTCGTCTGGCAGCCCTGTGATACAATCGAAGTAACAGTCTAGGGGTTAAACCTCGTCACGGATCTGACCCAGTATTCTGGCCAGTAAAACCCTTGGTGAAACTCTAAGTTGCTTGGTAGCGGGGGAGTCGTGAAAGACAAGGAGATTTTTGTGATAAAATGTGGTGTTACTATGAGTAAACGTAAGGACTGGGAGTCGGAGGCAATCGCATGCATGGAACTTCAGAAAAAAAAACAAAGAGAAGACGCAGTCCAAAAAGTTGGGGAGAAAAAGTACATAGAGTATGTGGTCTATTTTAATGACAGTGACGACAAAGTACACAACGTTGGTTCGTCACTAGAGACTGTAGAACAGGCCAGGGCAAAGCTCGAGTGAGCTTGGCTGTGCCTAAATTACCCCCTCAGGAGCTCCATAGGCTTCAGGCCAGCTAGCACTTATTAAAAGTTTGTGACCTTGCTACGGAGTGATACCATGTGATTCGACGCTCAGGTGACTCAGTACTCAGGACAATACTCAGTACTCAGGGCCGTACTCAGTACTCAGGACAGTTATCAGTACTCAGGGCCGTACTCAGTACTCAGGGCAGTGCTCAATACTCAGGATAGTACTCAGTACTCATGGCAGTACTCAGTACTTAAGACAGTATTCAGTACTCAAGGCAGTATTCAACAATCAGAACAGCAACCAGAGCAGCTATCAGATCAGCAACCGGAAACAACAACCATAAGGCAGTGTTTAGGCACAGCGTTCGGTCAGCATTTCCTCAGCAGCTAAGTCGAGTATCGGCCAATTATTTATCCACTTAGCTATCAGTCCCTCACCCAATCCGCCTTCAACTAGCTGCAGACATTTTTCAAACGGTTTCCAGGCAATTCTTGGACAATTTTCAAACAGCATTCTGGCAACAGCCAACGGCAACTTAACTGTAAAGCAGGATGTGAATAGGCTTTTTCCTCAGAGAGTATTAACATGAGTCTCGGATGGAAAGATGGAAAGTGGGAACACGGTTAGAGTGACTTGTTCACTGCATCAAGTCACGGCAGGGGATTGGAGAAGGAGTGCAGCTGAGGACTATAGCCATCAAACAGTTATGATGATGGAACATGCGTTGACCTTGGTGAGACATCACACGAAAATTGAGTATGCTTATTACCTGTACGACAGAAACAGTAGACTCTGCGCTACCATTTCCTCCGTGGGTTCAGTTGAGGAGGCGAGGATGACTATTCACGGGTGTCAATGAGAAGACTGCGTCAAACTAAGGCAAAGTGAGTAAGACCGAGTTGTCCCTGAAACTGGATCCAGTCAAAGCGCACAGCAGATTACCAAGACACAGACAACAGCTAGCATTAAGTCATTACAGCCATTAGCAGGCCAGCAATTCTGAGATTGATAAGACAATCAGCAATCTTCGCAGAGCCCTTCACTAATCAGACTAATGCAGGCTGACACAATCACGGGGTAGGGCAAGTAAATCCGATCATAGATTGTCAACAATCTGCAGACATCAGTGAGAGAGAGTTCAGCAAACAAATCAATAATCAACTCAGCAATCCAACAACCAACTCAAGAGTCGGATCAGTAGCAATCAGCAGACAACAGACGTCATTTTCCATGAGTGCAGTTGAGTCCTTTCGAGTCAGCGAGTCAGTGCTGGCCAGTCTCAATCAGTTTTCATGCAATTTTCGTTGCCTCTGCTACCAGTCGAGTCCATGAACGCAGTTTTCATGCAATTTTCCATGACAACAATTTTCATGCAGTCGAGTCAATCAGTTTTCATGGAATTTTCGTTGAAAGCGGCATTCCGCTATCAGTATGCCAGTGCCACTGGTTTCAGACAGGGAGATCTATCAATCTTCGTTGTCCAGACCAGTTTTGCTGATGGTACTATCCACGATCTAAGGCCTTACCTGAAGAAAGGCAAGGAGGCTCATGAGCATTTCGATCCGGTCTGGATCTCAACCACCAAATATCTTGAGCAGAGAGAGAGGGAGCTCGATGAGAGTGACACTATGTTGATCCGCAGCTTTGGGCCCAAACTATACATTAACTATCCTAAGCCTCCCGTTCCTGTCCTTCTCATAGATGGCACGAGTTGACTTGATATGATCAGCTTGGCAAAAAGGTACGTCTCTCTTGCAGTGATCGACATTGAGGCGTTGACTGAGCCCACCGAGTATCTGTACCTCATACGAGGGGTTTTTTCAGTGGACGGACTGCCTACATTGTGGGAGGAGTTCTGCTCTATGGTTAACTTTCGTGTTATGTACCTCGGATGGTCATGCTCAGAGCTTGCAGGCTTCAGGTGGCTCTTTGCCACGAGGCCTCAGTCTCAGATTGTACGCGGGCGTGGGTCACAACACCGGAGATGAACAGCTGTTCCGAATCAAAATAAAAGATTCCTAAGACCGGGGACCGGTGAAGACCGTAATTGAAGGGTCTCGCTCGAAGCCGGACGCACACAACAGGAAGGGATTTGCATTATTTAATTTATTTAGTTATTGCAATCACATCCAAAATCCTGTGTGACAGCCTGTTGGCTTTCCGGTCGCTTGGAGTGCCTTGACTGGAAAAAGTGCGACACCGGCCAGCCCCACCCATCTAGCCATGGTGCAATGTGCCACTGAGGCCTCACACGTAGCCGGCTTCCCGACCACCGAGTTGCGGTTTGCCCCTTTGGCTACCCCACTAGAGGATCCTGAGGATACGACAAATGCAGTTCCCTCTGCGCCGTCGTCTGTCGAGGTACCATCTGCCTCACAACAGACTGTCGCATCTAGCGCTTCAAGTTCCCTCTCGAGACTTCCGACGCGTCGCGCCATTCGCTCAGCCCATTGTAGCGCTCAGCTGGCGACTCGAGACGACGTTGTGTCATCTCTCCTGGACTTTAGCATTCTTCAAACTCGCCAGGAGCGACTCACGAGACACGTCTACGTCCTGCGTTGTCTTCTCGCTCTGCTTTCTGACCCTGATCGCACCCTACCCATTATCCCTATTCCCCTAGGGACATCTACGAGGGTGTACCGCGCTTTATGGGACTCTGGCTCGCAGGGAGATTTCGTTCACCCTCGAGTGGTTGAGGAAGCTCGCCTAGCTACCTCTGGGTCCCGCTTTCCTATCTCCGTTACCCTCGGAGATAACAAGACACAACGCTTCTTCAATCAGACAGTCCCCAACCTCCACTTCTCCTTCACCCTCCAGCCACCAAATAATACCCAGGTGCCTCGGCGCTACCATTCCTCCGCATACTTCGACGTGTTGGAGATTGGGTACGACTTTATCCTTGGCACTCCCTGGTCTCACCGGTTCCGTAGCACAGAGGCCGAATGGGCGACCGAGACACTCGTTCTCAAAACGAAGTGTGGTCAGACCCATCGCGTCCCCTTCATTGGAACCACGGACGACACTCCTCCCGACCTACCTCCCAAGGACACTCGTCCCCACCCCGACATCGCCTTCACTTCCCCTCATCAGTTTGCTCACTTCATACGACAGAAGGATGTCATGCTCTACTCAGTGAACGTCATGGATCTTCTTCGCTATGATTCACTCTGTCCTGAGGTTGAGCTCATCACTCTGGAGCCCGATCCCCCTGACCCTTCCTCCATCTTTGCAGCTCCCATCTCTACCTCCACCCGTCAGCCTGCGGATACCCCCTCCACGTCCCAGGCCTCTGCGCCGTCGACTGTCGAGTCCACACATACGTCTCGTTCCGACGCAGACGCTGAGGAACTCACACGGTCCACGACAGACTTAGAGTCGGCCGTTCGCGACCTGATTCGAGAATACTGCGACTTTTTATTAATTCAAAGAGTTTGACAAAAATTTGACTTCGTAAAGTCGAAATTATATTTTACATTCATATTTGGGTTTGTATAAATATGAGAAGCCTACTTTTATAGGGGAAGTGTTGTCCAAAATTCTTACAAATTTAAAAAGGCGAGGCAACTTGCAGGAACATTATGTGATTTGTTCATGAGGAGGGGTAGATGATCTTAGGCATTCCTTCCTGTTGCGCAATAAACAATACAAATGATGAGACAAGGTAAGATAAGTTTGGAGAAGTTACGATGACAAATGGTCAGAGGATGAACTTCTGCTTTTAACTGGTCTTAGTGTACCACGATCATACACATAAGCTTCATGATCTTCTTAATAGAATCAAAACGTATTTCAGTAAAAACCTGTATAAAAAATCGTCGTTCTTTTCTCTTTTTCTCAGTCTTAATAGCAACTTTTTTAACTCCTCCAGACATTTGGTTTCAATTTTTGTGTGTTTTACCTATTTATGGTGTGATAGAATTAGCTATATTTTATGCTTTTAAAAAAACAATTGTTCGGAATGTTGAGAAATGCATTTTCTTGGACAGTACCGAATAAAAGATGTTAGAGAATGATTGGTAAAAGGAAAATCAGATTTTAAGAGGCGTAAACTAATTTTGACTCAAGTCGAAACAACCAACGATCACTGTTGATCGTGCCCGTTTATTGACACTTGTAAAAAACGGTTTTGTGCTCTGCTCAATTTTGGTTTCCTTTTTAGTATGTCGGTGATTAGCAACCGGATTGTTACACCCCATAATAAATGGATCACTCGTGTTTGTGTATTTTTTTCAGAAAAAAAAAATGAATTAGCAGTGTAAGGGAAGGTGATGGAAACAAAGCAACAAAAGGTGCAAGAGATTGTGAAGGAGTTAAGAACTAACTATAGCAGAGGGAAATATTACAAGTATACATCACTGAATCCTTATCTTCAATTAGTGGAACCCATCCGAAGACAATATCTTTAGATGACACATATACAAAGAATATCATGAGGAGTACTATGCCTTCTTTGAATCTGTTTTTTATTTTATTTTAACTTCACACTTGCTCCAATCCATTCATGGGGACCATCATGTGCTGGGAACAGGGCCCAACGTCCCTTACAAAGACTATTCAAGCTCGAGATGGTTACTGAAGTTATTACCCGAGTTTGACTTGAAGCTTCTAGATAGTCTTAAACTGCTATAAAACAATAATACACTTGGAAGCAGTATTTGTAAGGCCTGGACCCCGTCGGAAAAGTGTTGGAAAAGTGACGATTTTCGGGTTCCCGTGGAAAGGTGTCTGGAAAAGTTTGCCTGCGGAATGACGGGACCCCACCGAAGATTTCCAGAAGACAGTTTCCACGAGCCTGGAAAGGCTGAAAACTGGAGATGGACTGGATGGTCGTCGCTGATGGCCATTCGAAGGGGTTTTGTTCCCGTTTCAGTTGTCCACTCATAGTCGGGGGATGACAATGCGTGATAAGTGCACCATTGTTCGGCGACAATGCGGGTACCCACTGCGTCGTGGTACCCGAGCTGCCAACGACTACATTTTTGTTTGTGTGCGGGCCACGACCGGTGGCATGGGGGCCATTGGGAGACGGAGTAGATGGAGGAAGGTTGGGGGAGGGGGGGGGACGGGGGGACGGGGGGACGAGGCGGCTGGGGGTTGGCACATTTGGGGGGGGAACGTTGTTTTCTCTGTTCGATTATGTCATTACGAACCCTGTGCTTGGAAGCAGTTAGTGGTGTCGCTGGCAGGGGGAGTGCTCCCTCCATCCCTTGCTTGTGGTGTAGAGGATGACATATATGTCGTCGTGGAGAAGTGGTGGACGAACACGTGTGACGAGGGCGTTGTCGGAGACCACTGTTTATTTTACCCCGCACCCCATTGACGACGACTGGGATGCCATGGTCACCATCGTCTTCATCGTCGTCCAGTGGGTGAACTGCAGGAATGTGGCAGCTATGGCCTTCCTCCAGGTTGCGGCGACCCTCCCCATGTGTGCGACACCTGTGTCGATTGCGCTGTTGGTTATCGCGGGCGCTGTCATGCACAGTCTGTCGCTCACGAGCGATGCCATATACTCGATTGCCAATCGCTTGGATGGGAGGCAAAGGCTATGGGTGCTGGAACGTAGTGGAGAGGTGTGGAAGGATCTTCTGAGGGTGGGGTTACATCACGATAGGGTCTTACAACGCTTTTGCAAACTCGCTCGACAGTTGTTCAACGGCATCCTCGCTCAAATTGCTCCCCATATCCAACAACAAAGCACGAATTGGAGGCAGCCAGTTCCTGTGGGGTAGAAGTTTGCTTGCGCTCTAATCAGGTGGCGGCATGGGGCTACTACAGGCAGACAACGCATGGTCTGGAATTGGGTCTGTGCAATGCCCTACGAAGTAATGAGGACGTCGCTGATGCCCTTATCAAAGAGTACGGCCACACCATATCCTTCCCGACGGGGAGGAGGCTACAAAAGATGATGGATGCGTTCGAGCGAAAAGGTTTCCGAGGTTGTGTGGGGGCAATCGACTGCACCCATATCTACCTTGAGAAGCCTAGAAACGAGAGGTCGGAGTGCTACTACGACCGAACAGGCCAGTTTTCCATCGTCGCACAAGTAATGTGCGACCATGAATCTCGCATCCCCAGCATGTACGTCAGATGCCCGAGATTTGTTCATGATTTGTGAGTCTTGCAAATATCTCCTTCGTATGACATGGCACAAGAGGGAGGGGGTGTTTTGGGTTGTGGCTTAGTGGTTTTGAGAGATGGGCGGCATGTCGGTCACTATCTGCCCAGTGATGCAGGCTATCCTCTGGTGCTTTGGATCATGAATCCGGACTAGCGCGGTCCAAGGATGCCTGTGCAGGTTGTGTATGATGACTACCATACTTCTGCCCGGTCATGCATTGAGAGGACTTTTGGGCGGTTGAAAGCGGCGTGGAGGCACTTCATCAGGCGTCAACTCTGGAATATGAAGACTTTATGCAAAGAGTTCATGGCTGTATGCATTCTTCATAATTTGATGGTGGACTCCAGGGTGGTGATTGATGAGGACCTTCAGTCAGACAACAGCGATGACGACAGTGATGAGCACGTGCACAACAGGCGTCGACGCCGTCCTCGAGTAAGCCTCGCAGAGCCCACGGCCCAGCAACCTCCTCCGGATGACGACCCTGTGGACAACACCTAACTTGGCAAGGCCATCGGATTGAGCCTTGTGACGCACGGGAATCATCACAGTCCCGTTGATGGTGCTCCTCAACTGAGTCCTCGGCAAAGATGACGAGGTTAAAAATAAATAAATGAATTAAAGTTCATGGTAGCCACGATTGGATGGCCATAGGGTGAGCATGCCACTGTTTTCATGGCGTGTTTTCGCCGTGTTCGGTTCATGATTGACAACGTTCCCGTTTTCTACTCTCTTATGAATTGGTAATTTATTTCTGGTGCCGTTGATCTCTCTCTCTCTCTCTCTCTCTCTCTCTCTCTCTCTCTCTCTCTCTCTCTCTCTCTCTCTCTCTCTCTCTCTCTCTTTTGAAAGTTGTGCACACACACACACTTGCAAAGTTGCAAAGACATGTGCGCGCTTGCGAACACACATACACACACACTCAAACACACGCACACTACCACCCACCTGCCCACACACACACACACACACAATCAGTTTTATGTTTGTCTGTTTTGCACTTGTTGTCTGTCCTCCCTCTGATCTTTTTCTACGTATTTTTGCTTGCCCAACTGAGCACCCTTAAGTAGTGCCAAACAGTCGATGGTTCCTCGTTTGGAGTGCCTACTGCACTCTTATGGGGGCCGCTTGGTTCGGGGTGTCTGTGTTGTCTGTAGGTGATGACGGATGTTTGTCGGAGTGACTCCCACTTGGAACCAACAGTCTGCGGGGTTCAATCGTGATGTGTGTAGTCGTGTGCTGCTTTGCTCCGTGATGGATGTGTGGAGGTCCTCGTCTGTGCTCCGCCGCTGCCTTGCTGCCTGTCCCGCTTGCTTCGCGTGTGGCTCTCTGCGAATTGCTGTGTTCGCTGCGTGGTGTGGCCGTGTTGTTGGTGTTGCCTTGTGCTTCGCTGCCGTGCTGCTCATCCGCTGGTCCTGCCTTCCGTGTTTGCTGCTTGTGTGCCCTGTAGATTGGTTGCCTTGTTGCTGGTGCCTTGTGCTCCGCTCCACGGTTGCGGAGCTGCTGGTCCGCTCGCCCTGTCGTCCCTTGCAGTGTGGTTGCCCTGCTGTTGTTGCCTTGTGCTTCACTACATGGTTGCCGTGCTGCATGTCCTGTGTGCCATGTCGTTCCTTGCAGTCTTTTTTGGCGTTGTGCAGCTGTGTTGCCTCAAATGTGTTGCCTGGTGGTCCACAGGGTTGCGGCCCGATGCTATGTTCCGCTTGGGGACAGTCTGCCTTCAACAAGGGTGAAAGGGTTCATGACCCAAACCATCAAATACGGAGATTCCGCAGATTGTTGAGGGTTCAGCCTCCTGATGAGTCGGTGCAAATCCGACGAAACAATATATCATCAACAATTCATCATGGTCTTTAGATTTTGAAACAACTGCGGACGCGGCATGTTTTGAGTTCCTAAAGGAACGAAAAACAGGCCTTCGGCGATTGTGTCAGGGACTCAGTTTGAAAAGACGTTCGTTACTCAGGCCGGCAGTGGTGTCAAGGCGGAGATTTCATTACGGTCACACCGCGCCGCGGCTGCAAGGACAAAAAAAAGGTTTTGTTTTGTTTTTCTGGTCGGTCGCACCGCGCCACGCTGTGCCGCGGCTGAAAAAAATAAAAAATAAAAAAATGGTGCATCGGCCCCATGGTCTGGCCCTGTCTCTTATACACATCTAGATGTGTATAAGAGACAGGTGTGTGTGTGTGTGTGTGTGTGTGTGTGTGTGTGTGTGTGTGTGTGTGTGTGTGTGTGTGTGCGGGTGCGGGTGGTAGTGTGCGTGTATTTGAGTGTGTGTGTCTATGTTCGCAAGTGTGAGCATGTCTTTGCAAGCGTGTGTGCGTGTGAGGCACGCTGAAACGATTCAGCAGATGCACATTCATGTTTTCTCGCGTTCTTTGCAAAGTGACGACAGTCATGCATCCAAACACATCACACAACATATGCACAACAACAAACATATCACAAAATGGTTTCGAGGCGAACAATCATATGCAAATGAAACGGAAATGGATATGATGTTATAATTACCAAACAAGAACCGCACAAAAAAGCAAGAGAACGACCAAAGAAGTCGGGAACTACCCCGTGCACACTGAATCAAAATCAAGAAGTCCATACCCGTACATGTTAGTTTTGCAATCCGAAGAAATGTAAATTTCAGCAGTTCGAAGACATGAAACAACACTGTATCTAACGAAAACAACACTCTATCTAACGAGCATGTATCCTGCACTGTGCACAACTATTGCCCCTTGCATGCATCAATGGGTCAGTCATCTGAACATGTAATGGGGACGGTGAACCACAATCCTTCCCTGATGATAGGTGTTGTCCCCCCCCCAACGAAACCCCTTCACCCGTTATGAACGCTGCTTGCAGAGGGGGATTCCCATGTGCCGTTACCCGCGCTCGAGATGTGTCGGTTCCAGATGGTGTTCAAGAGCGGGAGCTTTGAAAAAACCCTCGAAAAGATCGTTACCCACGCATGTCTCTGCCGAGTGCTATCATCCGTTTATTTGTCCACGTGTCACAACGTTGGCAGTTGTCCACTTGTCTGCTCCTCCGCTGCTGACGGAACCCCCCCCTACCACCATCGGCGCGCGGCCCTGAGATCATCATCTAGGCACCAAACCTGCACAACGTCGTGCAAGTATGGCCTCCCGATGAGAGGGGGCTGGAGGTTTGCCATGTATGACACGTTGCCATGCATGTTCTCGGCGTCGACAATGGCGGAAATGACGTGGCGAACGATATGGCCAACAACGTCGCGTTCGGGAAGAGGCCACTCGTTCGGAACCACATTTGACAACTTCTTCACATACAAGATGACGTTGATGTGCTCGTTTTCGCAGTTGTACCCCAGGCCACCGTCCATCCTCATCGGCAACATTCCCTCAGCGAGCACATAGTACACTCGAGTGGTCACTCGAGTGGCGACATCGCTGAACTCCATCCCGCGCCTTCGCTTTTTACCCTGCTCAACCTTCGTCTCCTGAACGACGACTGATTCCCCTCTGACCATCTCTCGCACAACCTCCACCACGATTGCCATCTCTCTCTCTCTCTCCCTTTCTCTCTCTCTCTCTCTCTCTCTCTCTCTCTCTCTCTCTCTCTCCTGTCTCTTATACACATCTAGATGTGTATAAGAGACAGCACATATCCATCGCGTCCCCTTCATTGGAACCACGAACGACACTCCTCCCGACCTACCTCCCAAGGACACTCGTCCCCACCCCGACATCGCCTTCACTTCCCCTCATCAGTTTGCTCACTTCATACGACAGNTCTCTCTCTCTCTCTCTCTCTCTCTCTCTCTCTCTCTCTCTCTCTCTCTCTCTCTCTCTCTCTCTCTCTCTCTCTCTCTCTCTCTCTCTCGCGCGCGCGCTCTGTCTCTTTCCCCTTTGCACTGTTGTCATCGTGAACGAAGTGTGTACATCGCAGCGCACTACTACCCCCCCCCACAGTCAACATTGGACAATGATGAACTCCGTCTACTCATGGTAAACAAGTGGGAACAATTGAATATATAGGCCCTCCCACAAAAAGGATCGATGGCGAACTACAATTTGTGATTTTTTTTTGCCCTTTTTTGTGGTTATCTTTTCTATTTTGTCAACTACTTCTCTCGGAATGCATAAACACAGGCAACATCAGCTATGAGAAGCGAATCGTCCACTGAAAGGACTCCAACTGTGCGACCGTCCGGATCCTGAAAGAAAAACCAAACATGCAGGAGTCACGTCGACCAAAACCGAATCACAAAACTCAGGACAACTACGAACTCCGTCTACTCATGGCAAACAAGAAGGAACAATTGAGGTCCTCCCCCAAAAAGGGCTCTACGGTGAACTACAACTTGTGATTTTGTTTTGCCTTTTTTTGTGGTTATCTTTTGTATTTTGTCAACTACTTCTCTCGGAACGCATAAACACAGGTAGCGTCAACTATGGGAAGCAAATCGTCCAGTGAAAGGAGTCCGACTGTGGGACCGTCGGGATCCCCCCCCCAAAAAAAAAAACATGCAGGAGACACGCCGACCACAGTCGATATGCGTGATTGCAAAATCCCCCCGTTTCGTTAGATGGCGCCGCGATGCACGCGGGGGCAATTGTTTGAATAGAGATAGCTCCCGACTTGTTTGATATCTCCGCGATGCCTTCAGAAGTGTCCGTCACCGTTGTGAATGTCATTGAACTCGATGCTTGATTGTTGAGCACCTCGGTACCATCAGATGTCATCGTGTTGCGCGCCGGAGCAACCATTTGAATAGAGAAAGCTCCCAGTTCGTTTGATATCTCCGTACTGCACACAGTTGAAAATGATGTAGCCCCCGAATTACAATGTGGCACCGTGATACACGCAGGAGCAGTCGATATATTTTTGGTTGTTGAATTTGATTTAGTTGCCAGTTCCGATTCTGTTGTTCATGTTGATGAAATTGTCCCTGTTGTTGATGATTTTGATGATGTTAATAGTGTCGTTACGTGCAATGGATTTACCGATATTGAGCTGATTGATGACATTGTCTTTATCAATGTTGTTGTTGATGAAGCACTCGGTGATGGCAGCTCCGTTGTTGTCCCCAACACTGGGAGAGATTGCTCTGCTGATGGCAGTGAGATAGTTGCCACCCTCTCCGTCATCGCTTCGCCGTAATCCGTGCCTTCACTGAAGAGCAGATTGCAACTGGTTATTAAGGCTTCCGCCTGCTGCCAATCAACGAAACTCTCCAGCGCCGGGTCCTTAACAATTTGCCAAAGGAGATTTTCCAGTTGCCGACAATTGTCCTCCACCCATACGGCCGGTGCTACCCCCCCCCAAAGCAACCACCGGCCAAGCCTGAGCAACGGAAGACAAAACAGCAACCAAAATCTGCATGCTATGTTGTGTCTCTTCTAATTCAATGATCCATGCATCCGCCTGGCGTTGAAGATCCTCCCCTGTCATTGACAAGCCACCACGTGCCGCTGTCGGCTGCTGTTGCTATCTGTACACTCTCCGCTTTGCGCAACGACGCCTTACACGTATCGACCACGGGTTGAGCCCACCCCGCTCGTATCGCCACGTAACTTCTCCAGGTCAACCCTGAAGCGAAGGGGTTGACTCGTCGTGCTCTCGGCGATGGTGCCGATTCGTTTCGTCCTCCTCGATAACACCGAGGACTCAGTACTTCCTAGAGTCGTGCCCATTAACGCGCCACAATTTTAGGAAACATACGGGCTACTACAGGAGCGCCCAAATTCATCTGACTAGAAACGTTTCTACTCTATTTTTTTCCGCGGCCGATAGCTAGGCCAAGTACTGGTGGTTTAAACAAAACAGGCCAAATCTGAAAAGCCACCCATCTACCGCTAAAGGGAAAGAAGGAAAAGCATCCAAATTGATGTACCAATTCCTCTTTCCGTATGAACATTTGTGTTTGGCTGCAGAAGGTTGTTTGAGAATGCAGGGCTGGTTGGGTGACTATGTAGGCAGCCGGCCCTAGCAAGCGCTCTTAGAGTTGCTGATTTCAAAAGCATGGCAAGTTTTGGGTTATGTTTGGCTGTGTAGGAAGTTCAGGGCACTTTTTTTTTTTTTTTTTTTTTTTTTTGTGTGTGTGTGTGCCTACTTTAGTATGTTTTAGAAGTAATTGCTGATGCATAGTCATTCACTTACAATGGAAGGACGGGGCACTGTGAGAGCTATTTCCTTCCGGAACAGGGCTGCAGTGACTGTAACCTGCAGGCGTACTCCACCAAGCATACACAAGCATCATAGACAATAGGCTACGTCTCAAAAATAAAACAATCCTAGATGGTGGCCGTTTCTGTTCTATGTAAGGGATGCTGGACAGCGTGCATTGAAGAGAAGCAGAAGTTTGAATGCAGTGCATATGTTTAATTGTAAGGTTCAAATGCATCACGTATAGTCAGTGGAGAGGGGGGGAGGTTGGGGGGGGGTGCTATACCCCCAACCCCCCTGCTCGCCCACATGCGAACTTTGCTCTGCTGAACTATAGAGTGGAGCATCCTGGAGTTGTGGTTGACACTCTGCTGTAGACATGGTGGCTGCTATCTCTGCTGTTATTGCTATGCTGTGGCTCATGTTTATGCTCTGCTGCGGCTTTGTAGCTGTCGATGTTCCTTTGGTGAGGCTCTTGTTGCCCAAAGTCCCAGTGTGAGTATGTCCCAAAAGGTCCCAGAAGTCAGTATGCCCATAACTGCGGACAGATACATTGAAAAGAAATTCTGGTGTGAGTATGGACTAAGGAGCTGTAAGATGCAAATGTTGCACACACACCAGAGAGAGAGAGAGAGAGAGAGAGAGAGAGAGAGAGAGAGAGAGAGAGAGAGAGAGAGAGAGCCATCCATAGGATGAGCAAAATGGGAACGAATCTATCGCTAGAACATGGAAATATATGCTGCCACATTTTTGGTCTTTGGCAGTGTATATTTCCATGTTGTGGCAGTGGATACTTCCATGTCGCAGGGAAAGATTCAATGCCATTTTGCTCATTTGGTGAAGCCTGCGGATGCCAGTATGTTTGTGTGTGTGTAGGACGAGCAAAATCGGAATGAA
>BFEA01000441.1:467610-489553 GCA_003427395.1 Chara braunii
GGGGGGAATGTGGCGTTCCTCTGAACGATCCTGACTGTCTTCTTCTTCTTCGTCTTTTTCTTTTATTTATTTTTTCCTACTCATGAGACTCCCATCCTACCACCTCTCTCGATATATCTCCTGGCACATCCCCACTCCTTTTCTATCTTACCTCATGCGAGGAACATCACTCTCTACTTGAGCAACCTGACCAGACAGCGGACGCGGGCACTGACGCTGAATGGGCTCCCCCATTCAGCCCCAGTTGAGGCACTACCGTACAAGCCTCGTTATATGGGTACCTCAGGAGCTAGGCACGAAGTTCTCAAGTAGTCCCGTGAGCAGTGAGGGCACCCATAGGCAGTGACTAATGGTCGACTAACCAAGGTCTAACCCATGAGCCCCCCTATCTCTAAGCACCAACCCGGCACAGCGCGGTTCACGTATGGCTACTGTTGGTTGTTGAATATGCTGGTTGTTGTTATGTGAGCTAGTGTGATATCAAAGTCTGTATGGATGCACACGGTTGCTTTCTGCTACTATTGAGCCTTGCTTATGTCTGTTCGCTAGGGAGAATCGACTAGTGGTAATGGTAGAGACCTCGACCCTCATCAACTACCCCCAACCAACCTCTGACAACCCACCTCCCCAGAATGGGTCTACAGCCATCGAGAGTAGGACACACCTCTTGATTCTACATTGGTTTCCCTACAAGGCACCCCTGCCCACCATAGAACTGCCACGGTATGACCATGCACCCAAACAACCCCTTACCACTCTCCGGCCCGAGAGAGAGTAGCATCCATCCCACATCAACTGTCCCGCAGGAAAGGAACATGTCCCCATCCAAATCCGTCCAGAGGATCATCCCTAGCTGATATGACGAACAGTATACATAGACATGATGAATGAGCATAGTATGGAGTTGAACCGGCACGTCCAACTTACAAAAAAAAAAAAGAAAAAGAAAAAAAACAATACCAGAGCTCTATCCACTGAACTATTGAGGTCATTAGTCTGTAAAGGTGCTATGCCAGGCTCGGGACTTGTTGCAACCTACACCAACCAATTGTGATCGGGGGAAATTGCGGGCCGACAAGGTCGAACCCACAACCTCCCCGTTGCAACACCGGAACTCTGCCCACTGAGCTACCACGTACTTGCTTACGAACTGGCCGTCTCGAATGTAAGGCGCCAAGTATGCCACAGGCACTATTGTGGGGGCAATGGGAGTTGAACTCACGACCTCCTGAGTGCCACTTGAACGCCTTACCAATGAGCTACACCCAGTTGGTAGCCTGGGTGTGTCTTCATGAGGAACACTTGCAAGACTTGCCGCAAGGGAAAAAAAAGCGAGTGGTGCATTTGCCTGGAAAACATGGAATTATTCATCCGTTTGTTGTAACTTTTTTTTTTTTTTTTTTTTTGACCCTCTTGCAAGGCCTCTATCCGGGCGGTGGTAAAAGAACTGCCAGGATTGAGGCTTTGGGCGTTGGGCTGCTCCATCTATTGGTGGAGCACCTGCTGGAAACCGGGTCCAGCGTCCCTGGGATACATCAATAGGATACAATGTCAGGGCTGTGGCCATCCATGTTTCTACTGTAACTTGTCACTTCAGATGCACTACTTCGCAGCCAGGCACATGATGCTAAATAAATGTATCGGGACCTCTTTGATGTCCAGATCCGTAGAATGTGTTCTCTGTTGTGGAAAGAGGCCCAACGTCTGGTGTCCAATGAGAAAAGAAGTGTCCACTGCCCCCTCCCCAACCCCAGCCCGCAGTTGATTCTTCTTTCTTGCCTTTCTTTTGACTTCTTCCTTTTTTTTTTTTTTTTTTTTGCAAGAACAGCCCTTGTGTAAACCCTCTATCCTGGCGGTGGTAAGAGAACCGTCAGGATTTAGGGTTTCTCTGTTGGGCTGCTCCATCTATTGGTGGGGAGCGGCACCTGCTGGAAACCGGGTCCAGCGTCCCAATGATACATCGTATAACACAGAATGCTGTTCGTTGTCTTTCCTGCGGCTGTGGGCTTTTCTCTTCTCAGACCCGGGTCTCCATTGTCCCATGGAGCTGCTAGTGACACCTTTCCCCTCTTTGAGCACCCCTTATCTATTAGCCCAGCCCTGTTCAGCAGCCCCCCTGTAGTATGTCTGACCCGTTTGAACCCCTTAAGCCCTATACCCTCTTCAACCTCATGCACGTGACCTTCGTGATCCTTGAAGCCTGAGGTGCAAGCTGCAGGGCTTGCCTTCCAAGAATAAGATTTGGCAGGTAGACCTGCTGTTGTAGCCTTTTTTTTTTTTTTTTTCAATTGCTCCAATCTATTCGTGGGGAGCAGCACGTGCTGGGAACCGGGCCCAGCGTCCCTTATAATTGGAATACATTGATGATTAATGAAAATTTGGGATGATTCAGGAATAATTCAGGATGATTGAGATAATAAGCTAGAGGTCGATGCTGACTACTCAGAATGTTTATCTACTCATCTGCTATTGTAGCCTGCTTGACGACGTAAGCTGAGTGACAGTGGACCCGGGTCTCATAAGTCACCCCCAATAGCTAGAAACAAACAGTAGCCTAGTGTGTGTGGTACTTGTGTAGCAGGTATGACTCCTGATGATTCCCCGTAGGCACTCCTGTCTCAACTTGATCATATCTGCCCTGTTATATGGTCACAGATGCGACAGGAGCCAAAAGCCAGAGCTTAATACCAGCAACTACATCCACAACGCCACTCTCCACATCTGTAATGTTACCGGTTGGGGTGAGGGCAGCAGTGGCGACAACAACAACAACAATAGCAACAACAACAACAACAATAACCACAACGACAACAATGACGACACACGATACGACGATGGTGATATCACCACCGATGAAGACGGGGACATCAATCACCACGGCCGGTGTAATTCCACTGACGGGGGCGGAGACGACAACGACGGCGGTTACGCTACTATTGACGGTGGTATGTCCCGTTACACAGGCGAGGGCCGTGGGTTCGGCCCCTCGACTTTTCCCTCCCTTTGATGGGGGTCCGTTTATGCACATCTGGTCTCTTGCCATCCGGCGCGTAGGGGTGGGTTAGATAGTGAGTAAGGGTTTGAGGGGGGATTGCCGGCTCTGATTCCTCATTACCGTGATGTCTGATTGGTTTGATAGGTTGGCGGTTACGATCGTTGGAGGTTAATCCGTCCCTGTCCCTATTTTAGGTAAGTAATTAATGCCTCCAGCTTAGCAGGAGATCGGATGGATATAATGACCACGGCCTTTTGGCATTAAAATATTAACGAAAATTGACACGTGGTAGGGCCCGTCATACTACAATTTCATACAATTCGTTTTTAGATATAGTAGGCTCTGTGAGTAGTAGATAGTAGGATAATCCATCTACAATGGCAATGGGGCCTATTCACAAGATTTTGTCATGTTAATCAATTCAATTCGATTTTGCTTTGATACAGTAGGAGATATAGTAGGCTCTATGAGTACAGGATAGTAGGTTAATCCATCTACAATGGCCATGGGGCCTATTCACAAGATTTCGGTATGCTAATCAATTCAATTCAATTCAATCCTGCTTTGATACAGTAGGATATAGGTGCAGTAGGTTAATCCTCCTCTGGTATGGGGAAGTAATCAATGCCTCTGCATGTACGATGGCCACGTGGCCCATTCATATCATTTTCGTTTTTGGCACTATCATTGTACAGGGACGCTGGACCCGATTTCCAGCGGGTGTTGCTCCCCACCAATAGATGGAGCCTTCGCTGCGGGGGCTCACTTGACGGGGGTGCTCCTATCACCTCGTCAAGTGGTCTTCCTGCTAATGAAGTTAAAAAAAAAAAGAAAAAAAAAAAAAAGAAAGAAAAAAAAGAAAAGAGTGACTTGTTAATAGCCCTTGAGTCAATTTGTTCTCTGGTGAAAGCGTCTCCGGGGGTTGTCGGATTTTTTGCTCCCTTCTGGGTCTTGTCCTTGCTCTGTAACCTTGTCGAGGGGCCTGCTCCTGAATACGTGCTCCGTGCTGCATCTAGAACTCATGTTCTCCTCCCGTAGATGATGTATCTTTTTTTTTTGTTTTTTCTTAACCAGGCCCGGTGCCCAAGGCTGATATTACCAATAATGAGATTGAGGCCGGGGTCCTCACAGTCTGCCCGGAGTGATCGAACCTAAACTGCTGAGAACCGGGCTCAGCGTCCCTCAAATAGTTATGATGATGACCACGATGATACTGATGATACCATAGATAATGATGCTAATGAGAATGATGATTCAAATATATGAAAAAATGTAGAAGATTATGCTATATCAGCTATTCTGGCCTCCTAATCCTAGTACAACTCCTAGCCCTCCCTGTACCAGGACACTGTGCCTCAGAGACAAAACCAACCTAACCAATATCAACCATAGCTAATCTCTTCTCGCCTCCTTGCAGCCCCCCCCGGTTCACCACTGGAATGCCTTCCACCCTCAGCAAACCCCAGATCTCTCTACAAGGCCTCACACTCCTGCCATTTACAGGTTACAGGGCAAGCCCCAGCTCCGGCCAGCGTCGTTCTGGCATCGGCAAACCAAGGGCAACTCAGTAGATATCAGTCCAGGTTCAACCATCTCTGAAGTCCTATCTCCCGAATGTGGAAGAATTCTAGATGCTGCCAAAATTTCAGAACACCAAAAAGCTTAATATAACAATAATCAGATGATGATACTAATGATGTGATGATGATGATGATGATGATGATGATGATGATGATGAATATGATGATTAGTATATAGAAAATATAGAAGACTGTTATAACAACACTTCTGGCCTCCTAATCTTCGAACCCTCCCAGCCCTCCCTGCACCAGGACATTACATCTAAGAGACAATACCCTCCTAACCAATGTCTACCATAGCTGACCTGTTCTCGCCACCTAGACTATCCCTGGCCCCATAGGTTGTCAAGGCAGCTCCCCCGGTTCGCCACTGGATTGCCTTCCTCCCTCGGCAAATCCCCAGATCTCTCTACAAGGCCTCACACTCCTGCCAATTGATGTATCTTACTATCCTGACTTGCAGGAACCGGACTGACTCTCCCCAGAATGGATATGGAGCAGGGCCATAAGGGCCAACTTCAGCGCTGTCTTCTATTGTCCCGTCCACACCGTTTTCCGCAGGAGCGGCTTTCTCTTCCCCTGTCAGTTGTAGGTCATCAGGGTACGATGTGTTTCCCAACTTAACTTTCCCCCGGCCCCTGTACCAGGAGGCACATAGTTGCCTTATCGGAAGTGGGCGTCTTCTCTATCCCTCTGAGATACCGTTTTTAGTTGAAGTGGACTTCTTCTTGCTCCCTCTGAGATGCCGTTTTTAGCGGTCAGTCAGGGGTCTGCTGATGCGGGATGACCCGGGTGGCCGGTGGCTGGGCAGGGGCAGGGCGGTGAGGGGGCGGGGTGAAGTGGGTAGTTCAGGACAGGGGAGGAGGGTGCAGGGGTGAGTGGTAGCGGTGAGGTGGGGGAGAGGCATGGCAAGGGCGGGGAGACCTGTGGGGAAGTGGATGGCTGGGGGGGCGTTGGGGTTGGGGAATCCATCGGGATCAGGTGGGGAGGCTGCGGGGTTATGGGGGGGGGAGTTAGGGGAAGTGGGGGGGGGAGGCGATGGGGTAGGGG
This sequence comes from Chara braunii, assembly GCA_003427395.1. NCBI lineage: Eukaryota > Viridiplantae > Streptophyta > Charophyceae > Charales > Characeae > Chara > Chara braunii. The sequence goes on from BFEA01000441.1 coordinate 473,236, forward strand.
GGGGGGCTGGGATGGCAGAGCCTCAGGGGGGGACTGACCAGGGAGAGTGGATGGGGCAGGGCCCAGCCTCCGCACCCCGAGCCTGCTCTCCTGGGGCCGGGTGCACTTCTGCTGTCGCATTTATGGGCTGACCCGGTGGTGGCGCCGGGAAGGACTCGGGCAGTCTGTATGTCCATAGGTGGTCTTGTGCCACCCAGTTCTTCCGTGTCAGCCTTCCGTCATTCTGTACTTCAGCCATTTTGTGGTTCGGGTCTATCCACTTTGCTACGAAGGCTGCTATCAGTTGTTGTCTGCTGTTTTGGTCGGGGGCTGCACTCACCTTTTTTTTTTTTTTTTTTGAAATCCCCTTCGTAAGCCCTCTATCCCAGCGGTGGTGAGAGAACCACCGGAATTGAGGGTTTATCTATCGGGCTGATCCATCTATTGGTGGCAAGCGGCACCTGCTGGGAGCCGGGGCCAGCGTCCCACTGAACAACTTGAAGTACAAAATTTTGCAGTTTGTTTTCCTAGAGCTGTGGTTGTGTCTTTTCTCAACACCGGGCTCCCTATTCCCTGGAGCTGCAACTCTCTCCCATCCGGTGTCGGAGCACCCTTCTTCTAGTAACCCCAGCCCTGTTGTGCAGCCACCCTGTTTGTTGATTGTAGGTGTTGTCCCTTTTAAAGCTGTTTTAAACCGTAAACCCTCCCTAAACCCTTGCCCTTTCCCCACTCAATTCCTTCATGTTTAAACCCTGTTTAAACACTTTTAAGCACTCACCTTTTCTATTATGTTGTTACTGGCTTTTAGCGTGTTTTCCCTGATCACCTCAAGAAGCTCGACCTTGGCTTGGTGAAAACCAAAGGCCTCTTCTTGACGCTCTGCTGAGCACCTCATCCTCCAAATGACCATGAGAATGGCAAGTCTCATGTACTTCAAGAGATTATGCTGGAAGGCTGTCCGGGTGGGAGGGAAGCTTCTTTTTTTTTCCCAGCAGGATGAGGGCAATGTTCCGAGGAAATTGTGAGTCCGTGAGCTCACGCCACATTTTGTCCCACCATTGCCAAACCTGCACTGCCAGTGGGCATGCCAGCAGGCAGTGTTCCAGGTCAGCCCATCTACGTTGTGCACCGTCTCTGCAGCGGGAGCATATAGGTGATATGACTCCTGTCTGTTCCAGTTCAGTGCGTGTGGTTATCCTGTTCAGTATCGGGAGGCAGCGGTGTATAATCTTTTTTTTTTTTTTTTTTTTTTTAACCGGGCCCAGTGCCCAAGGCTGATATTACCAATAATAAGATTGAGGCCGGGGTCCTCACAGTCTGCCCAGAATGAACATACGGAAACCGCAAATGATGACCATGATGGTACTAATGACACTGATTAATGATGCTAATGAGAATGATGATTCAAAAATATGAAAAATTAAAGAAATATAATCTGTCACTGCAGCACCCTATGTGACATTGGCATTATATGAGCATATGTGGTCCAGGGGATGTGGTGAAGTTCCCCATCTTGCATCGGCGAATCCCGTCTCCATGGATTTTGGACCACCAGAGTGGAGGCATGCGGTTTGTGCGTGTGTTTATAACCCCCACGTACCGAGTATGGCCAGGGGTGGGTTCCTGGCCTTTCCAGACCCACTTGTCTGGGTCGAACACAAGCACGTCCACCGGGGTAGACATTCCATAAGCAAAGTAGCCGGTGTCATCGTCGCTCACCACCCTTACCCCAGTCAAATCTCCCACAGGGCACACTCGGTCTAGTTTGGGGTCCCTTCTCAGGGAAGCCCATCGTGCCCCTGGGACATCTGGTTCATATGCATGGAGGTGTGCTTCTTGTCCTGTGCAGTGGGCCACCCTGGAGATGTGTGTGTGTGAATTGCATCCAACGATTGACAAACGACGACCACAACAGGAAAGCTGCAATGGCCACAAACGAGAAAATCGCACCGTGATGCATTCAGGAAATTGAAGAGAGAGAGAGAGAGAGAGAGAGAGAGAGAGAGAGAGAGAGAGAGAGAGAGAGAGAGAGAGAGAGAGAGAGAGAGANGAGAGAGAGAGAGAGAGAGAGAGAGAGAGAGAGAGAGAGAGAGAGAGAGAGAGAGAGAGAGAAGGAGAAAGTACACCGAGATCAAAGGTAAACGTAAGTTTCCCGAAATCTCCCGAATGCGACACGAAAAATGTAACATTGAAGAACAGGCAGAACTGACCCGACTAGTTTCGGTCGGCCGCCACCGGCAACTCATCAGGGGTCTGTCGGTCGTGAGGTACTAGTGAAAACTGTCTACTACCTATATATACCGGTGTACTAAGCGGACAGTAGGGATCATCACTCCACCTAGTAAAAGAAAACCGGCAAGTCCTTGGGACTGTTACCCACAGGACTCCGTAGCAGGACAGACCAAATAGGAGGTCAACAAACCGCATTCGTCGGAACCCAGGACGGAAACCCGCAGAACCAAAAGTGGCAGGGCCTGAAACCTGCCCACCTATCAATCCATCATACTTCGTACACATGTAATCCAGAAAAAACCCAAAAAAAACGAAAACAAGAAAAGAAAGAAAGAAAAAAGAGAACACTGACAGAAAGAAAGAAAGAAAGCAAAGAAGAAATCAGCATCACAAAACCAGTATATCTACAAACAACCCGCCTATCAACCAACAGCCACCCGCCTGTCATCTGTGCTCGATTTTTTACTTGTTACATCCTCAGGCCAAGCAGGCCGTCATACCATACCCCAGTCAACAAACCGCATTCGTCGGAACCCGGGACCGAAACCCGCGGAACCAAAGAACCCGGGACCGAAACCCGCAGGGCCTGAAACCTGCCCACCTATCAATCCATCGTACTTCTTACACATGTAGTCCAGAAAAAACCTGAAAAAAACGAAGAAAAGAAAAAAGAAGAAAAACACTGACAGAAAGAAAGAAAGCAAAGAAGAAATCAGCATCGTCGACACCCAGTCATCATAAAGCCAGTATGTCTACAGACAACCTGCCTATCAACCAACAACCACCCGCCCCTCAGGCCGTCATACCATACCGCTGAAAATGCGTGGTCCCACGTCATGTGCGGAAATGCCATCCAGTGAGTATGGGGATCCAATGATTCCAGCATCCTGCAAATTTCCGTGAGAAGTTCTGCAAAGCATGGTCGAAATAGACATCAGGATAACCACGCAGCCATAACTCGTTCTTGAGGGTAAGAAGAAAGGGTAACTCCAGACCTGGGATAGTCGTGAAAGTACGAGCCCTATGAAGAAAGGAACAGATGACAGCGAGCTTCTGCTGCTTACTCGAGAAGGAGTGAAAATCCTGAATGCTTTGGAAAATCAAAGGCTTATTGACACCCACTCGCTGGTTCTTGTGGGTGGCCACACAAATCAAACGACAAGGATTGTTCGTAATCTTCAATACGCAGCCGATGAAATCCCATTCCTGACAAACGTTAGTCTGCTCCTGTGTAAGTCCTTTGTTGTAGCAATTCCTGAAGCAATCCATGACGTGCTCAGCCTTGGCCCTCGACCCCTCATCAGAGCAATGATATTTCACAAAGACAGACACGTCATCCACAATTCTACATCCCGTGATCAACAATCTCTCTGCTTTCATAGTCGTCAGAAATTGAAACTCATCATATGCACAGAGCAAGCATGCGAGTGCCGGACTCGTTGCTTTCCCCATTGGAATGCCAACGACCTGCCGCATCAAAACACCAGAAACCATCACAAACGTATTCTCCAATTCAAAAAGAACAAAACGCAAAATCTTAGCAAAGCTGATACGTATCCAACCTTCTTCACTCTTGCCCCTTGTCAGCCTTACCATCTTCCCATGCAAACGAACCATCACTCCAAGAAAGCCCCGACTCTTCCAATAGTCCATCACCCACTGAAGAGAATGAAGAATGGAAGAATGAGGCAAATTTGCGAACATCTCTTTGATGTCAAAAGAGCCACCCACCAATGAATGCTCCTGGTCAAGCTTCGAGTTAATACCATCAATGCACTTAATGGCGTCGGTCGTGTGCCATTGATTGAAGTGCGTCACATCCGGCAGACTCCACAACATGTGGTTGACAGCTCGTGCTACCCGCTTGCTTGCGGTGACCGATCCTTCACCATGCGACGAACAAATTGGCCGCCAGCGCGTCACGTCCTTGTGTTTAGGCAGGCAATATGCCCTGCCAAACTTGCCATTGTTGTCCCAACGCCCAATATCCTTGAACTTACCATCATCATACACCGACTTGCATCGTTGAAGTGTCAATTCTTCTGTCCCAGAAACAGTTAGAAAAGACTGGCCATCGTGGAACAACTTGTGCATACCCTCGCCATACACAGACGGACAACAAACAAAAGTCTCACCTGAGTTGTGATCTAACAGGGTACGTACCAAACCATCAAGCCTATGTACACACTCACGTACACGGCTAGCCGAAGAATCAAGATCCACAAAGGAAGGAAGAGGAGAAGGGAGAGAAGCAGAGAAAGAAGAAGAAGAAGAGGAGGAGAAAGAAACGGACGGATATAAGAAAGGGAGAGAAACCGACGAGGATGAGGAAGAGGAGCTAGCAGATGATGCGACACCAGTGATACACGATCGAAGAAGATCAGGTTGGAGCAAGTCACATCGGACAGCAGGCAGGGAACAAACAGAAAGGAAGGAAGCACGAATCTGGTCCAGCAAACTACCAATGGGATTGTCAGAAGCGGGGCGCAAAACATTCTTAGAGTTACGCATAATTGTCGAAAAACCATCAACGGAGCTAATGCGAAATGACACGTGTCCATCGACACGTGGGAAAGATGCATCAACACAGTCACATGTACAGCAAAAATCTCCCCCCCCAGCGTATCTGCGAAAGTTGTGCAAGAGATCTCCCACGGTTTCATTCCTACACCACACAACACGGAGACGACGAACCAACATGTTCTTCCAAGCAGGGTCAATGTCGAGAGAATTGATAAAAAATGCGCAAACCTTGCGAATAGCCGCCTTACAATATCTGTCATCAAAGACAATCCTGCATACCAAACGCTGCCTGATTCGAATACCGAACTGCTGCGAGATAACTTTAGACAAAATGATCCACAATCTGCTACGGGTGCGCTTGTCCCCAAAACTTCGTACGGTAGAAAAGGCGTACGCCAACTGACCAAACTCCCAATTTTTCAATTCGACACGAGTGGGAGGATGACTCAGCAGCGGCTTCAAACGCGGCTTGAGGGCCAGAGAGCGACTGCAGAAAGGAACAAGAGGGTCGAATACGAGAACCACGCCATCTGCCAACCATCCTTTAGAATTCCGAAGAAGGTCGCTCCCGTATTTACATGTCACTACAGAGGGACCGTAACAACGCTTGATAACCTTCCACTTGTCAACTAACAAAGGTCCTCCGCGACAAACTACCACAACATGGTCGATAGACGTGTCGCGACAATGATTCAAAATACGCAGAAGGCTGGTAGACTGAATTCCACAAGAGGAATCAAAGGAAAGTAGTGAAGTCGACGAACTGACAGACCCTTTGCTTAAACCCGACAGCTGCTTCCTCCTCCGTCTTAACCTCTCCCTCTTTCCCAATTGCTTCTTCTTTGACTGTCGGGCTTTATCACGAGAGTTAAGTGATGAAGAGAAGAAACGGATATAAAATCGTTCCGTATCTGCAAGGTCCTCTTCGGAACAAACACAAATCGGAACCGCGACATACTTGCCTACCCCAAAATGTCGTAACCAGCAATACAATCGCTCGTTCCTCCTGCTCTTGCCGATAGCGGATTGATTGCATGCCCTGTAGACATGCTCAGACCATCGAACGCCCAGACTTCGACGCGTGCTACCGATATACAAGTGACGACACCAGGGGGACACCAACGCGTATACCAAAGGTCCATCCGTACAACGACCGGACAACCACCAACTGAGAATAACAACAGACAATTTGCGAGCCCAAGGTACGGCACCAGATAAGATTAGAGCCACCACAGCAAGACGGAAAAGCGAGTCAACGGAGTTACATCTCAGATTACAGATGGAAGAGGAACAGAAAAGAGAACATGCACTAGCTAAAGAAAAAAGGCGGGTCACGCTCGGGAAGGATACTACGAATCAGTGGAGTCCCTTCCTCCGCCCTTACTGCCGTTGCCAACAACATCTTCCGAAATTTCCTGAACATCGGCTTTCTTCCCGAAGGCACGTTCAACCCGTTTCTCGATAATATTGGAAATCGTTTTCGGTATCGTGCTGTACTTTATACCTTCTTTCATGCAGATAGCAATCAACGACCCACTGCAGAACCCCCCACCTGCTAGGCCACAGGGCAAAGCGACCCGCCCCGGCTCCGGCCAGCATCGATTAGACACCAACTCCCCAAAAGACACTGGAGTTTTTTCCACCCTCCACAACTTCTCAGATCTCTCTACCAGGTCTCATGCCCTTGTACAGGTTGAGTTACAGGGCAGCACAACCAAGCCCCAACAGTGACCAGCGCCGTTCTGGCCTCGTCTATCTGCAAACCACTGGGACTCAAGACTAAGGCAAATACCAGTCAAACCACCAATCAGCACCATAGTTGTAGATCACATCATTCATCTCCTTCTTTTTTAGAGAACTATTAAAGGAGTTCAGGAAAATTTAGGAAAGCCATGGATAACTGTTGACCAATTGCTAGGCTACTCAAGCAGTAATTACTAAGTAAAAAAGGAGAGCCTTAAAAGTCCTTCGAATGCTCAGAACCCCTGGAATCCCTAACAAAACCCTCTAAAATTATCTAACACTGTCTTATTCCCCGTCGAGCTCTCCCAGACCTCATGCCCGCACCCTACTAGGTTACAGGGCAACACCACTCACCCCGGCTCCGGCCAGCGTCGTCCCGACAATAACCTTTGGTTTTCCCTTGGAATGCCCACCCCAAAGCATCCCTTGATCTCTCTACTAGGCCTCACGCTCCTGCTATCAACAGGTTACAGAGCAACTCCCCAGCACCGGCTAACGTCATTCTGACGTCGCAGAACCGCAAATCCATTAATATAACAATATCAAAGAAGCCTAAAGTGAATTGCAAGAAGTACCCAGAATCCTAAAGCATTCTCAAGACCACCAAAAGCAACCGAGAGTCAACAAAATTGAGAACCGATTAGGATAATTTGGAACCCGATATAATCAAAAGCAAGTTACCCCACTTCTATTCAACCGACCATCCTATAGCTGCCTTAACCCACCTATCCTCGATACCAAGCTCTACCAGGCCTCACGCCCCCAGCCGCTGGGTTACAGGGCGACACGACCTACCCGAGCTCTGACTCGCGTCGTCTTAGTACCAACTCGCAGTTAGCCAATGGATTAACTTCAACCCTCGACAATTCTCGAGATCTCTCTACCATGCCTCAAACCCCCACATAACTCAGGTTACAAGGCAGCGCAACCAAACCCCAACTCCGACCAACGTCGTTCTGGCGTCGACCAACCTTGAACTCGTGGATATGATGGTGAACCCCGTCGTAGGACGATCCACTGAATCCACCACCCCAACCAAGGTTTCAAAATATTCGGCTCCCCTCGTGCACTGGTCGTGCTTGACATACCCAGACCACCTAAACCTTTCCACTAATCTCCACTCCAGCAAGACTTATAACGGCGGAGCCCCCTCGTGAACAAGACACGTCATATCCTTCCAACTACTAACCTCACTTAACAAAAAGACACTCACCCCTACCTATGCGACCCCAACATGGAGGGGTAAGCTGGAGGGAAAAAAAAAAAAAACACTATCCAAATCCAAGTATATCAAACATGATCAATGCAAAACAAGGTACTAGAATAAAACTCTGCAGAGACGAAATTTCGACACTTACGAATTTAGGGTTTTCAACTCGATTATAAGATCAATATCCATACACAGAATTGTTTCAGGAAAAAACAAAACTTAGATAAAAAACAAGATTCTACTATTTGAAATCGCAGATTATGACATCAGAAATACAAAACATCAAATTGTGCAACAAGAATTTGGACAACAAGATTATGAGATTAATTTTGATGTCCAAATAGACTTACGAATCTTACAACTGTGGTTTTCAAATCCAAAGATACAAAAAGTAGCTGAGAAAATTTACCAGATGTTATAATCTGAAAACCTGTATAGCATCGTGTTCGGGTTCGGTGACCGAACCAGAACGTTCGGGACCGAACGCGAACGAGCGCCGAAACTCTCCGAACGTGAACATATAAAAAAAAAAGAAAAAACAATTACTCCAAAAAATCTGAAAAAAAATATATGGTATGTAAAATAATAATGCAAACAATTTTTGCCTTGGAGGTTTGGTCAAATTCGTAACCAAACTCGAGTTAAAAATTAAAAACCGAAAATATATATATATATATATATATATATATATATATATATATTTTTAATATGTTCGGCCGAACGCGTTCGGGTGGCGTTCGACTGAACACATGTTCGGACATTCGGAAAAGCTCCGAACATGTTCGGTGTGCTAAACAACTGAAAACTAATTTAGATGGTCATATGAGTACGTAACAAATTAGTCGATTATAAACTTTGACCATCAATCTTGGAAAAAAAAAAGTTATGAATTGAGAATCAGATAAAAATCAGATTTAGGAAAAAAAAAAGTTATGAATTGAGAATCAGACAAAAATCAGATTTACAGATCATTCGTCGAATATTGAAATCGACAACATTCAATTCACCATCCAAGAACACATCAGGAAATAGACTAGGTTTCGATATACAAAACACTAATGAGACATCCCTAACCATCAAATCATGTATCGGACGAGTACTTAGGGTTAAATTCTGAATAAATGTTGCACTCAGTAGCTACGTGACGCCGCCTTGAACTTCACCTAAAGTCACCAATCACCCATCACGCACCGCTCCGCTCCCGTAGTCCCCTTCTCCAGCTGTCCAACCGCTGTCCAGACCACACTCAACCCCTGCCTCTTCCTATAGAAGGAACCTCTCCTCCTCCCCATTGTCGATGCTAGTATAGCCCTACGACAAAGTGCACCAACCAGAAGAGACTAGTGGGACGCCCCCGCCTCCCGGTTACTCCCCGAACGAGGTTGCGTTGTGAATGACCATGTCAATCCCGTCAACACAGCTTCACAAAGAATTCAGTCCAAATCTAACGACCCATGACAGCAAAAAAACGGAGAAGCGAGAGACAGAGATCACATAAGACAGAAAGAGTGGCATCATAACCCTATGCCACATGGCACCCCCCCCGGCTACTCAAACCACACGCCCCGCCTGTTTCCACCCATTGTGCCATCGCCACACACGATATTGACCCAATGTGCCCTCGTGAAAGCACCATCGCAGCTTTGCGCCTCAACGCGCGTTAGTGCACCCGTCGTTTCGGCCTAGGCGGGCGCAACGGTCCCCGCAGCGCTGCGCCTCTTATCCATTATGCTCCTTTGCAGCATAAACCCAGACCGATCTTGGAAAATGAGGTGGTGCATGTGTGGAAGCAGCCGGTTGGTGAGGGCTTTGAAGACCATCTTATATGGGAGGGGAAGGAGTGTGATCGGACAGTAGTTTCGAAGATCTTCCTTATCCCTTTTCTTATATAGCAGTGTGGTTACTCCTTGACTAATCAGGCCCCCGAAGGTTCCTTCTTCTGAAGTGCATTCACATAGGTCTCAATGCTCCCTTGAAAGGTGTCCCAATGTTGGAGCTAGAACTCCTCGGGAAAAAAGTCCAATCCTGGGGTCTTTTCGTCCTCCATTCCTTTCAAGGCTTATAGCAGTTCGTCTATGGTTAACGACTCTTCTAGCCACCATCTTTGTTGTGATTACAACATTGTTGGGAGGTGTTGGAGCATCATGTCTCGTGCTAAGGCCACGTGTTGGGGCCCCCATCGGACCGACTCTGAGGTATATTACAAGAATTGTGTCACACCGTTGCGTTGAACTAGTTCAACAGTGCATGTGGGACTTGGCCCCGGGCATCCGTAATATGTCCCTTACCAAATAATGGTTTGTGTAGTATTTTCTTTTTTTCTTTTTTTCTTTTTATTCTTTGTAAACACGCTCCAGTCTATTCGTGGGGAGCATCACGTGATGGGAACTGGGCCCAGCGTCCCTTATATTAATGAGAATACAATAATGAAAGTTGATGATGATTCGATGATTTGATGATGGTTTGACGAATGATTGAATGATGATTTGGATGATTAGGAGTGTAAGCCTAGCTTAAGATGTGCCAGATCATAACTGTACTTCTGTCTAATCCCTCATTCTACATATCCCTATCAACCCCCCAGGGTAAATCCAAACAAAGTTATACTGCCTATTCAGCCAAGTACATACTCGGTCTCACCCTCCCAATCAGCCTAGGTTACAGGGCAGCGCTGCCCACCCCAGCTCCAACCACTGTTGACGTGGTAGTAGCCCTTGGTCAGACACTGGATTTCCTTCCATCCTCGGAAATCCCCAGATCTCTCTATAAGGCCCCCGCCGGGCTCCAAAGTAGAGATGCTTAACTGGGATGCAAACCAAGAAGAGGGTAGGTGGATCTATCTACTGGCGATGTTGGAAGTCGAAGTGGTAAGCATCTTAAATGTATATGCCCCCAATGAACCGATGGCGCGTCAAACCTTTTTGAGTTCCTTCAACCAGACTATCGATAGGCATCCCCACAATTTTGGTAGGGGACTTCAATGCAGCGCCGGATCGATGGCTGGACAGATGGAAAATCCCCGCTCCTTGCCCAATTTATGTCGAGATCGACGAGAGGCTTATTGCGGAACTGTCTCAATCTCTCAACCTCTTCGATACCTTCGCAGACAATTCCCCGTTGACCGTCGATTCACCTATTTCCGTAAGAAGAGCACAGAAAAGGCATCTAAATCCCGAATAGATCTAATACTTGTCTCATAGGAACTTCAAGGGGCGCTTCAGATAGCTGAGATCTTCCCTTGCAGCCCCTACCCGGGTCTGGACCATGTGATGTGCGTGGCGATCTTCTCCTTCAGGAAAAAAAACGGATCGGGGTAGTGGGTTTTACAAGCTAAATATATCTCTCATGACTATCGATCGCTTCAGGACCTGCCTCGATGAGGTATGGTCCTTCTGGCAGGAACAAAAAGGCCAATTCCAAGACAAAACGGTATGGTTCAACAACGGCTTGGCTTTCCAGGGCCGAAAAGTGCAATGAATACTCAAAGCTCCTCGCGACACGTCGTCATGCTGAAGAATCAAACCTACAACATCAACTGCTACACATGCAACAACAGGAAACTGAGTCAGAGAACCATCCAGGCTATAGAGGCCCGCCTTGTAGACTATATGGAATATAGATGGCAAGGCGTGAGGATTCGAGGTAAACTCTCCAAACACAACATGGAAGGAACCATGGATGCAAGGTTCTTTGCCATGGCCAAGGCTAAGTTAGGAAGAACGGTAATCGAAGCTTTAGAGGACCCCAAAGAGAAGCAAGGTCCTTTGTACACGTCCGCAGTTGCCTGCACAAAAATAGCAAGGGAATTATATCAAACCTTATTCACATCAGAGTGTGGGAATCAACCGATCCCTCAGAGAATGGAGGAGATCGACGGCTTCCTACGACCGCTCAATAGAACTCTTACGGAACAGCAAAGAGAAATTTTAGATAAACCCTTATCAAAGGAGGAAGTATGGACAACATTAATACAAACGGAAGACGAAAAAACTCCGGGTATAGATGGTCTGCCCAAATAATTTTGGGTGTCAATGTGGCCAACCATATCACTAGATCTCATGAAATATTACCAGGAGGATTGGGCCTCAGGACATACCGGGGAGTTGGTGGGGCAAGGAGTGTTGACACTCCTCTACAAAAAAAGGGAAAGAACTAATATCAGAAATTACAGACCAATCACCCTGCTTACGGTGGTCTACAAGATGATAGCAAAAACACTGGCCAATCGTATGGCCCCAATAATGTCGGACATCATCCACCCAGACCAAACAGGTTTTATACAAGGCAGAAACATCCAAGATAACATCCTCTTAGTAAACGAGATGATTAAACTATCCAGACAATTAAAAAAAATGCAACAATCAATCTTCATTGACTTCGAAAAAACATACGATCACGTGGACTGGGTTTTTCTAGATAAGTGTCTGGAAAAGCTCAATTTTGGACCGGACTTTAGGCGATGGATAAAGATTCTGCATTCTAGTGCAACAACCAGGGTTATGGTAAATGGCAACCTGACCCCCGCCATCAACCTTCAAAGATTGGTCAGACAAGGGGACCCCACAGCCCCTTATCTTTTTGTAATAATCATGGAAGCACTGGCTACTAATTTGAGAACCCACAAGGATATCAGAAGAATCCAAGTATCTGCAATCCCCAATGAAGCTATCCCGGTCTGCTCATTGTTTGCAGACGACTTGACCCTAATGGTGGATACCTCCAAGGAATCAATGGAGGTGGTGCAACACATGATGGACCGTTTCTGCAAACTGTCAGACATAAGAGTGAACTGGGGAAACAAAACCCAAGGGTGGTGGATCCACCATCAGGGAGTGAGACCTCCAGAGCAACCCAAACTTAAATGGCTCCCGAAGGAAGCACCCATCAGAGTGCTGGGAATATCAATGACGACGGAGGGTAGGTCATCCATCAACAACGAATGACTAATAGACCCGTCTCTCGCAAAAATGACACTCTGAAAAAATAAACACACCTCAGTGTTTGAACGCTCCCTAATAATCAATAATGTAGTGCTGACCTCGCTATGAAACAAGTCAGCAATCTGGGCATTAGACAAACACGCCCTGCGTCCACTACAGCGGCAGATAACAGCCTTCATGTGGAGGAGTGACCACGAGAAACATAACGTGATTAATCGAGTGGCATGTAATTCAATAATCCAATCCAAAACCAAAGGGGGTCTTGGGATCATTGACCCACTAGTACAGACTAAGGCACTGGCAATACAATGGATTAAACGCCTGATCCTTAATCCTGATATCCCCTGGAAAGGGCTAGCCCTAGAACAAATATCCCGATTGGCACCCCAAACATTGGAAGGGAGTGACCCGAGGATATGGTTGGAAAACAGGGATTGGCCCATCCCAAGAACAAGAAAGGTGCGACGGGACTCCGACCAGCACACCCCCAGACAAGCAGCAATGGCGGATCTGCGCAATGACCCGTTCTGACCCTCTATCCTTAAAACATGGAGGAGCCTCCCTCTGCCGGATAAAAATGCACCGAACAGATGGGAGGAAGTAGCGAGGCAACCCCTTTTTGACAACAGATGGGTGGTAGACTCAAGGGGACAAACACTCCATTGCATGGCCTCTCCTTGGCAAGGATGGATCAAACGAGCGATACTGAGGGTAAAAGACATATGAGACACGGAGAAAAAAGATTGGATAGGTCCCGACCAGCTACGGGAGCACCTAAGGTACTGCCACCGGCCACAGGAAGCCCTAGAGGCGATTGTGGAAAGGATCCCCTTACATTGGTGGAAAATCCTTCACAAAGGCCCTACCTTGCAAGAATCAGATTGGGTGGCAGTGAGGGGGAGAAAGGAGAGATAGGCAGGGTGGCCTGCTGCTCCCCGGATGGAACAGTGGAAGTAAATATTTTCCAAGTAGGACGGGACAACACAATCCAAAGAAGCAATCAGGATGTAACTATCGAATGCTACAAAGAAGGGTTGTTCAGAATCATAGTGCTCGAGGACAAGGAACAATACATACCCTTCCAACCTGACTCTTCAATCCAGCATCTGGCTTTGGACCCGTTGGAATGGACATGAACAACCCACGTTGGGAAAGGAAGGAAATGCACTAAGACATTATACGGCCTATCAGTCAAGTCGACTTACAGGCTGCTGAGACCGACAATAAACCTTAGAGATCAAGTAGAGGAACGCTGGAGGAACCACTTAAAAGTCAGCAAGGAAGAACTAAGACCAATTAAGTGGTTTAAGATGGCCAAAGCGAGACTGGCCAAAATCGCCCCACTCCAATGGCAGCTTGAACACCGCTGTCTACCGACCAACAACTGGCTGATAGACAGAACATCCTTGGAACAGAGAGGATGCGCCCTTCCCTGATGCAGGTTGTGCATTAACTCGTTTCCGTCCAGGAAACGACCGAAGATAATTGAGCACATCTTTTTACAATGTCCGGGTGCGCTCTGGCTGTGGAGATGGTGGGACAAAATTTGTTAACAGCTAGAAACAAAAGACCCGTGGCCTTGGGGCTGGAAGGCGATATTGTTTGAAACTTGGCCTAAAACCCACGCCGAGCAGCACGACGAGTTTACAGACAACATGTTCAAAATAGGACGAAGGGCGGTTCTCTGGGCACTCTGGAGACGGCGTTGTACCTTTGAAATGGAGGGAGCCAGATTAGAAGGGTATGAGCTCATGGAAAGTATACAACAACAAATTCAAACAAAAATTGTTGCGAAGTGGGAGGAGGTCAAAACACGGATCAGATTCTTGGACGGGCAAAAAGACATCCAACAAAAAATAATGGAATTCAGCTCAAACTGGCTTGGGGGACCTGATGGGGGGAGGATAGGGAAGGTAGAATGGAAAGGGGGATTTTTAGAATTAGTGGAGGACCAGAGGAGAACGAAGATAGTAAGAGACTTTTTTTTTTTTTTTTTTTTTTTTTTTTTAACACCCCTTTCAGTGTTTGTGTTGCTGATAAGAGAAGACAACACTACCACCGGAGGAGAGGCTCCATCTATTGGTGGGGAGCATCACCTGCTGGAAATCGAGTCCAGCGTCCCATTTCACATGAAAGGAATGATTTGGAATATCCTGGGTATGAGTGAGTGGCCGTGGATCCTGCCAGCATTGATTACCCTGCAAAATCAGGGGATTGACTGAGCAGGCTTATGTGTAAAAACCAGAAACATCTTGTGAGTTGTCTGCCAGCATTGATTGCCCTGCAGAGCAGGGGATTAACTGAGCAGACCTGTGTAGGTTTGAGAAGCAAATGTTGCCTTTGTATCTCTTCCCCCTCAAAGGGGAGGAGGCTAGATTGGAATTTTAAGGACTGATACTGTCACCAGCTGTCTGGTGCAAAGCCCACCTGCTGACTGCCAATGCCGGTTGTTCCCGTGGTGATACTGTCACCGGCTGCTTACTCCATCTCCCACCTACTGACTGCCCATAGCGGCCGATCTTTTTTATTTTTTTTTTGCGAGGTCCTCCCCAGGGGGCACTGAGGAGGGGTTCTTCGAGGGTGTCAGTGGAGGGTAAGAGGGAAAATTGAGAGGGTTACGAGGATCAAGGCCACAACTCAGCCAGGGCCAGGGCATTGGGGGGGAATGAGTCTGGGAAATCCGTGGGAGGGCGTAATGGGAATGTGGGCTCTATACTGGTCCAGTCTTTGAAAACTAACCTATAGTCTGTCATCCCTTTCAGATCCCTCGTCCCTTCTCCCTGATCCCCGCTCCATATCACCTTTGCTATCCATCCTTCTCTTTCCCCCGCAACCCAATTTCTGCAGAATTTTGTGATCTTTCTTCTGACGTCCCCAGTCTGTAGAAGGAGGTCTAGCTGTAGTCTAGTGTCTAACCATCTGCGTGTAAGATCCAGGTGAATTTGTTGTTGTATTTGTTCTATGATCTCTGCGCCCTCCACCCGTACCTTTTCCATGGATAGGGTACACCTCTGCCACCAGAGAGCCCACATTATCGCCCTCCTTCCAATTCTGTACATGTTTTCTATATAGGGTGTAGCTGTCCCTGCCCGGGGCCAATGTCCGACCAGAATGGCTTGCCATGACCAGGGCCAGGGGGTGTCTGGTTCTAGTTTCCGCCAGATACGATCCCACCACCTCCATATGTATTGAGCAATTGGGCACTGCATAAAGATGTGTTCGATGGTCTCTGCCTTCTTGTGGAAGGGGAAAAGGCTCTGACATCGTAGACACCATGGAAGCAGCAGGCCTCTTTGCTCCAGATTCGTACGATCGATTAGCCAGTCATTGGTAGGCAAACAAGATTCTATGAATGGACCAAAGTTGATGCGGCCATCCCCCTAAAGCCCCCGGATGAATTCCCTAATTTCTTCCCCCCCCCCCTCAAACTGCCTGGTGGAAATTATGTGGTATGGAGGATAAGGGGGTAGAGGAGGAGACATTACATCTATCTCGGACTGAGTGTAGGAAGCAGCGAGTGAGGAAGGAGAGATCTATCTTGGAAAACGGGAGCGGGCAGGGGTTGGGGAACTAGTAAAGCAGCAGAGATCTGGCGCCGAGCACAAGGTGAAGAGGTTCTCCGACACCCTGCTCAGTCAATCCCCTGATCCCCAGGGCAATCAATGATGGCAGGGATCACTATACTCTCATG
>BFEA01000441.1:495163-510040 GCA_003427395.1 Chara braunii
AAAAAAAAGAGGTACTGGTAAGAGCAGACACCCCCTCCACGTACCCTGCGTATGGCTCCGTTCCATCGGTGGGGAGCTGCACCTGCTGGAAACAGGGTCCAGTGTCCCTTGACATTAAAGAAAGGAAGCCAAAGTTATGAATGCTATGCGCCTGATTTTGCAGATCCTCTACCATGTGAATGATGTTGGGAGGATAGTGTTGAAGTTACAGTGTCGAATGTGTCATGACTGAGGTTCTACTGCAGAGCTCCACTGCTTTTTAGCTCTTGCTTTCTCGGTTCTTTTTTGGCTTGTCCTAGGCAGATCCACTTGTGGGGAGCTGTTTTTGCTTGAACCTCCCATCAGCTAGAAAAAGCCTTCCTAGAACCCCAGGAACCATATGCATGTTCTGCTGGCAAGCCAGGGTTATCAATTCTAAGTTGCCTGGTCCCTACTGCAGAGGCCCGCTGCCACTTAGCTCTTGCATTTCTTGGTAGGGGTCAGGAAACTCTGAAAGTGCTTTTAAGGGAATAATAGGATCAACATTGGACCAGTCATTGAATATTAAGCCATAATTCCTTTCCGACTTTCCTGGGTCACCATCTTGTCCTCCTTCCCACTTCACCCTTCCCAAATTTCCCCCCTGGTTCCCTCCAAGCCAGCATTTATTGGATTTGTGGATATTATATAGAATATCGGATTTTAATGAAAGGTATTTAATCTTTTCCTTGACCTTTTCCCAATTAGAGGTAATTATTATTTGAATCTGCTGTTTAATAGCCTCAGTAAATTCCGGTCCATCCAAAGGTGCACCCTCTATCTCGTATGTGCACCTTCTCTTCCATATTGCCCACATTAGTGTTCGTCTCCCTGTTACAAACAAGTTGTTCTCCCTGTTACGAACAAGTTGTTGGTAAACTCATCTCCTTGTTTTGAGTCCCAGGTTCCTAAGAGAAGAGTCTTCCAATTCCATGGCCAGGGCTGAGATGTTTCAAGTTGGTCCCAGATTCTATCCCACCAGCACCATAGCCACACTGCTCCAGGGCATTGAAGGAATATGTGCTCAATAGTTTCTGGTGTGAATTCTGCAAGTCGGCCTTCCCATCCAAACTCATCCTTTTTTTTTTTTGGAAAAGGCTCCATCTATTGGTGGGGAGCGTCACCTGCTGGAAAGCGGGTCAAGCATCCCTTACACAGTTAATACAGAATAGAACATAGAAAGGAAGGGAATTGGATGGTGTCTGGAAGGTGCCTGCCAGCATTGATTACTCTGAGCAGGTGTGAAACTGAACGCCTGATGGTCCCCTTCTCCCTCTCCATTCCTGTACCAGGACAGGGGTCCGGGAGGAACCACTGGGGGGCACCAGTGGGGATTCCTTCCGTCCCCCTGCCCGTCCTTCAAAAAAACACTCCTCGACACCCTGCTGCCACACACCCACGCTGGGTCAGATGAGATAAGACAAAGCAAAGGAACATTTCGAGATGGCTGGATAGTCCCGGATTGAAACTACAAACAGACTAACCAAAGAACCAGACTAACCAATGAAAACAGCTCCAACACTTGACAAAGCAGACTACAACAGGGAAAGCAGACTAAAAGCAGAAAAACAGAAAACCAAAAAAAACAGACTGCAGCCCAGATAACTGAGACCCGGAACAACACTGACCAGACTCAGACCCATACGCGAAAACCAAACTAAAAGCGACTCGTCTTCATCACGTATGAGGGCTTTGCCGGTTACAGCGTATTTCCAAGGACTGTGGGTGGGGGGAGAATGGGTCTGGAAACTCCTCTGCAGGTCTCATAGGGATGTTGGGGTCTATTGACAGCCAATCCTTAAATCTCAATCGGTAATCCCTTGGCACCTCCTCTCCGTGGCTGCCCTCCCCTCCCTCCTCGTCTTTCCAACCCCCCGTCCAGCATACTTCCGCTACCCATCCCTCTCGGTCCCCGCCCAACCACTCCTTGGAAAACTGTAGTAGCCGTTCCCGGATGTCTTTTGATCTACGGAGGTTATCTAGTGATTGCTTTTTTTTTTTTTTTTTTTTTTTTTTAATGGGAACAAGGCTCCAATCTATTCGTGGGGAGCAACACGTGCTGGGAACCAGGCGCAGCGTCCCATATGCAAATTTACATAAATTTTGAAAATTGAGATGCCGGGGCCATTACCCGGCTTTTGGCTCAGAAAAAATTAGAGCTACTTAGAAAATGACCACGACAAACTTTAGAATATGAACTGAATTCAGAAAACCACTCAGAAACCCCCCCCATCCATCCACTTTACCTCACTCCGGC
This sequence comes from Chara braunii, assembly GCA_003427395.1. NCBI lineage: Eukaryota > Viridiplantae > Streptophyta > Charophyceae > Charales > Characeae > Chara > Chara braunii. The sequence continues at coordinate 497,439 of BFEA01000441.1, forward strand.
AAGACTTACTGCAGCAGAGCCACCATCTCCGCTGCTGCTATACCCTATTCCCATCCTACCAGCTAGCCCCCTCACTAGTAGGACGGGTGACATCCCACCATATACCCACTGGCCTCGTTCGTTTTTGGTTCAAAAAGTTGGAGCTACTTAGAAAATGACTACAACAGGCTTCAAGAATACGCAGGATTCAAATCCAACTCAGAACCCCCCCCCCCCCATCAATCCTCTGTTCCTCACTCCGGCAAGACTTACTGCAGTAGAGCCACCATCTCTACTGCTGCTATACCCTATTCCATTCCTACCAGCTAGCCCCCTCACTAGTAGGACGCATGATATCCCACCATCTCCTTCTCCCACTCTCCTCGTTTCTTTTTAGAATAGACCGCCGGGGTCGTAAAAGAAGCGCCGAAAAATCTCAAGCTCCCTAACCAGCCCTTCCAGAGTTCCTCAAAGTTGTCTTACTCCCTGCAGAGCTCTTCCAGGCCTCACACCCCCACTTCTTGTTGGGTTAAAGGGCAACACAACTCGCCCCAGCTCCGATCAGCGTCGTCCCAACAACAAACCTTGGTTGTTCCGTGAGATGCCCACCCCAAAGCATCCCCAGATCTCTCTACCAGGCCTCATGCTCCTCTGCCAATAGGTTATAGGGCAACACCCCAGCACCGGCCAGCGTCGTTCTGGCATCGAACAACCGCAGATCGCCTAGGAAAAGTTGATAGACGCCCCAAAATCCTAAACGTTCTCAAATCCCCCTAACGACCAACCAGGATAGAATTCAGAAAAAGGGGGTCGAAGCTCGAAATTAATACCAACTATCCTAAAATTCATCCCCCTTTCAACAAGGGGACCGTCGGTCCCAACTTTCAGTCCTCGTACCAGAACTCACCTGGTCTCGTACCCCCCTCTGCTAGGGTAACAGGGCACCACAACCCTCCCCAGTACCGACCAACCTAATCTGACGGACAGGAAGTGCCTTCCTCCCTCGACAATTCCTTTAGCGGCAAGCCCCTAAACAGGTTACAGGGTCCAAACCTCGGTGCCGACCACGTCGGACGATCTGGTTACGCCTTCCACCCTCGGCTAAACTCCATAGGCCTCAAGCTCCCCCTGGGTCACAGAGCAAAGCTCCAGCACCGGCCTTTATCTGGCGCGGCGTGATTGTCATCTCTTCGTATGTCCGCTGGATATCGAAGAAGACAATTCTGATTGCAATAATAATAAACAATAATAATAAACAATAATAATAATAATAATAATAATAATAATAATAATAATAATAACAACAGCGAACTTCAGCAAACAGCATCACATACACAAGACCAGATAGTCGTGACCTCGAACCAGCAACAAAATTGCATCACGAGTTTCACCAAATAAGAAGACACCAAGAGTTCATAATTGACAATGCTGATATAGTCCCATCATCATCAACGAAGACCCAGAGTTGATATCCTATCTAGCGCTCGACGTCCAGACTACATACGACAGATCCTATTTAGCCTATACTACAATGCAAAATGATGACTTCAATAGCTTTCCGAGGTACGAGCATACGGCGACCAATGTCGCACGCTTCCAACACCAGGTATGTCTCCTGTATCACTCACAACCCGATCCCCAAATCACAGTTGCCATTTGTACCCAAGGACCACAGTGCACGTAATAATAATAATAATAAATTAATAATAATAATAATAATAATAATAATAATAATAATAATAATAAATATGCAAGAAAGATGAGAAATAACGAACTTCAGCAATCAAACAACATCATATACACAAAACCAGATAGTCGTGACCTCGAACCAGCAGCAAGATTGCATCACGAGTTTCACCAAATAAGAAGACACCAAGAATTCATAATTGACAATGCTGATACAGTCTCATCATCATCAACGAAGACCCAGAGTTGATATCCTATCTGGCGCTCGGCGCCCAGACTACATACGACAGATCCTATCTAGCCTATACTACACTGCAAAATGATGACTTCAACAACTTTCCGAACACTAGCGGTTAATGGAAGGCTAAAAATTCGGGGGTTTTCGCCGCGTTGCTACGGAACTTTTGTGAACAAACTTTGCAGGGTCATAATACAAACATAAAAAAAACAATAAGGCAAAAAAAAAACAAAAAAATCAAAATCAAGAGTACTATAAAACCCTTTCCGGAGTAGCTTTCGGAGTTCGCCAAAGCCTTTTTTGAGTCTGCTGGTTTTGCTAAGTTTTTTGTTACTGTTCCAAATATGGCGAAACTGAATACAGATATACCCTAAAGCACATATATAACAGGCAAAAAGAAAAACTGAGAAAAAAATAAAAATTCAGGAAAATATGGCAGTTCCGAAGTACGAGCATACAACGACCAATGTCGCACGCTTCCAGCACCAGGTATGTCTCCTGTATCACTCACAACCCGATCCCCAACTCATAGTTGCCATTTGTACCCATCTCTCTCTCTCTCACACACACACACACACACACACACACACACACACACACACACACACACACATGTGGAAGTGTATATTTCCATGTTCTAGCGGTAGGTGCATTCGATATTTCCCATCCTATCGATGGATGTTACGGGGAACAAGCCGTGGGATTTGAGACTTACGTGCGCTCTCTATCTCCTCGTCGCAAGCGCAGCTCAATCCGTCCCGATGCTCAGTACACCGAGAGCACAACATGACAGACATAAGCATGCATTCCTACAAGTCGAGTGGGTGGCAGGTAAGTCGTTTTTTCCCTTCTCTCTCTTCTTCTTCTTCGTCTTTTCTCCTCCTCTTTCTTCTTCTTCCTCCTCTTTCTTCTTCTTCTTCTTCTTCCTCCTCTTTCTTACGCTATCTTCTACTTCCAACGACGCGACTTACTTCACCTCCCTCTAAATGGTAAGGCCCAACGAACTTCTCACACCATCCTCAACGGACTCGGATACCGCCAAGTTCACCGCGATCCAGACTCTTCACTGGACTATTCATTAGAAGAGCGACGGACAGTGTGCACAAAGGGCACGGTCGTAATCAGCGCGAGCTAATAACTCACGCTTACCGGGCATTTCCCCTGTTCAGGATCGATATTTGCAATACTCTATCCCTACGACGAAACATTTCACTCGGCCCTTCTGTTTCAGGTAAGAGACTTATCGGATTCAGCAGTGTAGTGCGCGTGCATCCGGTAAACTCTCTCTCTTTCTCACGCACATTCGTCCGTATCTGGCCATATTCGTGGCTTAAATCAAGATGAAATAACAATAAGAAATAACAATAAATCACATCAGGAAATGAAAACCATCGGCCATATAGCAGTTGTGATGACCGACACGATTGCATTGTGATCTTACTTATAACTACCTAGCCATAATCGTGGTCTTTAAGCGCAATTACAACTCAAAATAACAATAAGATAACGACATAATAAAATAATAGTGATGAAAATAATAATAATAGTAATAATAATAACAATAATAATAATAAAAATAAAACAAAAACAGATAGAATGTATACAAGCTATCTTTCCGACCCGATGCAGTATCGCCGGGGTGCGTTGTACTCGGAGTTGATAGTCAGTCACACACACGCACACACACACACACACACACACACACACACACACACACACACACACACACACACACACACACACACGCACGCACGCACACATATATAGTAATGCACATAGACGAGTTATAGCTCTAGATTTGTTCGAATTTGCTCTTTCCTCTCGATTGAAGTAGCGTGAGGTTAGTCGCGAGATTAGAGACTTACCTGCTTTTTTTTTCTCTCCTGCTCTTCTCTCGTTGTAGTTGTAGCTGCCAACAGAGATCGATGGCGCAACACAATCCGTCGCGGTACATATCATATCGTGACCACAGCATGGGGGAAGCCGACAGGCACAAGCGTCGGGCACAAGCGCACACTCCGATGAGCCGGGCGGATGTCGGGCTCATGCTCACGACCGGAAACACCCCAACGCGCGCGCAGAGGTCCCCGTACCCCAAGTACAAAGTCCCAAAACCCACGCCCGGAACGTCGCCATCGTCGACTGCAAGGGTAAGTATCCCCTCCTCCTTTCTCCTTTCTTATCCTTCCCTCCTCCTCCTTTTTCTTCTTCTTCTTCTTCTTCGCGCGCGGTCTCACTTACCGAGCGTCCTATCCCCCTTTCGCCATTCCTTCAGTCTTTGCGCACGAAACTGCTCTCGTCACCCTCGCGCTGTGTCGCTTTCCTTCCCGTTGCCATCTCCATCGGTCGCGCTTCCTCCTTCTGCATCCACCGCGCGACCATCTCCTCTGCTTGCGTGCGCCTCCGCCCCGTAGTCGTCTCTCTTTGTCGAAACTCCCTCTCCCGCAATCCGCCCCTTCTCGAGGGCGCAGGATAGTACCGAGCGGGCCAAGCTTGAGGCCCCGTACTCAACAAACCCAAGGGGAATGAACCTTCCCTAGGTCCTGTCGCGGATTCATTGTGGCGAACAAGTCTCGTGCAGTACGAGATCGAAAGAAAAAAAGAAAAAAAAAACAGAAAATAATAATAAAATAATAAAGGTAAATAAAAAAGAATCTGACTAAAATTAATAAATATAAAAAAAATAAAATAAGAAAAAAAAATAGAATCTAACCACTAACTATCTGCACGTGCCAACTGTCGAGGCCCCCTTTTAACGGGGCAACTACAACAATTTTTTTGATAATCAGGTCGCGGGTTCGAGCCTTGGAGTCTGAGACCGGGTAAACAAAAGTAGAGCTCCCCTTCAAAAGGGAGCTAGCTCAAAGGGCAGTAGGTCTTGATCCCCAGATCCCCCGCATGTCAAACAACACTAAAACCCATTGAGCTAACTCCCACTTCAAATAAAAAGGGAGCTGCTTTGGTATGTATAGAGTAGTGGCTCAGCCCGACTAGTGGCCTATGCTCGTCTCTAAGTCTGTGCGTGTGCACGCTTGCTGATCAGCGTGCCCATCTGAATGCTTGTTGGCTTGAGTGTGTGTGTGACCAACAGGAGTACCCGGTTGACCGGAAGGCCTCAAGAGCCGGTACTTATCTGTGGTGGCGACATCGAGAGTCGCAGCGGGGAAAATACTCAAGCGGCAGTTAGGCCTGCAACTATCAAGGCAGCGGGAAAAAACAGGCAAGTAGCAGGTCGGCCGGTACCACTCGAGCCTCGACAGACGTGTAGGGACCAGGCCGCCAAGCAGTAAAAGACAACAGTTAGCATTCCGAGTGTTATTGCAATCACGTCGATCACACATTAACAATCGCCTCGGTCGTATGGGCGGGGTTTATCCTGACTAACTTACGGATGATTAAGGCTCAGTGTGTCGTAGATCTACCCGACATGGTATTATCCCAGTCAACCCCTCAACCTTTTCGGTCCGAGGGTATTACTACTAATCTTAACCATCACAGTGCATCATAACAACGCACGCGCATATTTTTGAAATTTTCTCACCGATTCGCCGCGGCCTCAATGGCCGAGGAAATCGTTTCAAGTGTCACGCTAAAGCGTGCACACCCTTTCCATTCCAGACCGGCTCCGTCATGGTAGCCGACGTCGTCACTGTGTCGAACGCAAAAGCATGGCCAAATACCCTTGTAAGGGTATTTGGTCCGACAGCGGCCAACAGCAACAGTAGCGCCTGCCAGCAACAGCAGTTGTCAGCAGCTCGTAGCTGCACGCAGCAGTACGCACTAATCAACAGCAGGCACTAGCAGCAGCATACAGCGGTGGCCATTAGCAACAGCAGCAGCTGGTGCACAATACGCAGTAGCAATCGGTACACAACCAACAGTAGCTCGCAGCAGTAGTCTGTGCATAGGCTGCAGCAGACAACAACAGTTCGCACGTAGTCAATCAGTTAGCAGCAACAGTGCACAGCCAAAAGCAGCAGCAATAGCTCATAGTCAAAGCAACAGCAATAGCGCATAGTCAAAGGCAGCAACAAATACCGAGACTCCGCCATGACAGCAACTGCTTTCTCCTAGTTCCACCAGACCAAAACTCGGCAGCAGTTCTCTGACGACAATCATGGCCAGTGGTGGCCATAGTATCAACATCTCCAGCCAACGATCCGGACCACCCTAATGTAAATGGGGCTTCTTCCGCTTCTCGGCTCTCCATAGCCAGGCCACAACCCCACTGCTAGTCTGCCCCAACCACGCAACTAGTCTCACTCCCATTCCATCATTAGGATGAGGAAGTGAAATGTCATTGAATCTTTTACTAGAACACATGCAGATGTCAATCATACAGACTAACGCCAGGTATGTGCCTGCCCTCTCCCCCGCATTCTTCTATCTACGGAAGCGGTCCTCTGTTCTTCTCTATCCACTGCACTCCGACAGGGTCCTGGCTGAATACACCCAATCTCATAGCTTCTGAACGGATCTGAGGATGGTACCTCAGGGGAGAGGAATCCGACCAACCATGTTGATCAGATACCGCTGTAACGGAGGGCGAATCGATCAGCGAGGTGGTCATCTTGACTGCAACAATGGGTCTTGACTCCCTACTCATCAGAAATGCAGACTGAGAGTGACTCTTTCGCTAGCTCAGGGCGGGGTACTTTCCTCGGTATGCCATTAAAACAGGTAGGTCCGCTCACCCCTCCTTCCTGCTGACCGCGCTCCCCCTTACCTTGTACCTACCCTCCTTTTTATCATGTGAACCTGGCCCCGCACATTGGTCAGGTTAAGGCGCAGTTCGGCACCGTAGCTCGGAGTTTCGGTTCACCCCACCTTGCTGGTTCAATCACATACACGGAGGCTAACAAGAGGCTATTTTCATCGATAGGACGAGCAACACATCGACCTATAGGTAAGTCTCCTACCCCGCTGCTAGTCTCGCGTCACTCCCACCGAAAAGAATAAGCACTGTCGTGATGAAACTTCCGCTCGAATTCGGAGGCATAGATTGTCCATCCGACATCGCTCCCTCCACGCAGTCATTCTTCTCTATGCAGCCAGAACTAACAACCTATAAATCTAACTCCTCCATCGGATTCGCCCTACCTTGAAACCTCAGTGTCGACCCTTGCTCCGTCGCAATCCATTAAGGAACACAGACACCATGAATCTTCCCTCTTCGTTTCCTCCTCTTGCCATAGCCAGCTTCCGAGAGCCTGTGCGCAACACTTTTCTCTCCTAGCTCTTCGTCTACTAACTCTTTACTAACTTTGAGGTCGGAAACGGGGTCGCCCGCCCCTAAAATGCCAGTTTACCATCCTCCCTTGTCCGATTCCGTAGAGAATCGAGGGAGCTATCATTCTTCCTTCCGCCATCCTCATCATCCCTCCGCCATCTCTTCATACCTCCGCGCAGCTCGTTTTTCCTCATCTCTACTTCTACTAACTCTCATACTAATTTGACTACATATTCTGGGTCGCCATGGCCCAAAATCCCCCGTTGCAGTTCTTCTCCCGCCTGATCTTCTCAAGAAATGGCTGGGCTATACCCCTTCCAATTTCGTCATATCTTCCTTCCCGCCATCACCACGCACTCCATTTCTTTCCTATTCCCTAACCTGTTAACTTTCATCTAAAACTATCATCGAATTCGGGGTCGCAGTGGTCCGAAACCCCAAGATTGGTCTTCACCTCGCCCGATTCCGTCATGGAACGACCGAGTTATGTCTCCTTCCCTCCGCCATGCTCGTTCTTTCAACTCCGCTCTGCCATCCCCCTCTCCGAATGTACCTAGCGCAGTTTCCTGCCTAGGTTCCATCTTTCTTTCTGCTGCCTGCTGCCACCGTACTCCTGCGCTAGCTGCAGCACAACGCCCGTAGTTGTGTTGTCTCGCCTTGCCCTTCTGCTTCCTGCCTTCACCAACTACACCCTCGCCCCGCACGCACCCGACCCGACTTCTCATTCGGATTCGCTCATCTTCTCCCCCCCCCTTTCGCCTGCCACCGACTGCGCGCTAATCCGAATAGCCGGAGCAGGTGCCCGACCGGTACAACCTGCAGAACACGGCAACAAGGGCCGGGACCCGCTCCAGGGTGTGTATCAATTCACCTCCCGGAAGGATCAACCTTAAACAGATAGCGCTCCAACGCCCAGCCTGTGTCCGCCCGGTCCTCGGCCCTCACGGCTCACCTCACCGTGCTTTTTCAGCGTTCGCCCCCCGCCTTCAGCCCACGGCCCGAGGGAAATCCATGGGAAGCTTAGTGCCCGCTGCGTACGGACATGTCGCTGGTCCCCGCCCGAGTAGCATTAGTCAGCGACAACCGACGCTCATAGGGGGAGAGGACCAGGTGGGAGGAACAGCGGCTGGCCCATCAAAGAAGTCTGGTTCTTACGCTTCCAACTGGTACCTGGCCCGTACCGCCTACCTGCTGTAGCAGGTATCATACCTGCTGGCGGGTCTGACTCCGTATGCACCCTCGTTGGAGGCTTGAGCACCGACGTAGCTGCCTCGGGGTTCTCCGTAATACCACAAAAGAGAGACCTCGGCGCGGTCACGAAAACAGTTTGTAGTCACATCTCCGACAATCCTGCGAAGACAACACACCCCATGCAACCTCTACCGGGCCCGAGACGTAGGCCGTATACATTTAGAATTACCGGCCCTTTGACCGCACCGTGTTCTCAGCAACGGCGTGGTAAGAGCTTTTGCCAACATCCTGAACCCGCGGACCCGTTCAACGAGGCCCCGAGCTCCAAGTCCTCGACTGCCGTGACGCCCACTAAGTCCGGCGTTGCATCCAGGTCAACGACACGCCGGAGTATAACAAAAATCATTAGGAATACGGTGCAAGAAAAAAAACTTGCTTAGAGAGTGTCACCACCGATCGGACGCCGCCGACAGCAAAACCCAGGGGGGTAGCCCCGCCAGGCCCTCGAACCCTCGGTCCCTTTCCCGATACTCTGATATTCCCACGTCGTCGCCTCTCGGTCTCGATCCTTGAACCTCTTTGACGAAAGTCGGACACCATAACCGCTAATGCTAAGCCCAAGTCCGGGCTTGGGCCCACTAGACATATAAAAAATAAACGGACACCGCACAACGCGCGGGCCTACTGAAAACACCTCAAGGCCTCCTCGTCGTCAATGTCGTTCTTCGCACGTACGCACGAGTCACCGGTAAGTGCACAAGTCAAAAAAAAAAAAATCTATTTAGTCCTAAGTTTAATCAAAAATTAAAAATTTAGCCGGCGCCCACGTCGACTCTTCAGTCATCAAAAAAATGGAATCACACGCGTCGTAAGTCTACGCGCCCATACACTCTCTACTCTAATCAGCTACTCAGTCAACGTAAACCACAGACACAGACGCGTCTCACACGGTACACTTAAACTTTAAACCAAACTTATTTTCTGTTACTTGCAAAAACCAGGGAGGATACCCTTGTAAGGGTATTCGCACCGACATCGCGACATCCACGCGACCCTTCGGAGTGGCAAGACCGTCCCGAACTACTCTCTCGGGGACAACGGTCTTGTGTACTGGCACGGTTCACAGGGCACTAGAGAGCCCCGTATTTGCGTTCCCTCCACTGGACAGCTCCGTGTCCGAGCAGTAGCAGAGTTCCATGACCAGGCAGTCGTCGGTCATATGGGCTTCCACAAGACGTTGGCTCGTGTGAGCCACCTGTACGTTTGGCCGAAGCGCAAGGACTTTGTGAAGGACTACATCGTAGAGTGTCCCACCTGTCAGGAGGTGAACAGTGCAAACCACCTTCCTAACGGTTTGCTCCAGCCTCTTCCTATCCCTGAGGGTCGTTGGCAGTCCATCTCGATGGACGTTATCAGTCCTCTTCGTCCTCAGACCCTCCGCGGTCATGATGCTATCTTGGTCATCGTCGACCGCTTCACGAAGCGTGCACGGTTTGTTCCGTGCCGCTATGCCATCAGTGCACGTGAGGTCGCCGACATCGTGTTTGACCGAGTCGTGCATGACCACGGCTTACCTCTGAGCATCATATCTGACCGTGACCTGCACTTTACCAGCCGATTCTGGCGACGGCTCCATGAGGTTTACGACACTCAGCTCCGCTTCTCCTCGTCGTACCATCCCCAGATTGATGGTCAGACCGAGGTCACGGACAAGACTCTCAGAGATATACTTCGAAAGATTGTTCGTGACGACCAGCAGTGGGATCTCCATCTTGCCCACGCGGAGATAGCCTATAACCACGCCGTCTCGGCAGCCACGGGGATGTCGCCTTACTATTACGACCTTGGCTATCACCCTCGTGTTACTGCGTCCCTACCGCAGACCATCTGAGCATTTCGCCGGACGACCATACGAGCGCCCTCCACCCATCATGGTGGACGACCACGAGGAGTTTCTCGTTTCAGACATCATTGGTCGCCGAGTCACATACGACAACCCCCCCCACATCGAGTATCTCATACGTTGGAAGGGTTACCCTGATAAGGAGGCTACCTGGGAGCCCCTCGAGCACTTGCAGCACGCTCATATGTTGGTGCGTGCCTATGACCGTGCTCGTCGTGATGGGTTCACTGCTCCTCCTCAGCCCACTGACCCTCCTTCTCCCCCGGCTGAGGAGACCGCTGAAGTTGAACCTGCTCCATCTGAGGCAGACCTTCAACAACAGCCAGATGCTTCTGAGCGTCCACAGCGCACTCGTCGTCGTCCTGCTTGATACGACGGTTGACTCTGACTTACCTTCCCACGTTTTTGACTTCTTAGTACTCCATCCACATCAGTTTTGCTACTTTAGCTCGTCGACGTTGCGGTTCTTCCTCGACGACATTCCAGACTTCTCATCGTGGACGTCATCGGCAACTTCATGGACTTCGTCACGATCAGCTCTGCCTACTTCAGACGTCATCACTCTCTTACCACCTTACCCTATACAGTACCCTTGTTGTGTCGCATGATGGTCTCCCTTTAGCCGGATTCCTCTGAGTTGGGCTCTCCCTTGGTATACGCATAGGCATCGGGACCGTATCGTTGCCCTGGTTTCCCATCTTACGGATCTAGCTCCGACTTCCCTCACTTTAGGAGTCATCTGCATGATTCCCTTACCCATCACCTTTCTACCCTCTGCCGGCCCTCACGCCCTAGTTAGGCAGCCCCGCATGCTTCATCTAGGTGCACCCAGTATAACAGGCTCCCTTGTTCCCTTGCATGGTCGACCCTCCATAGCAGTCACCCCTTTAGTCGAGCATTACCCGCCCTGATGGTCTATCTGTTAGGGTCATTGGTTTTGTTCGCTCCCAGTTCCCTACCCTCATTGAGCCTGATGACATGTGTTCCCCCTGTCACTATGTGTGGATGCCCTTAGGAGTTTTCGACCCCTAGGCTGCATTCGCCACCCTCCGAGATCATCCCGCCCTTTGGTTTGCGACACACTTCTCCTGTGACATATGATTGACTTGTTGTTGCTTGTTGCTCTCATACTGAGGCTACTGCCTTTGACATTTCTAGGATTTAGTTGTTCTGCTTTTGCTGTTCTTAGGACTTATACACTAGTCAGTTGTTTCCAGGCAGAGGCTAGTGCCTCAAACATTCTAGGATCTAGTTGTCATTACTTTCTGCTTTCGCAGGACATGTATACTAGTTAGTTGCTTCTGCTTTCCTATGACATGTATGCTAGTTAGTTGCTTCTGCTCTTACTTAGGCTGTTAGTTGTGATATTGCTGCTTTGTGACATTTTCTATCCTAGGTTGCATCGCATGGACTCAGCATGGAGCTTGCTCCGCATCCTAGACTACTCAGGTTTTCTTTTTCTTTGGTAGAGTTCCGCTTCTTGGCGGAAGCGTGCTTGTATCTAGGCGATCCATCACAGGCCGAGGATCGTGTAGCGGACCTCTGGTTGGCCTGTGAGACCAGGCTGACCAGCCCCTTGGCCTGTTCTCACATGCCTGTGTTGTATTCGGGGCAGTCCAATCCAGGCCGGTACCTTTGTCGGTACCAGCGAGTCCAGTCCAGTCCCGTCAGTCCCCTGGGGTATACCCCAACAGTTGTCTGTTTTCGGGCTCATTTTGCATTCGCAAAGTTTGGAGTACATGCGTTGGAGTCTGGCGTGGGAGCTGCTTTGTGCCATCTCGCTCCCTCTTCTTCCTCCATCTCCATCTCTGGTGGGTCCGCCATAGCGGGCCACAAGAACAAATCAGCAGAGCGTAAGACGTATGGAGGCCAAACACCTCAGACTGTGAAAGCTTCCGAATCAACTGTGGAGGACCGATGGTAGGGAGACAGACATGCAACGAACAGCGGACGCAGGAAAGACTGTTATACCGCATCAAACGCGGGGACACAATCATTCGGGTAGCATGGTTAAACCACCAGTATTTGGCCCAGCTATCAAGTCTGAGCCTTGGTCGACCGATATGCTGATCCATGCCGAGGTTGGGGCTACCGGGCGTTCACGTCTCGAACGTGTTGCTGAAAGAGACGAGTGAAAAACGGAGAAAAATAAGAAAAAAAAACGACATCTGAATTCTTAAAACGAAGAATGAAAAAAAATAAGAAAAAAAAAAGGAAAAGTAAAACCAAGGAAAAGAAAACCGTTGTGCTTTTCTTTCCCGAGAGAGAGAGAGCGAGCGAGCGAGAGAGAGAGAGAGAGAGCGAGCGAGCGAGAGAGAGAGAGAGAGAGAGAGAGAGAGAGAGAGAGAGAGAGAGAGAGAGAGAGAGAGAGAGAG
>BFEA01000441.1:512305-522349 GCA_003427395.1 Chara braunii
ATAAGAGGAGGAGGAGGAGGGAAGAAGAAGAAGAAGAAGAAGAAGAAGAAGAAGAAGAAGAAGAAGAAGAAGAAGAAGAAGAAGAAGAAGAAGAAGAAGAGACCGGCAGTCCTCGTTGACGGGCGGCAGTGGATGCTGGCAGGCAGCAGCTTCGACGACGGGCGACGGCAGTCCCAGGCGATGGCGACGGCAGGCAGCAGCTTCGACGACGGGCGACGGGCGACGGCTGTCCCGGGCGATGGCGACGACGGGCAGCTGCTTCAACGACGGACACCAAGGTCAAACGCGGCGGCTGGAGCAGGGGCCCCGTTTGGAAACCCAATGCAGACCGCCCAAGCCACTCGCTTGTTCAAACGGGGCGTCCTGTTTCCCTCCAAAAACGAACGGCCCTCTGGCCGTCGATCATGGATGATTGATGGCCGGAGGGCCGTCCAAAATTCAAAAAAAAAAAGCAGGCCTCACGGGCCCGACGCGCCGTTTTCTGGGCATGGTCGGACCCGGTAGGCCCTGGCAACGCACAAACAAGTCCATTCGGGGTCTGAAACCCCCCTACAGGTGAGTGTGCTGGGGGGGCCCGGCCCCCAACCGGGCCGCCAGCCCGGCCAGGCCGCCCGGGACCTCCCCCGGGCAGGCGCCGGTCGTCCGGGCGGCCCGGATCCGTACTCAGTTTTTTTTTAGTTCTCTCATTTGTCTTTCTTTCTTTCTTTTTTTGTATTGGCCAGTGTCATCCCGAAAGTTGCTCCTGAGGATGCGCCGCGTTAACGGGCAAGCCCGCGGCCGATAGCTGGGCCACGTACTGGTGGTTTAATGTTCGAGACAGTAACTTGGCAAACGTCTTATGAAGTGGGGGATGGGCAGCCTTCTGGATGGTAGTGTCCAAAGCCAACACTCTCCCACACAGCACACACAACCCACTCACACGCACACACCCGTGTTGGCTGAAGACCTTACTGATACGGACTGGGAAGATCCAGCTCACTATCTCAGTTGGATGGCACCGAGAGTGCCAAAGGAGGCCGTGGGGATTGAACCCACAAACCAATTGAGCTAGGACGCTGGATGGAGCCCAGATTCTTCTATCGCAGGAGGAAAAAAAGAAAAAAAAAAACCACTGAAAAACGAATAGCAACCTACTGAGGGCTGTACCACCCCACACGCGGCCAGGAAAAGGTCATTTCAAGCTCTAAACTACCAGCAGTGTATCTACCTTTGCTCTACTGGAAGATTCATGCTCATGTTGCACATTTGGTCAGTAGTGGAGCAACGCCCTCCATCTCAACAGCTCTCGGGGCAAAGGTAAGTGCGTTTTTTCTTCTTTTTTTCCCGAAAGTCGATACTTTTTGTTTTTCTTTTCTTTTCTTAGTAATCCCTGCCAACGAGGCAGGGCAGTCCGTTCTATTTCGTTACTTGGGAGTAGTAAACAGCAGAATGCTCCGATACTGTATATCTGGGAAGATGCAGTAGAAGAGAAAAAAAACAAAAGGGAAAATGGAAACAATGTACGGCGCCCTATACTAAATTGCAACGACCTTGAAAAGCTAACCTGCGCTACGACTGGTCTTAGGGACGACTGCGACCGGACCCTATTTTCTGCTGCCGGAGACCCCAAACGAACCCGTCCTAGCGAAGTTGTACTGCACGACCTTACTGAAAATAGAAAGAAATGAAACGACGAAAATGAAACCCACACAAGCGCAGCCTCCTGGCTGCGAACATGGATTCAGCCACAACAAACCTCAGCCTGATGAGAAGACAAACCTCAGCCTGAGGAGAAGGGTTAGGGTCTAAATGCTCCAAGGGTTTAGGGTTTAAAGGGGTCGACGGGAGGAGATTGACAGATTTTTCAACTGTGAGGGGGGAAGATACTAACTTCTGCACGATCACTTCTGGTGACCTGCTTCAAGGATGAAGCTTCTGAATCGGACCGACAGTCAGGAGACACAATACAGCGAACAGCAGAGGCAGGAAACACAACAGTTCGGCCACAACAAAACCAAGGCTGAAGAGAAGAGTCAGGGTGTAAATGCTCCAAGGGTCGATAGGTGGTGAATGACAGATATCTCGACTGTAGAGGGGGAGGGTGCTAACAACTACACGACCACCTCTGGCGGCCCAGTTCAAGGCTGAAGCGGCATACCCCCCATAAGCTACAAATGAACCCAGTGAAAGACTTCTCAGAGAAGGGCTACAGACTCCTGGAATGCAGCAAGACTAAGGAGAGATGGGATAAATAGGACAAAAGCAAGGACTTGGTGCTTCCCGGAAAGGGGCTAGGTCGGTACTAGGGGCAGAGTTCAACTAAGGGAGGGCATCACTCGCAGTCCCAAGGGAAAAGTACCCTTCCAGCAGGTGCTGCTCCCCACCAATAGATGGGGCAGCCGGCCAAGTCCTCAGTCCCAGCAGTTCTCAAGTCCTCAATCCCAGCGGTTCTACCACCGCCAGGATAGTGGACTTGCAAAAGGGCTTTTGTGTTAAAAAAAAAAAAAAAAAAAAAAAAGCAAACCAGAAATTCAGCATCATATTCAACAGTTCTGCGGCAACTCGCTGGGGGGAACCCATGGGAGGAAATTGGGAAAAGTAAAATGGAAGGGAGCATGGGGAGAGTCTCAGGAGAATCAGGAAGGAGGTCAAGAGGATTTTTTTTTTTTTTTTTTTTTTTTTTTTTTTTTTTTTGAATCAGCCCGAATGGTTGCTAGAGGTGCTGGTGACTGCAGACACCGCTAACACTTTCGGGGAGGCTCCATCTATTGGTGGGGAGCAGCACCTGCAGGAAACCGGGTCCAGCATCCCTATTTACAATGCAGAGCGGGAGCATGTCACAGTTTGTCATCCGTTGTTCGAGAAGAGGAATTTTCAAGAGGTTATCGCTTGGTCTTTCATGATTGGACAGCTGTGGACCCCTCCATCCCATTATGTCCCGTCTCTGATTTCCCAGACCCTTTTCGACCATCATCCTTGAGTCTGGTTCCTTTGAGTTGGTATGTCTTGGAGTAAGTGATTACTGTTTTTCTTGGTTTTAGTTTCTCAGGAAAGAGAGTAGATTCAAGGGTAGTAAGTGGCAGTATTGGAATTTTTGCTCCAGTTGACGCAAGGTCATACCAGAGCTTAATAGATTTATCGGGCGCCCTCCTGGAGGGGGCGAAGAGGTACTGGTAACAGTTCCAAAATTCTTCAAGTTAAAGCACTCTCAATTAAAAAAAATAAAAAAAATATATAATAAAAAAACACTCTCCATAACTGTATCTTCATACTCCTTATCCATGCAGGACGCTGGACCCGGTTTCCAGCAGGCGCAGCTCCCCACCAATAGATGGAGTGGCAGCATGAAGGATTATTAGGAGAGGGACCTCTTATCACCTCTCCAAGTAGTCCTTATCAGCCTTATTATTAAGGAAAAAAAGGGTTTCGGATTTGCGCAACGATATTGCCGTTGTTGTTGTTATTGTCGATGTTGTTGTTGCTGTTGTTGTTATTGTTGTTGTTGTTGCTTCTGTTGATGCCGGTACATGGACATCCTGCCACTTGCGTAGGTGTTGCGGGTGATGATGGCGAATCGTCCTCCTCCTCCAGATCTAACTGAGCATACAAGTGCTCCATGGACACAGTGCACAGTGCTTGCCCTTGCTCAAAGACTGTGCAGCAGTGTTGCATCAAAGTCGCCGCCTGTTGCTGGTCAATAAACCTTGCCAACCAAATAAGAAGCTGGCCCCTCCTCCAGCTTCGTGATAATGTGCACAAGGCTCTGCATCATGCTCTGGTGTGTGAGATATGGCAGTGTGTTCCCCCATCAGCCACCAGCCTCATCTCATCCACTTTCTGTCGGAGAAGGTCATGACTCATCTGAAGAAACGAAAGGCACCGTGTGGCGCCCTGAAGTAAAGCCTCAGTCGTGCCCATCGGCATCATTGACTGTGTTGACCCCGTTGACCTTGTCGCTGTCGTGGCAAAACCTCCCGTCCACGTCGTTGTCTTCTGTACGCTGGCGTTACTGCGTCCTCCAGATCCCATGTGGGGCTACCCACTTCAGCTGGCGAAAGCTGGGGCCGTGAACGGTCCAGTCCCGCGGCTATGGTCGCTCGAAACGGCAACCACGACGTGAAAAAAAGGGTTTCGGATTTGCGCTAGCGCCTTGGGGCCCGTGGACGGCAAAGCCCGCCCGCCAGGCACCGCGCGAATCTCCCGGTTGCCTCTTCGAGCGACCATAGTCGCGCGACTTGAGCGTTCACAGCCCCAACTTTCGCCAGCTGAAGTGGGTAGCCCCACATGGGATCTGGAGGACGCAGTAATGCCAGCGTGCTGAAGACAACGACGTGGATGGAAGGTTTTGCCACGACAGCGACAAGGTCAATGGGGTCAACACGGTCAACGATGCCGATGGGCACGACTGAGCCTTTACTTCAGGGCGCCGCACAGTGGCTTTCTTTTCTTCAGATGAGTCATGACCTTCTCTGGCAGAAAGTGGATGAGATGAGGTTGGTGGCTGATGGGGGGAACACACTGCCTTATCTCACACACCAGAGCATGATGCAGAGCCTTGTGCACATTATCACGAAGCTGGAGGACGGGCCAACTTCTTATTTGGCAAGGTTTATTGACCAGCGACAGGCGGCGACTTTGATGCGACACTGCTACACAGTCTTTGAGGAGGGGCAAGCACTGTGCGCTGTGTCCATGGAGCACTGGTATGCTCAGTTAGATCTGGAGGAGGAGGACAATTCACCATCATCACCCACAACACCTACGCAAGTGGCAGGATGTCCATGCACCGGCATCAACAGAAACAACAACAACAACAATAACAACAACAGCAACGACATCAACAATAACGACAACAACGGCAATATCGTTGCTGCTGCTGCTGGTCCCTTTGATGGCGATTCTGGCGACGATGGCAATATCATTGCTGCTGCTGTCGGTCCCTTTGATGGCGATTCTGGCGAGATTGGCGGCATCATCAGTCATGACAGCACCAACAACAACAACACCGGCAGTGTTGTTGTCGGTGTGATCTCATGGTCGTGTGTTGATGAAAGAGGCAGCAACAACAACAATAGCAACAACAACAACAATAACGATGACAACAACAACAGCGACAACATGAACAACAACAACAAGGGTATCGCAGAGGCCGCCAGTTTTGGTGGCGGTGATTTTGACACTGGCGAGATCGGCGGTACCATCAGCTACAACAACAACAACAATATTGACAACTGCAACGACATTTTTTTTTTTTTTTTTTTTTTTTTTCTGTTTTTTTTTTACGACTGCAACGGCAATAATAACAGCAATTACAACAATAACAGCAACGACCGAATCATCGACAAGGCGACTGGCGAAATCGACATCAACAATAACGCGGTGAGTGCGCCGGGGGACGGGTGACGGCTCTTTTCTCCTCTTGCCCCCTTCTCTTCTCTGTTCTGGCTGCCGCTTATTCAATGGGGGGTGTGGAAAGGCGCACTGTGGTGGCGAGAATGAGTGGGGTAAGGATACTACTTCCAGCTGTTTTTTGTCGGCAGGTAATATTATCATATCTTCGCCTGTCTTGTTTCGATCGACGTTTGCCCATTACGAATTTTGATGGGCACACCAATCACAATGATCACAAGTATCTGCCATGTGGCGGGCCGGGGGGGGAGGAGGGAGGAGAGGTGCTGTTGCATATGTCACTAGGGTTTGTTGGTTGCTCCTAGGGCGTGTCATTTGGTACCGGCCACATGGTGAGCACGGAAGAGTAGGTGTCTAATCTGACTCTTGCTGCTCTTTCACCCTCCTGTAATTTTGATTTCTCTCTTTGAATTGGTGCTCTCCCCACTTGAGTGGGTTTTGTTAATTACTGTTATAGGGGAGACACATGCGCTGGCAACACTGGGTAGAAAATTGCAGAAGTAGAAACCAAACCTTGTTCGCTTCTTTCCCCTTCTTACTGTATCAGTATAGTAGTTGAATAAGGCAGGGTAAGGGTCTTAGGGTTTGATGGGCAGTCAATCCCCACGCTCGATGGCAATCAAGGCTGCCCATCACCGCGTTCCTGCATTTACAACTGTTCAAACATTCGATTACAAATGATCTGGGACGCTGGACCCGCTTTCCAGCAGGTGTTGCTTCCCACCAATAGATGGAGCCCTCCCGAGACTGCTAGTGGTGTCTGCTCCTATCAGCACCCCTAGCATCACCTTGGGTTGTTTTCTTGTTAAAAATAAATAAATAAATAAATAAATAAGAGGAAAAAAGGAAAAAAAGGGTTTCTGCATTCAGTCAATCTGCACAGAGAGTGTACAGTGAACCGGTCTCTAAGGAAACCCCGAGAGGTGGCGCCAATGGGTACTAGAAAGTGACGAAGTTTGAATTAAGCTAGCCCTACTCCACGAAACAAAATTGGACGATTGGACAGGGCCTCAATTTCTGGGTTTCCTCAAGCGCTAATCTCCACGAACACGTCCAGATTCGGGCTTCAATGCTGCTAGGACTTGGCTCCATAGCCCCTTTATTCTGGGAGGGGGGTAAGGCTTAGGTCTATTCCTGGGGAGCAGCACGTGGTGGGAAAGGGGCGCAGCGTCCCATATGGAAATATACAGAGAAAAAAGAAGAAGAAGAAAAAAGGAAATATACAGTACAGAACATAACTGAGATACCGGGCCCATTACCCAGCCTCGGTTTGCAAAAACAGAGAGTTTTCTGAGGAGACGACAGAGAACCACAATACTGGAGAGGGGGTCCAGCGTCCCATAACCATAGATTGAGGGAGGGGGACAATCCTGATTCTTTCTGCAAATCATAACAGAATACCCTGATGTTCGTCTCCATCATGACTGATGACTCCACTAAGTCCACTTAGGTCATACTGTAAGCCTCACAGCACCACTCTCCAAATGTGCAAAGTGATAAATATATCTTCAGCTCAAAGGCGAAAAGATACAGTCAGTCGAAAGAACATAACAGTAACAGAGGTACAATCTGTTGGTTGGACTCGGGCCGGCTAGAAGGAGATGCTCATATCTCCTCTTTCTTATTTATAACAACACTATATTCTTCTCTCAAATCTTGCATCATCTTTCAAATTCTTTCAATTCACCTTCACTACCTACCTACCACTGCTCCTAAGGCTTATACAGGGGACCCCTGCAAACATAGCTTTGTTGTCTCCCTCCAGCCATCAGAGGGGATGCATGTTGCCCCCCGCCCCAACCATAGTGGTAAAGGATGGGGTGGGGCTGCCGGTGGGGTCCGGCTAACGCAATGACCGACCATTTTGCCAGTAGCTGCGCCTCCCGTTTCATTGTCCCCACCCCCAACCGAATAACAGCAGTGTCTAAGGCCAACACTCTCCCACACACCACACACAACCCACTCACACTCACACCCGTGTTGGCCAACGGCCATCCTATTACCAATCAGAGGTATCAAGCGGACTATCACCGCCGGTTGGCACTAAGTGCGGCACAGGCAGTTGTTGGGCTCGAACCCACAACCTCCTGAATGCCACTTGCGTGCCTAACCAACTGAGCTAGGCCGCTAGATGAGATGCTCATATCACTCCCTCTAGCGGACCAACCCCAGTTAAAAAAATAATAATAATAAAAAAAAAAAAAAAAAAAAAATTGTTGGCAGGGAGCAACATCTTCCAGGAACCAACATTCACCAGTTTTCGTCTTTCTCACATTTGGCAAGTGGTGGAGTGCAGCTCTTGGGCCTCACTACACTACTCTCCAAATGCGTAAAATGAGAGTGAATCTTTTTTTTTTTTTTTTTTTTTTTTTTTGGAAGACATGCTCCAATCTATTGGTGGAGAGCAGCACGTGCTGGGAATCGGGCGTGGCGTAATCCTTCCGCCTAGAACATGGAAAGATACACCACCATAGTTTCCGTCTTTCTCACATTTGGCAAGTGGTGGAGTGCAGCCCTTGTTTCTCATTTTTCTTTGTATTTTTGACGCGCTATTTCTATTGCTGGGGAGCCACAACCTTTTTTGTATATTGTAAGGGGAGAAACAACCCGCTGGAAACGCGTCCATTATGCCATAAATGAACCGTCTGAAACTGCGTGACGTCAGATTCAGCATCCCTTTGATAATGGTTTTCTACTAAAATAGTTCAGGGACTATTTCAACTGCATATAGGCTCACACAAACAATCTCAATGTTCAGGGACGCTGGACCCGTTTTTCAGCACGTGGTGGTCCCCACCAATAGATGGACCCTCCGGGTCAGTGCTAGAGGTGTCTGCTCTTATCAGCACCCCTGGGCCCTAGCATCTGCTCGGGTTGTTGTGTAAAAAAAAAAAAAAAAAAAAAAAAGTTCAGTGCCCCAATGCACACTTGCGTGCTTTGAGGGAGCTGCCTGCTACTAGAAGCTGCTACTAGAAACCGGGTACTTTTCCCGAACGGGGAAAAGATTGTGAAACGACCACGGAAAAGACCTGCACAGTGCATACCTTTTTTTCCCCCCCCTCCCTTTCAGACCTGCATATGCACACTTGTACCTTTCTGATCCCTGTTAAATCGATCCCTGTTAAATTTATGAGCTTAGTCCAAAAATCTCTAAGTGTTGGATATGAGGATGAAAAAGGAAAATGCCGTCACCCAAACATCACTGCTCCTCAAGCTCTATGTCAGACGTGAGGTTAACCACGTCCCCAATGATCTCACACATGAGCACGCAGTTCTTTGCACCTCATCACAAGCTGGTCAATGATGGCGAAAAGTTGACAAAAGATGGCCTTTTTCAGATGGTTTTCTTTTGCGATTGGTCATGCAGTCGGATGAAAGGAGGCATTTGTGTCAGCATATGTCGAGTATGCCTGCAGTGACGCAGTGACGTTGCAGTCCCATGTACCATGGAAAAGATGGGGAAAACACAAAGTGTGAGTATGCCCTTAAATCACCAGTTTCAAAAGAACCGAAGTTGTGCGCTTCCCCGTATATGTGGTGAAAGCAGTTAGAATCGGAAAAAAAAAAAAAAAAAAAAAAGATTCGGGCCTGGGGCGGTACCCTCCCCTCGCTTCTTACATCAGACCCGCCTCCTACGGCATTGAATCTTCACTCCCAGTCTCGTTAACCTTGCCAGGTAGCTTCATCAACTTAGGCTTGTGTGAACTGGTGGTTTAGACCACCAGTACTTGGCCCAGCTATCAGCCGCAGAAAAAAAACGAGACGTTTCTAGTCGGATGAATTTGGGCGCTCCTGTAGTGGCCCGTACGTTTCCTAAAATTGTGGCTTGTTAACGGGCAAGACTTTAGAAAGTACTGGTGGTTTAAACCGACTTTATCTTCCGAGCACGCGCACAACACAGAGCTTCCAGGACTGCCTTCGTCAGCAAAGAGTTTTTTTTTTTTTTTTTTTTTTTTGAAAGCCCAGATTGTTGTAGAGGCTGGATTACAGACATATGAGAGTCACCTTCGGCACTTGGCCATGTGGTAGAGGCCCCCTAATCCTGTAGGATGCCCTCCCAACCTACCTCTTTCGAACCGTGGTTGTAGGTACCAAGGCTAAGCTGAGTCCCACACACCCCACTCAGCCCTGATCGAAGCATATTTGTGCGAGCCTTGTCACCCAGGTGCTTCAGGTGCTAGGTACAAACGTTTCACTACAAGTCCCATAGGGGGACCTATTTTGTGGTCCTATCATTGTGTACACAGCTGTTGTTCTGCTGTTTGTTGTTAGGTTGTTCGCTGTGCACACTGTTGTCATCACTACATGTTTGTTGATAGTGAACCGAACATATGAGGCAGGCAACCCGACCAATCCTGTTGAGAGCCCCACCGACACAAGAGCCCTACCAGCACCGGCCATAGACTGTACTAAGTCTCACTTTCATCAACTGTTCCTTGTTCCATGGGCGGTCTGTAGGGTCCTAGTTCAGACAGACATGGACCGTGGATTGTACTAAGTCTCACTCTCATCAACCGTTCCTGTTCCATGGGCGAGCTGTCCTAAGGGGAGCCCTCATCCTACCCCTCCCGTGCCTAGTGGCTGACCCCCCCAGATCTCCAGGTAGCAACGAGTCCCCCTACTCTAATCTCGCCCCAAGAAACCTACCAACACCGA
>BFEA01000441.1:529942-545594 GCA_003427395.1 Chara braunii
TGTGAGACGGGTGACTCGAGAGGAAGATCAAAGCAAATCAGTTGACGAGACCTGTTATCACACAAATGGAGCCAACAATCACATTTTGCTGTTGATCAAACCTGCTGGCCACAAATAGAAAGTACGGCCACAATCTGTTGTTGATTGGTTCCGTTATCCCGGTAGTGAAAGGAACTGCCACATTCGTCGATGATTGGTCCTGCTATCCCGCTAATGGAAAGCGCAGCCTCATTCCGCTGATGATGAGATCTGGTGTCTGCTGTTTGGGAGATTGCGCCCTACCCCCGTGCGGATCTTCGAGCAGCCACCTTACGGGCGATTCACTACTTGGTCGCTTCAACGCACCCCATCAGTGAAGGCAGTTTCCACTCCCCAACTTGAATCTGGTGGTATAGTGTCCTCTAATCCGCATAAAAAAACAGTTTTAAAGGTTGCAGTGCAGAGATGCGGAATAGGGGGAAGTATAATAATTGCGATTATTATTGTTATTATTATTATTATTATTATTATTATTATTATTATTATTATTATTATGGCACACCTGAACTCAAAGTGATCAGAGAGAAAGAGGGAGAGACCAGAAACAGAGGACAGTAAGAGAGACAGAAAGAGTGAGCAGTGAGAGAAAGGAAAAGTCAATGAAGAGGTTCATCCAAAGCCGACTGTGTTAACTCTTCGCTGCATGAGTTTGGAGAAAAATTTCAATTTATTGAGGAACTAATTGAGGCTTGAACTTGATGATTCGTCAGTTGACTGCAAAAATCTGCGACCATGGGAACTTGTCGATCAATTAGTTGACTGTTGAAATGCAACATTGTGTGTTTCCCCCGAACAGGCAGTCGGATGTTAAAACTCGTTGTTTTGAGGGCCTGCAAAATTACTAAAAGTAACAGGGTGTGTGATATCACAGCGCAAAAAAAGCGAGCGCTACTGGTCGCTGAGGACCTCTGAAGCGGGCGTGGCGAGTGACAGGCGCCGCGGCCCTTGGCTTCAACGAACAGTAGGCGCCCCTCCCCGGGTTTCCCCACAACTTTGGCGCCGTTGCCGGGGAGGGGAGCAGCACCCCCAAGGCCGCGGCCTTCCCCAATCAACGGGGGTGCGCAGGCTAAACTAATTAGCTTTAAATAAGTTGATTAGTTGATTTTTTTTATTTTTCTTTAATTTTGTAATTCATTTTTCTTCGATATCTCGCGATCCACGTGCTTTCGCGCGAGCCGCACTGGGAGCAAAGTTCGCCGTCTCGTCAAGGCAAACATTTTGAGATGTTTTTTGAAAAATTCTAACAGCTAGAAAAAAAGATATGGAATTATTTTTATTTTTCTAATTAAAAATCCCAAAAATCATGAGTTAAAATTTTTAATTTGTTTTTCCTCGATATCTCCTGATCCGCGCGCTTTCGTGCGAGGCTCACTGGGAGCAAAGTTCGTCCTCTCGTCGAGGCGAACGTTTTGAGACGTTATTTGAGAAATTCGAACGGCTAAAAAGCGAGATATGAAAGTTTTTATATTTTTTGATTAAAAATTTTAAAATTTTTAATTTTCGTTTTATTGAAATGGCCGGGAAAAAAGCGAAATTAGGGGAACCCTGCAAGGACCCAAGTTGGTCCCTGTATTTTTTCCGACATTTTGAGACCCTAGTCGGGGAAAACGGACTTCGTTTGGACAAACGGCGAGCTCCAACAGATAGAAAAGGTGGAAGAAAATCAACGGGAAATTGAATTTCTTTGTATTTGTTTTTAAATTAAAAGAAAAAGAAATTTAAAAATGTAATCCGACAAGTTTTTCTTCTAAACCTAGTGAGAGCTAACAAAAATTTTCTCGCGTCGAGCAGGGCTTTGCGGTGTGTGTGCGGTTGCGCGCAAAACCCAAAACCCTAATTAGGGGAAACCCTAATTAGGGGGAAACCCTAATTAGGGTAAAGTCCTAACCCCAATTTTGAGAGAAGCGGGTAAATAGAGGGAAGCCATAGCTTCTAGCTTCCGCGTTTGTTGCGGAATATTTTTTGTTAAATATATCCCACAAAATTGTGGAAATTAATTCGGGAAGTTTTGCTCCATTAAATAATTGAAAACTATTTTACTTTTGATTTTGTTATTTAAAATCGATAAAAATTGAAATAAATATTAAAGATTGCGTAGGCGCATTTGTTTGACTTCAGTGCACTTCATATCTACTTTACCTATTTGAGGGACTTTTTTCCGAACCCCATCCCACTGGGGGGAAGAAAAACTGCTGTCGAAATTTCTCAAAATTTTCCTTTTAATTTAAATTTTTGCTAATTAATTAACAAAAATATTTAAAAATCAAGTTAAATTAATTTTTCCTTTTTTTTATTATTCCTTTTGATATTCCCCCTTCGGCAGCGTTGTTTGAGGGCTTTGCCCGAACCCCATCCCAACGGGGGGAGGCGAAATGCTGCCGAAATGTTAATAAATTTTCAAAATTTTATTTCTACCCCTAAAAATTTTCAAACTCGGCGGGCTTATATGTGTATTGATCCTTAATATATATAATATAAGAAAAATATTTTATCCTAACTAAATACATTTTCTTTAATTTATAATTGAAAAATACAAAAGAATTACCTAGAAGAAGAAGGGAAAGAGACGCTGCGGTAACCTGGGTTCGGGTGAACCTATTGGCTTGTTCCCGAAGGCCTGAGGCAAGTGACGGG
The DNA here is from genome assembly GCA_003427395.1 of Chara braunii. Taxonomy (NCBI): domain Eukaryota; kingdom Viridiplantae; phylum Streptophyta; class Charophyceae; order Charales; family Characeae; genus Chara; species Chara braunii. The sequence goes on from BFEA01000441.1 coordinate 532,616, forward strand.
AATTTTCAGTTATTAAAGCTATTTTTTTTATAATTATTTGATAAATATTCGGATTAAATCAAAAGTCAGGGGTAGAAGGAAGCACGTGCGTACCTCGCGACTCGCTAGGGTTTTCATTACATCCCCCTATGCGATGAGCGCGAGGTAGTGCTTTCTTCTCGTTTATAGGCAATTTTTATCAATTTAAACGATTAAAAATCCCTTAAAATTATAAAAAAGACTTAAAAATTCAAAGAGTGAGTACGCTCGGCAATTAATTTTGGGTTTTTGACTAGCGGATAAGGTTCGTTGCTCGGATACCTACTCGAGGGTGCAGTAAACAGAACTCGCTTGAGTTGAGCCCACGCCTTATATTCGAGGGAACTCGAATATAAGGCCTATAGGCCAATCGTAAACCGGGATTTCAATACCCTTTCCTTTTTAGATCAGTTTAGATTAGTACGACTTCGGTGCAGCTCCAATCCACAAAGGCTCGGTCGATTTGCGCAAAGTGTCAGTTAGGTTGCCGTCACGCCTTCTTCCTAATCCCTTATGTACTTCTCTCTACCAATGTCAATTGAGTTTCTCTCGCATCCCTATTTCTGACTATTAAGAGTATTCCTTTTCTTATACGACAGTTTGCTGTTAGCAGTGTTTCCCCATCCCACCCGCCCTTCTCACTAAGCTTTTTGCATACTGTAGGGTGCCGCTGATCAGGGTTGCGGCCCTTCCGCACACCTCTTCTCTTGGGCTATGCTAACCAGGGTTTGTGACGCTCCCGGACAACTCAAAATTGGTCCGGGCTATCGTCCGTAACCTCTAATTTCAAGCCAGCCCAACGCCCCAACTGAAGAAGTTCCTAGCGTAGTTGTTAGGACATAAGGGACTGTTCACAAACAGGTCCGGGCTGCGAGTTCTGTCATAGGTCCAGGCTGCTGCTACTGTCATAGGTCTGGGCTGCTGATACGGTCATAGGTCTGGGCCGTTATATGCGGCGTAAGTGCCCGACTACAACTTCTGGTAGCCTATGGAACCAGACACGATGGGGCCACAACCGACCACGGGCGAGGCAGGTGAGGAGTACAGGACATCGCCTGACCATGCACTGAGGGGACTGAAGGAACGAATTAGGTTGGGAGCACCTCTGAGATGGGATGACCAGACCAATGACGGGGAACCTTACGTAACGGTCGAACCAGTCGTGACTGAGCTGGTGGAGGCATTGAAGACAGGAACCTCGAGCGGTCGACGAGAAGCGACGAGACGACGCTCCCCCGAGTATGAGCGGAGAGAAACCATGGCGGATAGGCACAGGGATGAGTGGAGAGAGAGTTCGAGGGACTCCTATTGGAGGGACAGAGATAGAGACAGAGCGCCGCACAAGCGAGTCTTCGACCCCCAGACAGGGGAGTCGCATCCGCTCCCTTACGAGAGCAAGGATCGCTATATTATTACGCACAAGGCCTCTGAGCCTCCTACCTTTAGGGGTTATGGCATCACATAATATCTGGAGAAGTGGGAACTTCATGCAAGCCGGAGTCAGTGGTCGGATGAGGAGATTGTGGAAAACTTCATATTTAATGTAGATCCAAGTCCCGACAAGGAAGTTAAGGAAGCCCGACCGAAGGATTGAAAGTGGACCACGTATAAGAAGAACCTCATTGAACTTTACAAGTTGGAGGATAACAAGTACTCCATCAAGGACCTTGAGACCATGACTCAAGCTGAGGACGAGAGCGTGAGGGCATTCGGGAAGCGTTTCCAGAAGATCTCTGACGTGCTAATGGAGAAGGGAAATATCTCAGAGGTTGAGCGCTGTACTATTTTTATTGGACACCTGTCCAAAGGGAGACAGAAGAGTATACTTAGAGATCTCCCGTGCGACAAGCTTGACTTTCCCGAAGTTCTAAAGCTCGCGATAAAGGCAGAGGCAGACGACTACAAGGACTTGGTATGGAGAGGAATGAGGAGGCGAGACTTCTCTCTTTATAAAGAGTATGCCACTGATAGATGCCCTGACTTCAATGACTATCCCTGGTCGGAAAAAAAAAAATGAGGCGGTAGCTGAGAAAGTGAAGGAGATAAGGGACATGGTAAAGGGATTGACAAAGCAGGTTACAGAGATTGTGACCAATAAGGGAGCCACGACATACCGGGACAAACCCGGAGGGCCTTATTCACTTCGGTGGGACCGTAGGAACACCGATTCCTGGAGGAGTGTCGAGGATAGAAATCCTCAAACGCTAACCGATTATCGAGTAAGGGAAAGAGAGAGAGACGATGAGCCATGACGATGAAGGGATGGTGAGATAGACTGAGACCGAAGAGTTCACGAGACGGATACAGGGATGGCAGATATGAGAGATTGAACCGAGATGGATATAGGGACGACAGATATGAGAAGTCGGATCGAGATGGATACAGGGGTGGCAGATATGAGAGAGGAGATCGAGACGGAGACCGACGAGATGGCTCGCGCGGACGATGTGACTGCGGGGGATTTGCGAGAGAACAACGTGACGATTCGCGGGGGTGGTACAACCGAGGAGATCGACGCGATGAGTCACGCGGGCGATACGACTCTGGAGACCGCTGAAACGATTCACGAAGACGATATGAGCTAGGAGGATCGGGAGGAGACCGCCGCAATGATTCGCGCGGCCGGAATGAGAGAGGGGGATATGGCGCCTCATCGGAGTCGTATCCCAAGTCCCTGACCCCAGGGCAGCCAGGGGTTCGATCTCTAGGAGCGCAGACGGCAGGCCATCTATGCCCAGAAACTCATGCGTCTACTGTAGAGGAGATGATCATATCAAGAGAGACTGCCCGGACCTCAAACGGGCAATAGATGAGGGACTTGTCGTGCTTGATGACCGCAAGTACGTCAAGTGGGCAGATGATCTGGGAGATGTATCGATGTTCCCTTTGATGAAGGAGAATGTCGAAGCAAGGAGAGTAAAGCCGAGTGGAGGAAAGGAGTCAGTTAGGAGCCAGAGCATCAAGATAACTTTCGAAGGAGATATGGCAACCACACCCATAAGGGTGGCAGCTACCAAGTTCGCTAGGGGGTCTACATTGAAGAAGACTGACACGGATTACGTGATGGCGGAGAAGGACGGACAGCGGATCGATGGAGAGAAGGTTATTCTTTCACCGCGAAAGCGGGGAGTGAAGAAGTTCTTGATGAAGAGTTCGCTGGATGAGATTGACACGGTCGAGCCATTGAGACGGACCCTTCGGCAGCCCATGCAGTGCTCTATTATGGAATATCTGGCGATATCCAAGCCGGTTCGCGACGAGTTACAGATGATCACGCGGAAGACTCGCATACCTCTATCAGAGGAGGCTCAGGTGACCCCTAAGGCGGATGTTCCTACTGTAACAGTATCGGAGGTGGAAGCTAGAGCAGATCGCATGGTGACAGTTCTTCTTGATGAGATGGAAGGTGTGCCTCCAGACAAGTTTTACATACTTGGAAGTGGAACCGTGGAGGCGGTCCTAAACGACAGAGCGGTTCTGGATGCTGTGATCGATAACAACAGTGAGGCTGTCATTATAGAGGAGGATCTGGCAGTGCAAGTTGGACGGGGCCTCGATAGGTCATACCTATTCGAGATAGAGACGACTGATGGAAGAAAGCAACAGATCACCGGGGCTTGTCACAAGGCAGCTATAGAGGTCCAATGGGTACGAGTGACCATGCCGGTCTTTGCAGTCAAGAACTGCAACTCTAACCTGCTCTTGGGACGGACCTGGTTGAGCCATGTGCATGCGGTGACGATAGAGCAACCGGACGGGAGCCAGACACTGTCCATTAAGAAGTTAGATGGGACGCGGGTTATGATTGAGACGGTGGAGCCTCGAGATCCAAGGAACAGAGCAGCTCTCACTGTAGGAGCGGGACCCACTGATCGGATTAAGTCATTACCTGTCTCCAGCCGCGCGGTGCGATTTCGCGAGAAGAAGTACGGGCCTCAACTTACGGAAGAAGAAGGGCGGATCGTCGAAGTGGAAGATTTAGGAAATCGACTGATAATGGATGGGAACTCTTATCCAAAGGAAAGGAACGAAGAATTCGGCGACGTGATATCTGTGTCTTTTTTAAGGGCGCAACCCCCCCTACGCGGAGCAACCTAAACACCACAAGCGAGTAACTCAGAAAGTTAAACCTGCTGCGGTACGTCGAGAACGATCTGCGCTAGAAGGAATATCTGAAGAGGAGATCGCCAAAAAGATTAAGGAAAGGAAAAAAAAAAACCGCAGCGTTTAATAGAGGATAGGAGAGCAGGGATGGATATCGACGATGGGAACTTAACCCCGCAGGAGAGAGAACGTGTACTAAGGGTACTCAAGACTTGCGATAAGGCTACAGCTTTCAGCGACGAGGAATGAGGCCGAATTGACCCTCGTTACGCTAAACGAGCGAGGATCTGCACGATTTCGCACACTCCACAATCAGAGCGGTTTTTAGCAGCGCTCGCTGGGGGTGTGTTTGTTCGGAAGGATTTTACCGAATTTTTCTCACCTTTCCCGCACAAAACCGGCGACGTGCACTCTTAGAAACGCAGTAATTAAACATTTGTTTATTATTATTTTTTTATTAATCATTAATTAAAAAAAAATACTCCATCAGAAAAAATTCTCTTTTTAACGTGCACCCATAGACACAAATTTTGATTTTTCCATCGGGGATTGTGGCCCTACCACCCACCTCTTCTCTTAGATACTGCTGACCAGGGGTTGCAGCCCTCCAGAACAACTCTAAATGGGTCTGGGGTGTCGTCCGGAGGTTTAATTTGAGTTTGCGCAAGTTGAGGGCTCGACGGGGGCATCAAGAAGAGGTCCGGGCTAGCTGTCGAGCGGCCACAGGCAGTGGGCCACCCGAAATCAGCGGTTTTGAGTCTTCGACCCGATGACTAGACCGTATTTTGACGGTACTCTTGTTTAACCTGATGGGGAAAATTAGGGGTACCCAGAGCACCTCTAATTTTGGATGTGCTGACCACTGAGAGTAACCCTCAAATTAATGAGGGAAGTTACCGCTTCTACCACGCTATCGGTGGGAATACCCTTACAAGGGTATCCGCCCTTGTTTTTGCAAATGACAGAAAGTAAATTTGATTTGGAATTTTGAGTAGACCGCGTAAGTAGCGGCAGTCTATTGGCTGAAAGTTTGACTGGAATGTCTAGAAGTAGAGAGTGTGTGGGCGCGCGGATCTGAAGCGCGCGTGATTTCTTTCCCCGTTGATGATTGTAAAGCCGGCACGGACGCCGGTTGCCTTGTTTTATTATTATTATTATTATTATTAAAAAATGTCTTTCTTTTGATTAGTACGTTTGACTGAGGCATGCGCGCGTGCGCGGAGATCAACTTCGACAACGGCGAGACTTCTGCATGATAAACGGGTGCGCGGCATTAGAGACTGGTGGGGCGACGACCCGGTTTTTTTACTTACCCTCCGCGTTCCGGCTTTATTTTTATTTTTTATATTTTTTATTTTATTTGGATTTATTATTATTCCTTATTCCTAATGGTGATCGGTCCTGAGACCGACGGGGCCGGTTTGGTTGATACCCTGTTAGGCTAACGGGGAACGGGCCTGCGTTCGGGGTCCTGCGCGTTCGGGATGCCGGCGGGATCCTTAGTCCGTCCGGCTTGTAGCGCGGACCGAGGAGTTCGACGTGCATGCGAGCCGGTAGGTGACTAGCCCACAAGGCGGGAGAAACTAGAGTGGCGGGGGGGGCCTCTACGAGTGCGAGTATGCCCCGTCCACCAACCACGATCTGTTGTGGGAGGATCGGGTGTGAGTACGCCGCGGGGCTTCCCTCAGGGTCGGGTTTTAAAGTTCTCACTTGAATATTTACTACTCCCGCGAAGGCCTGCGTCGGGCCGTTTTGCCTGGGCCCGCGCTTGGGTACATAGGGAACCCGCACCCCGGCGCCACGGCTTGCTATGACAGGCCTGAGTAGGACTTACCTGTTGCAGGAATGAAGGGGTGGTGAGCCCAGCTTGGGGGAGCGGGTAGGACGCCCGGGGGACCGGCACCAGCCAGCAGGAAGGATACCTGCCACACAGGTGGGCGACACCGGTCGGGGGTTAGCTGACATGTGTAGAGCTTTCCCGATCGGCCAGGAGACCAATCGGTAGCACTAGAGACCTGTGGCAGGAGGTAAGCCACGAGGAAATATGCAGCAGGGCACTAAGGGGTACGGAAAGCCGAGAAGAGGGGGCAAATTTGGGCGCGGGTCGGTGCTAGGTGCATGCTGAAACGGCGCAGATAGGGGCAGAGCGGGGCTGTGGGGGACTCCCTGTGGAGCCACGAAGTAGCGCCAGCGTGCAAATCGTTCGTCGGACTTGGGTATAGGGACGAAAGACTAATTGAACCGGCTAATAGCCGGATCCTCCCGAAGTTCCCCCTCGGGCTGGCCAAGTAGTGCCGCGTTGCAGCAAACGAAGCAAAGGTAGCGCAGCGGGCAGTGATGCGGGTAGTACCGGGCAGCGGGGGAGGACAGCGGACGACCGAGGCGGGGATTGGGGAGAAAGGCAAACAGAGAGAACCCGACAGGTGCAAGAAGCAAAGCAGGCAGCAGCGGGGAACCTGAAATCAACGGAACCAAAACACTGATGAGTCGGTGTACAGCGGAACCTTTGTGAGATTGTATTACAAAACGAGTTTGCGAAAGAAGTGTTTCCTGTGATTTCTTGGACGGAGCAACTCTGCTGACGAGCCCGTGGGATTCAGACGCGAAGCGTCTGCTCTTCGAGCCTTTGCCAAGGTGGAAAACGTCATGTGCTAAGAAATGGAATCCTTCTCCCGTAGTGACTATGCGAGTTTGATCAGGCACAAAGTGCAGGCCCATGGGTTGGAGCCATTGTGATAGGAACCCTTGAGCGCCCTGAACAACTCTTCGAGCCTTGTGAAGAACAACGAAATCATCGGCGTATCTTACTAGGATAACTCGACCTTCGGCCGCCTGTTGCTGAGATCTCAAGTCTCGGGCTCGCTATTGACATCGAGCACGAATTCAGCCGTGGCTTACTGTCCACGTATACGCCCGCCGCCTGCTTGAGACGTGGACAGTAACGTATGGCCCGGAATGGGACCGGCTTCACGTATCAAGTCCGTTATCCTAACCTTACCTTGTGCTTCATCGAAGCCGTTCTTCGACTTTCGCGTGCTGCTTTCAGGCATGACCTATCACTAGGCATACCACGCACGTGTAGCTCACACCCTTGGCCTGGGCCAGCTTGAGATGGTGTGGCAGAGTTGGAGCCGCCCTGCAATCGAGATCTGCGACCTGGGCGCACTCAATAATTCCTTGCATCATAGGAGTGGCTGCATCTTGAAATCCGTATTGCCAAGGCTCTGCAGCGGCCATATAAGCAATCTGAAATAACCATTCGTTTTTCATTTTGTATTGTATGTTCTCGTTTTGTTGATGGGCCCGTAAGAGGTCGCAGGCTGCTTCACAAGTAGAGTAACAGGGGAATAAGGTGGATGAACGCGGACGGGTTGGCGCACCAGGTACCGTCGACACAAGGAGAGGCGGAGATGGCGAAGGGATAAACCGGGTGCGCAGCAGGAGAGAGGCAGCGCCCTCGATACTCCACAGTTCTTGACGAGCAAGGACTCGATCTTGGGGTTTTGACCCCAGGCGAGTCCGATTCTGGAGTTAGTTTTAGATAAGAGTTAGTAAGATTAAAGTTAGGTGAGTTTTGAGGTGCGTGAAAACTATGGTGGAGGGGAGGATAACAAAACAAAAGAATCGAGATATCACTCGATCCTTGACAGAATCGAGTGGGATAGGGACCGAGATAAGGGTTTTAGGAGCGGGCGAATCCGATTCTGAAGTCGGAATCACTAAAGAGTTAGTAGAAAGAAAGTGGGTAGGAAAAACGGTTGCGCGGAGGTAGCGAAAGGTGAGTGATGGCAGGGGTGAAAAACGGGTATCCCGCTCGATTCTCGTTGGAATCAAGCGGGAGATGGGGCAGATCGGAGTTTTTTGCGTGGGGCGAACGTAATGGTGAAGTCGAAACAGAGGATGAAGGAGTGTAGTAGAGGATATGGAGGAAATGCCGTGCGCGGGAGATGGCGGGGTGAAGGAGAATTAAGGCTAGAAACGTGGATTTCGCCCGTTTCTCAATGAAAACGAGCGACTGAAGATACATTTTGGAGAGTTTTTGGTGTTGCAAGTGTGATGGTAGTGTCGGTTTTGGTAGTAAGTTAGTGGTTTAGATGTTAGTCGAGAGAGGACGTGCGCGGAGTTATGGCGGGAATTAGATATGGCCGGGTGAGAAAATGAAGGTCCCACTCGTTCGTTGATGAAAACAAGCGAGGAAGGAGTCGTTTTGGGGGTTTTTAAAGGGTAGGGAACCCAGTAGTAGTGTTGGTTTTAGCGATAAGTTAGTAAATTAGAAGTTAGTAAGGAGTGCGTTAAGGCAGTGACTCACACCTCACTCATTTTATAGTAAGAACTGGTGAATGGGGATTTGAGCTCAGGGAAGGAAGGCATCGTGACTCCAATGGCAACATTAGAGTCCGCGTTCGGATAGCGCGCTAGTTAGGAGTAGTAGTGGGGACTGCTTAATGTATGGCGGGCGAAGGATCGTAGATGGGGGACTGAATGAACTCTCCCGCTTTTTAGCGGGAGATTCATCCTCAAGTTCACTCATATAGTGGGTAGTGAAACGAGAATCACTCCTGCAACAAGTATTGCTCCCCCCCCCCCCTTTCGATGGTTGAAGTACTAGCTGTGTCGATCACCGTGCTAATGGGGCTATTCGTTTTGGCACTGGCAATTGCTATATATCGTGTCGGGGGCGAGCATCCGGGTGCTGATCCTTGAGGATTGACATCGGCACCCCGCTGGTTGCTATCCGTGCTTCGGTGTCGTGCCACAAACCAAGAGGACTCTATAATGGTGCACTTGGCCGCAATGGTTTGAACTTACAACTGGGGACACCCATACTACAGTCGTTCACGAAAAGGGAGGGAAGCAGGGAAGGATTTCCGCCCACACGGTGCCGTTGGGACTGTCTCTAGAGGCAAAACAGGTAGTATGGGATGACAAGTATGCAGGGCTAGCATACCCAGCTGTTGAGCGGACGGGTGAGCGACAGGGGGCTGAGTGATTGACCAGCACTCTGTTGTTGGCCTTGATCTTCGGGGAGGTAGTCCGGAGCTAACCGGTGGCTGTTCTCGCTGCGAACTGCTGACTGTAGGAGGTACCGTCGTTGAGCCTGAAGGGTTCGCTGGTCACCGTGTATCCTGGCTGTTGCAGTATCATTTACTGTTCTGTTGCTGTGAATTACTATCCACCTCAACTGGGTTCCTGCTGTAACACTTGTCGGACTTCCAAGGGGCTGCTGTTGTTGGGGGATGATGTGAGTAATAGACTGTGTTTTCCCTGACGGCGAGCTAAGTTGGGGTTTTCTTGGGAGCTGCGAATGGTTGTTGGTGGCTGCTGCATGCTGCTGCCAACTGCTACTGACTGTTGCTGGCTGTTATAGGCTGCTGTGTAGCGACGATTGGGCTAAGGAGAGGTGCAGAGACTTAGGGAGGTGATTAGGCTTGGGGAAGGAGTTTATTGTTGCGAATTAAGAGATCGTTGGGGGATTAATTTTGGCGGTTGAGTTCGGCGGTTGACTCCGGTTTGACCAAGCTGTCACATTGGCTGCCATTGCGGGGCCCTCAGGCGAGTGAAGGCGACGAGGCCCTCTCCTGCGAGTCTGAGAGCACCCTCCTTGGATCTAAGAGTCTAAAACCTTCTTTTCCTACCTTTCTTACTCTAAGTCTAGTCTCCTGGTTCCGAGAGGAAGGCGACAGGCGGGATTGCAACCCATAGGACCGCATCAAGACTTTGTGGGGAGTCATCCCACCGATTGCGGGAGCTCTGCCGGAACTCAGGAGAAGTTCAGGCGGCAGGGAACTCACAGGTAACCATTGCTTGCCCTCTATAAACCCAGCTATAACCCCTATTCTGTACTGCCCATTGCATCGCTGGCTGAATATATGAAGTGTGGCCTTATATTATTTTTGGTTTGACTTTCAGGAGACTGGATCAGATTAAGTAAAAGAATGTTTGCTCAAGTTCAGTTTTCAGCTTTGTGATTGTATGAAGTCAGATTGTTAAAAGGAACGGCATCTGGAAAAGGCAGGATGGAGGACTGATTTGCATGATGGTTGACCGGGTCATCAACACTGGGAAGTCTCCACAAGTTTGGGGAGACCTAGGGCTCTGTTTCTTTTGGTTTTGATTGGAGCGTCAAACCCTTCTATAAGTTTAGGGGGTCTGATTGCTTTGGAGGCTGGGACGTCCCCATAAGTTTGGGGAGACCCAGTGCTATGGCTTGCATGGAGGGTCGGGCTGTTCTGTAAGTTCAGGTGGCCTGACTGCTCTGACTTGTGAAGGGTCTGATTGTGCCTGATTTTCAGGGACTCGGGACATTCAATAAGTTTTGGTGTCTTGGGTTGCCTTGTTTTCACTGGGGTTTCATCTGTTTCTTTGGTTTCTAAAACGAGGAGGTTTGAGCTGTTCTATAAGTTTAGGTGGCTCAGCCTCTTCCTGCTCTTTATTCTGAAGAAATGATATTGGCAAAGAGGCAGACCCTTCTGTAAGTTCAGGGGGTTTAACTCGATGCCACACACATAATGGCTCAGATAGAAATGAATCTGGCAAAGAGTTAGACCCTTCTGTAAGTTCAGGGGGTATGACTCAAAGCCTCGCACATGCTGGAACCCAATGGTTATAACTTGGCTATACTTTATTACTATTTTATTTAAGAACGAGCTAATCAGACTGTTCTATAAGTTTAGGTGGTATGACTATAACCGTATCATAGCTTGAAGAGAGTATAACTAAGAATAGAATTGATGGTAAACTGGGGCAGACTGAACTTAAGTTAGTTCAGTCATATGCAGCCTTAGAAGACAAAGGTGAAGACAAATATATATAATTTGCATATTTTAAACAAGTTCAGGGCGACTAGAATGACCTAGTCATATGCCCAAAAAAGAGAAAAGTAGTTGTGCTCTCTGTTTTGTGTATATTCAATGGGTAAGCTAGGCGCATTCCATAAGTTTGGGTGACCTGACTTTACGCCTTATGTAAGCTGGGTATAAAGGGGGTTAAATCACTGAAAGACTACGAACTATTGTTTGTCCAGGTTGACTTGGGATGGTGAGAGTACTTACCCTTGTGGTTTGGCCTACATGTGGCTGGGTGAGATCACTACTTTATCTGAGTTTCAGTTTGATAGGTAGTTGCTTTAGTTGCTCGCTATGTGCTAGAGCGATAGGAGTTAGTTTCAATTCCTGCATTTTCTGAGCTAAGTTTTTTTACTTAGATCAATTCTCGCATTTTTTGGGATCATTTTTTGTACCTGGCTTTGTATAAATCTTGGCAAGCTACTTTCTCTACGGGAAGCGCTGCCGAAATTTCTACAAATCCAAGGAGTTAGTCAAATTTTGACTTGTCCAAGTTGAACTTGTCTTTTTTTTATATCTGACCTAGTAAAAATTTGGAAAGTTTCCTTTTCTAAAGGGAGTGCTGCCGAAATTTTTGCTAATTCAGAGAGTTAGACAAAATTGAACTTTGAGAAGTCAAAGTTACTTTCAAAATTCTGAACTTAGCCTTGTATAAATTTTGGAATAACGTTTTTTTAAAGGGAGTGCTGCCGAAATTTCTGCAAAACTAAGGAGTTAGTTGAATCTTGCCTAAGTTGAACTCAGGTTGTCTTTTTGAGTTCATATCTAACTTAGTATAAATCTGGGAAGTCTCCCTTTATAAAGGGAATGCTGCCCAAATTTCTACTAATTCAGGGAGTTAGGCAGAATTTGACTTTCCAGAGTTAGAGTTTATTTCTGCTTCCATATCTGGATTTATATAAATTTTGGAAGGACACTTTTCCTACGGGAAGCGCTGCCGAAATTTTCTTAGTTTAGAGGAGTTATATTATATTTTGACAGGTGGCGATTCTGGTAATCCACTCTGAATAGGGAAGATTTTGTCGTGAGTCTACCTTTCTTTGGGTACTTGCTTAGAGGTAGGCTTATATATAGTTAACTATGATGATTTGGGTAAGATCATGATATGAAGATTGCTCTCCATGGACTTATAGGTTTAGCCTGGGGCATTGACCTGTCGTGTGTTACATGTTCTCTTGATCGTTGATTCAAGTTCAGGACTAGATTCATTTTGATCCCTTGAGGGTCATTTTCTGTTATCACTGATAACAGACCGTTTGTCGATTCGTCGGTTTTACGACTCAACTCCACTTCACTCCTATCACTCAATCTAAAGGTTTTAGCCTTGTGATTGAACTGTTTTGTTGTGTTTTCACCCAGACTTTATTGAATGGTCATCCAACAAAAGTACTGAGTATTTATTTGAGAGTTGCACGAGTGAGACTTGTATGGCTAAGGCAAGGGGTGTGAGTGCAGAGAGTGGTTGAAGTTGACCCCGTGTAGCGCGTGGACTCTTGTTGAATCTTTGATGTAATTGCAGGTATGTTTGTGGTTCGGACTCTGGATGTGACTTGCCTGCGATTGCATACATATATGGTTGAGAGGAGCCCCACTGTGACTGTGAGAAGTGATCGTCCTATATGATTAACCCTCATATATGTATTCATATATGCCCTGAGTATTTGTAAGGCCTATTGTGATTCTGCACAAGGGTTAGCTAGATCATATCTTGAGAGAGAAGGGAGATTCCCCTTATTTTTTGCTTGTTAGAGATTTTATAGTCGGACGTTGGTCCTGGGCCGGGATTCGAGGTCCTTGTCCGTGACATCCCAAGCCCTAGACTCTGAAGGGAAGGAATCTGCCCCCGTGCAGAGCCTATTTGCCTTGCCTGCAGAGACGATCAGATCAAAGGCCGGAGGTCTCGCGGCGGCTGCACGRCTATTCCTTCAGTCGTGCAATCTCGTGAAGGGTTAGACTCTCACGACACTTCGAGTCTGACACTTGAGTGTCATAAGCGGTACTCGGATCCACGG
>BFEA01000441.1:598547-620749 GCA_003427395.1 Chara braunii
CAGGCGTGGCCAGCAGGAGGATTTTAGACATGGTGACCTGGCATAGGAGGAGAACTTCAAGGATTAGGGGGGAGGAGGACTTGGAGATGGGGAGACTTACCAGGGTGGAGCCAGGACGATGAAGAAAGCTCCCGAACACAGCGGGAGACGGAGGCAGAGACTTAGAACGCGTTTGAAAGTTTGAATCGCGGAGGCAAAATGCCGCACCTACGGGCCTGGGTTTTCCGCAAAGTCCTCCACCTGGTATGGAGGGCAAACCGGGTAAAACAGGGTGCAGGCCCAGGCCCCAACGTCGCGGTCCAGATTGCAAATTTGCACATGGGCCTGACAGTGGCAAAACACAGATTTTGGCCCAAAAGGGCATTTCGCTCTACCCACATCTTTTAGCGGCATTTTGGCATATAACTCAACTTATAGGGGTATTTTGCAAATTATCCCTAATAATAATAATAATAATAATAATAATAATAATAATTCCTCGATACACTGCCCCTTCTATTCTGGGGAGGGTCAGTCCGGTTGTTTATTACGGACAAGCATGTACAAGGAGACAAAGAGCAAGGAGGAAAGAAGAGCAAGAAGTAGAACAGCCTTTCCCTTGTGGCACTAGCCGCCTAAGCAAGAGGGGGGAATGCTGTGGTATGTCCCTCCCCCCAAACCATGGCCTTTCCTAAAGGGTTCTCCTGCTGGCCGGGAAGCTTACTCACAGCACCCTGTCATGCAGCAGAGGGAACCCAGGAGGGGCGGGGCGTGGGGGGGGCGTCCCTAGCAGTCTCGCACGCCGCAAGCCCCCAAACCATCCCAGAGCATTATCGATATAGTGTCACTAGCTTTCACAGTGTATCTGATGTTTTTCCTTTTTTTTTTTTTTTTGTGAAAGCCCCTGTGTAAGCCCTCCAACCCGGCGATGGTAAGAGAATCGTCCGGATTGAGGGCTTATCTATTGGGCTGCTCCATCTATTGGTGGGGAGCGGCACCTGCTGGAAACCGGGTCCAGCGTCCCATAAAAAGCATGACTCACTGGGATAGTTGTCTTTTGTTTCAGTGGCTGCGGACCTATTTGTTCTCTAACCGGGGCTCAAAATGTCCCATGGAGCTGCCAGCAAAACCCAACCCGTCTAAGAGCCCTCTTTATATCTGGTCCCAGCCCTGTTCAGCAGCCCCCCTGTTCAGTGGCGCCCTGTCCGGCCCTTGGTTCCCTTTAAGCCTTCAAGCCCTGATCCCTCATCAAAACCTCATTAAACCCTTGTGTGGCCTTGCGGGCACGGACATCTACCTTGGGTGGAGCGTGATACACAGCAATGTCGAGCAGCGCAACTGATTCTTTAGGGAGAGAGTATGGCCGGGCGGCTACCAAAACGAGAGTGTACTCTTCTACAAAGCAGATTAGACCATTCTAAGATGCTGGGTACAATGCCGCAGACTATATGGGGAGGGATTAGGCCCAACAAACTGCCTGCCTGAGTGTGTGGTCAGCTACTGAGCAGATTAGACCATTGCGAGGAGCGGGGCTGACCGAGCTGCCTTTTCTTGCTTTGTCCCTRACCCATATTCTGCAMCCTTACCTTCTTCCTTACTGACCCCACAGTTACCTTTATTAGTCCCCTCTACAACGATCCACTCYTGGRTTATGTAGTACTGAGTTGTATGGTCARCAGRGGTSCCCCCAGCCCCTGTACTGGGGGGGGCCATGCTCACCACAGATACTGCTTGGGTCCAGCGCAGGGCGGCCGTAGTGTCATTGATGAGATACTGAGAACCCATTGGTACTTTGTTGGTGTTGTCTGTTGTCACTGAAGAATGCTGATGTACTTCTGATGTGAGCTGGCTGGCCATCCGATGGTATCTAATGTTTTTCCTATGGAATGAGCAATGAAATTTCACAGTGTATCTGAGAAGAAGTTGGCTAATAAATATTCCAGCACCATATACCAGCAATCTGAATGGGAGCAAACCTGGGTGAGGCGAGTGGAAAGGAATACTCACCACAACATGGATATGTGTAAAAAAAACACAAACAACACAAACTACACACACACACACACACACACACACACACACAACACACACACACACACACACACACACACACACACATGCACGCACGCACGCACACACGCAAACATGCACACACACACACACACAATCATTTATTATTATTATCATTTTATTATTATTAGTAATTGTTAGGGATGATTTGCAAAAATACCCCCTTAACTTGAGATATATGCCAAAATGCCCCTAAGAGATGTGAATAGAGCGGACTGCCCCTCTGACAGAAAATATAGTTTGTGAAATATCCCTGGCGTTGGCTGGACTCCCCATCTTTGCAATATACCCCTACCGAGTACCATCCAACTTTGCAAAATGCCCCAGTACTTGCCAACTTTTCCAGGCCCGATTGCAAAAGGCCAAGGCCCAAACGGCGAGGCCAGATTGRAAATTTGCACACCCGCCATAACGCAAAGATTTCGGCCCAAAACAACGTTCCGCTCTACCCACATCTTTCAGCGGCATTTTGGCAGACAGCACAAGTTATGCGGGGATTTTGCAAATTATCACTAATTAATAATTATTCTTATCTTTATTTTTTTTTATTTTCATTAATGATTATTTATTTAGTATATATTATTATTATTATTAATTACTATTATCATTATTATTATTTATTACAACTCCTTTTTCTTGTTCTCCTTAATTTTTATTATTATTATTATTTTATTTATTATTTTATTATTATTTTACTTTTTTAAGTCCATGCTGTTGTAGAGGCCAGTCACTGAGTACACAGTGATCACCTGGAGCAGTCGGCCGTGGGTGTCCTGGACTATGAGACCACCTCCCATCCCATCCTCACGTCAATACTCCTAGCGCACCCCCTATCCCCTATGGTTTTTTTTTTAATGTTGTTGTCTGCGTGCTATGTGTTTTGGCCCTTTAGGCCCTTTCCTGTGTTTTTGCTAGGTATTGCAGTTGAGTGCCTTCCAGTTGTGCCAAACAGTCAGTGCCTGCATGTACGGAGTGCCTGTAGCACTATTAGGGGGTGGTTGTGTTTCAGATGCCCTTGTCTGTGTAATCTTCACTAGTGATGGACACTCATGAGGTGACTTCCAGGCTCTTGCTGGGTTGTGAACCAACTCACATCTTCTGGGTTTACGATACGATGTGAGCCGCTCATAGTCCACTTTATTCAATGATGTTTCCTCGAGTTCCTCTGTCGTTCGGTGTCTTATTGTGTTTGTGCCCCACCCGCTTGCCTTGTCATCCAGTGCCTTGTTCCGTGGCTGCACACCGTGCTTCTTAGCTGCTTGCCTTGCCTTGCCTTGCCTTGGGCACATGGCCTGCTTGCCTTGCTGTGCTCTTTTTTTTCGAAGGGCAACGGCCTTGCATATCTTCATCGATATGACCAGCCCTACGTAATTCGGAACGACTTATCCATTCATGAAGGTCCAGCAGGATCAGAAGTTCAGAACTCAGGTCTGCATTTCCACAGTTCACGGGGGTGTACTGACTCAGCTAGGCTCGTTGGGCATGCTGCCCTGCTTTTTGCCTTGCCTTGCTGCCAGCTCTGTTGCTTGCCTTTGTTTCCTTTCGGTCCTTCTGTTCCCAGTGTTTTCCATGATTGAAATGAACCAAGTTCTCATCAATATCACACCTCGCATACATCAATGAACATTCACACGAGACACACACACACACACACACACACACACACACACACACACACACACACACACACACGCGCGCGCGCACTCAGAACTGATCTCAACCGGATGATGGCTATGGCTTCTCTCTCTTTCTGCAGTCTCACTCTTCACTCTGGCTTGGCTCACTCTACCACACCCTCGGCCTCTACCCTAGATTGTAACCCTGGAGACACCCAATCAGGTGAGCTTCACACTTGGCGGCTATGGCCGCTCTACCTCTTACCTCTCTACCCTAACTACAAAGTATCTCTCAAGCGTCCCCTTTCCTTCATAGGCGCGGAGTGCCTACTTTCCCTTAACGGAAGTTACCGCACAAGCAGCAGCAGCGCTTCCGCACCTCTCAATTGAACGAGTGCCTCCCCGCCTGCACTTTAGCAGCCAAATATAGAGCTGGACTTGCCTTGGCCTGCTTAAGACCGGTACTGGTTGGGTGCGGCCTGTCTGCTGCAATCATTTTGTTGGCCCGGCAGCTTCCGGACTTTCCTGGGACATGCTGCAAAAGTAGGACTTGGGACTGGTGCCATTAGCTTCGGCTGGTGTGCAAATTTGTCTTCATTGTGTGGTGGCTATGTCTACTTCGATTGTGCATGTGTGTGACCGGGTACACCGGATCACGGGGAAAAACGAGTACCCGTGTTAAAAAAATTATTTACAAAAGGACTTGGGACTGTACTGCACTGGACTGGACTTTTCTTGTTGGGTACCGGACTGACTTTTACCGGCCTGTGACGTTTACACCTACCAACCTACGACGCTTCAGCCTATGGACCCTACGACCTACCCTACTGGGACAGCCTGGGACCGAGGCCGCCTGGGACTGGGACATTTTGGGACCTGTGGACCGAGTCCAGGGACATTTGCAGCGTGAATCCTTTCATTACGTTCCCGCTTTGTCAGTTGCGTTTCCTTCCATCTGTGCAATGTGTCTATCGACCCATTTCAAGATGGCCCAGACAGTCTGCCAGTCCCTGAGGGAAGTACATTTTGCACGATTAGGGGCACTGGTGTGCTGATGATGTCTGTGTTTTCCGATGGTGACATCCATCCATCGTGTGGCTCCCTCGCACCCAAACTTACAGTCTGGCGAGTTTTCCATATGCTGGGACTAAGCGATAACCAAACTCTCATTCTTTCTGTATGTGTGTGGTCTTGCACTGGCGTGTTCCTTTTTGCCTGTGCTCCTGCATGCCTTGTTGCCTTGCTGCTTTGCGTGCTGCCAGTCCTCACCACTCTTTACTGCTGCTTTCCATGGTGCCTTGCAGCTTGCCTCGATGCTTGGCTGCCTGCTCGCCACCACCCTCCCACCTGCTTGCTGTTGTTCTACTCTTTTTGTTTTTTTTATTGCCCTGCTGCTTGCCTTCCTGACTCCCTGCCGCGAACTGCAACTTCGTCAAAGAAAAACGGACATTATTGTTTTTCCATTTAAAGTTTAAACCACCACTACCTTTCCGGCTGTGATGCTAAGTCGTAAAAGTAACCTACTCCGAAAAAAAAAATCGTCGTCGGGCGGACTCGGGCTGCGTTTGATAATTTTCCTCTGCGAACCCCGCGGCCCCATATATGAGAAAGCCTCAGAAGGTACTGGTCCCTTTACAAAATCGCTTGTACTACCGGTAGTCTTGTAGTTGAAACGGAAGATTTTTGCAGCAGCACACTGAAACTATCCTTGTTGCCTTTTTTCTGTGTAGTTCTTTTCTTTCATTCTCTTGGCTATCATCAGTGTTTCTTTTTTCATTTCTTATTTCAGTTCTCCCTATACTGTTTGCCTCTAAGGTGCAAGTCTTACCACATCAGGGCATACTTGCAAGCGGACGCCGTCCGGGCGGTTCCGCACGTGCGGCAGACCGCCGGACCGGACCCGCGCGGTGCACGAATGTGCACCCGACGACCAGTTACGCCCCCCCCCCCCCCCAAAAAAAAAAAAATGGCCCTGTCCGGTCCGGTCCGGGTCTGTCTGGTCCGGGGGGAGGGTGCCGCACGCGGCAAAGCGGACCGGACCGGACCGGACGCTCGTCCGGTCCGTCTGCTTGCAAGTATGCATCAGAGTAATTGAGCGTGAGGTGCCTACACCCCCATCTGCCATAACAGCGGCAGACAGTGTAAGGAGAAACAGCCTGAGGGAGGACAGACACGGAGGGAAGACGGAGAAAAGGAAGACAAAGAAACAAAAAAAAAAGGGAAAAACGTTCAAAAACATTGTACAGTATGTATACATCATAAATGGATCGGAGTTTTTTTAACCAATTGGAACTTGGAAGCACATTTTTTCTACACAAGCGCATTTTCAACACTTTGCAAACTTATCACTCAAAGCTTTTGAGGACTGTGGACTACCGGTAGTCCGACCACAGAAATGACATCATAGGGAATGACAAATTGAGAAAGGATAAATGAAAAGTCAGGAGTCAGGGGACACCCCGCCCCACCCCACCCACAGTCGGGATGGGATGCGTGGCGAAATGCGAAATGGAAGACCTACGATCTTCGCCCCAATAGAACGCCTGGTAATTATTGCCCACATCTGGACTGAAAGTTGCACCAAATACATCTGCTATGATGACCGGGGGTTCTATTTGGGTGAAGACGGTTGTTGAGGATTCTCAGCACAGCAGTTCCCTTCAAAACACTCCCAACAAATGGCATGTTGGCTGCAGGCCAGGACACACAAACAATACAATCGGCATTACAAAGCAGCCACAAAAGAAGCAAAGGACTTCTTTCGACTCACTTATTCAATAGTACGTAGTAAAGTAAGTACATCTCGTTCGTCCTTAATAAGCAACTGGACTGTCGCCCCCTCAGAACAGAAGGGGCACACATGTGTGTGTGTGTGCATTAACACAAGTGGTTAAAGGGGAGTCGGGGACCCCCACTTTTTTTTCTTTTTTTTTTTCAAACTGCCTTCTCCTCATCGGGGGACAGCCATATATTGTTCTCTCACCTCACCCTTTTTTTTTTTAAACTGGCGTTCTGCCATGTCATCATGGAACATATCTTTCTTTCACTACCTACCTACCACTACTCCTAAGGGTATGGGACCCCCACTTTCAGCTCCTGAGTAACATAGTCATTTTGGAAAAACGGATGTGTGATCTGGGTGCAAAGAGTGCGCACAGAGTCAGGAAAGCAGTGGCGGCCCTGCAGCACGTGTGGCTGCAGACCGAAAAGCTGCATTGGACTGATTCTGGCAGAGACAGTGACGCATGCAGCTGAGCGTAACTGTGTCTGTAGCCGGAATCAGTCCAATGCAGCTGAGCGTAAATTTGTCTGAGCATAACTCTGCCTGCCTGGATTCTGGCAGAGGAGAAGGTTGCATAGTCTTGAGTCTTGACACATAGCCCTGCTACGAAATCTGGGAAGACAAAGTGATCCTCAACTTTTTTTTTTTTCTTTTCTTTTTTTTTTTAAACAAACAGAACCTCAAGGTTCTGGCTCCTTTTCCACTCTGGGGAGCATCAGTCCGGTTCCTCTTCCCCTGACAAGTAAAAGATAGTACAATGGTTACGCACACACGCTCCTCCACCTTATGGCGTGGAGGACCAGAAGACGGCATTAATTACTTCCTTGATCCTCGCGATTCCTCGACATAAAAAGGTGTCTGGGGAAGAAAAAGAAAAAGAGAAGGTGCAGTGTGTGGACAGTTTGCTGAGGCAAGAGACATCATCATTGCGAAGGAAAGCGTCAACATCAATGGACGCCGTTGTTGTTGGCAATGTCCCTCATTGCAAATTGCAGGACCTAAAAAAAAAAAAAAAAAAAAAAAAAGCCTCCCCCTTCCCTACTGTGGGTGATTACTAATACAGTCTTCACCTGAATACAACGTACCTGGCCCACTTCACATTGGCGGCAGAGATATGAAATGGAGAATGGTATACCTTTCTCGGTCTTTTGGCTAAGATCAAGTGTGGTATCTGTTCTGATCAGTTCAAAAAAAAAAAAAAAAAAAAAAAAAAAAAAGGAGAATGAAACCATTCACTGGGATGAGCCTGGCATGGTTCAAGTTGGCGCTCCCTCATTGCAAATTGCAGGACCTCAAATTTGAAATTCCTCAATTATAAAGCCTCCGCCTTCCCTACTGTGGTTACAACAGTCGTCACCCAAATACAACGTACGGTCATTATAGCTGTATTTGGGGCAACTTTGAGTCTAGGTACGGCGAACGCTGTATTCCGGGGTGAAGACGATAGTTTCTGCCTCTAGTCAGGGAAGATCGACATCAAGCGGAAAGGCACTTTTTTTTTTGTTTTTTTTTTTTTGGAAAAAACGGAACCTTACGGTTCTGCCTCCGTTCCGGTTCCTTTCTTTGTTTCACTGGTGGGCCTTTTTCTGGGGCAGTTGAGGTTGGTGTGAACCTACAGTCTGCGGAGTCTCACATTTGGTGTGGGTCGGTGATAGACCCCCCCAACTTGGGCCTTTTCTTTGGCCAGCCAATTTGGCGTCAAGGCAGACTACGGCTTACACAATCGCAGACTGTCAGAGGGTTCAGCCTCCTGATGAGCTGATGAAAATCTGATGCAACAGTCTGTCACCCACCCCCACTTTCTCTCCCTTGTTATCCATGCCTCACCTGGTGGTCCCATCTTTTGTCCTTTTCGCTAACCCTCCTGGCTATGGTTAACCAGGCAGTCCTCTGTGAGAGGCAATGGGTCCTTTTCTCCCTTGCCACCCATGCGTCACCCTGTGGTCCCATCTTTTGTCACCCTGTGGTCCCATCTTTTGTCACCCTGTGGTCCCATCTTTTGTCACCCTGTGGTCCCATCTTTTGCACCCTGTGGTCCCATCTTTTGTCACACTGTGGTCCCATCTTTTGTCCTTTTTCTAACCCGTCTGCATATGGCTGATCGGGCAGTTGCCTGCGAGAAGCAATGGGTAAGTAAAAAAGTGGTGATGTATACGGTGCACTTCTTCTGTAGACAGGTAGTCCCATAACCTATGGACTGAGAACGCATATGCTCATCAAGAAAAAGGAGACCGACTGTGAAAAAGAAACCGAAGTATAAGAGTGCAGGGTCCCGCACGTGTGTGCGGTTGAGCTGGAAAAGCCCACACATCCCTCAGTTTGACGTGTACTTGTGCAGTGCGAAAGCAAAATTGACGGATCCTGACCCACCGACAGCACACCCGCATCCGCAGAAGGAACAGCACAACACTATCGCCCACAACACCAGGCAGCTAAAGAATCCATAGCTGGGTCATGAACCCCTCCTGTGACACCGGGAGCACTACTGCCTACAAGCACACTGCCACCTCCCCAACCATTTACTCCGGAAACAGGTACAATCTGTGGGAATCACACACACCACATCACAACTGTTTGTATCCTTGCGCTGTCATGCGGAGGGATCCGAGGCTGTGGATGTACTGATCTGTGCTTAGCCCGGTAAGCAGCCTGGAAATCGTACCAGCAGTGGTGGCCGTTGGGGAAAGACCTCCTTGTGGTTGAGGGTCATGTGCCGGATCAAGAGCAAGTGTGAGAGTGACTGCCGTGTGTGGTGTTGTGTGTGTGTGTGCGTGTGTGTGTACACGTGTGTGTGTGTGTGTGTGTGTGTGTGTTGTCATATTCGCTATACACTAAAAAAAAGCATGACTGTACCAGACTGTTTCATCGGTGGACTTTCACCGGCTCATCAGGAGGTTGAACCTGGACAGACAGTCTGCCCAGGATGCATTTGACTGATGGACTCACCACATCGCCCAGAGTTAGCGATACCCCAGAGAAAAGTGGTAGACTTTACTCACACCAACCTTGCAATCCTAGCAGACTGCCAGTCCAAACCCCTGACAAGAACGGTAGTAACTCTGAGAAACTAATCTGACACAGTCATAAAACCCACACTCTACACACCCACTCAGCCATGGACACCCAATGGCATGACTGCTATGTGTGTGTGTGCGTGTGTGCGCGCGTGTGTGTACACGTGTGTGTGTGTGTGTGTGTGTGTGTGTGTGTGTGTGTGTGTGTGTGTGTGTGTGTGTGTGTGTGTGTGTGTGTGTGTGTGTGGACACTGCGGTCATGCAGGCACCCCATGATTACAATGGTCTGACTACTGACTGCGTCATGGGTGCAGTGGTTACGATGCTTGGCGCTTGAGGCCAATGGTGCCAGTTCAAATCGGTGTGCCATCATGCAGACGGATCCGAGGCTGTGGATGTACTGATCTTTGAAAAACACCATAAGACATATGGTGTGCTTTTGTTTCACCGATGTTGATATAAATTGGGTATGCTCCCCACCACTCTCTTTTTCTCTTTTCTTTTTGTTTTTCTTTGCCGAAAATCCAAACATACCACTCTCCATAGTAACCCCGGCCCAGGTGAAAGGAAAAAAAAATTAAAAAAACGAAAAAGGATATGCTACTTCTAAGTTCTAACAAAGAGACTGGAGCTGTAATATTTATGATTTATGAAATGAAAAAGGGTTTACAAATTACAACTTTACACTCCCTTGGGACGGACACCTGTAATCTCTGAATGATACGGAGAAGGTTAGAATGTGAACCCTGAGCACGCAATGACGACGAAATTGGTTCCCGGCCTCCCACGGCAGGGGTGAATTATCACTTAGCCGTCCTTCGGGATATCCGTTAAAATTGGAACGATACAGAGAAGGGTAATTAGCAAATGGCCCCTGCGCAATTAAGGATGACAGGCATAAATTGAGAAATGGTCCAATTAGGGAAAAAAAATAATAATAATAAAAAAAAACACTTAGCTAGTGGATGAGGACCTGCCAGCAAGATGGGTGACGCCGTCTCCAGACTGAGAGTTGTTCGACTTGAGGATCTAGAAAATTTGACCAAAGCAGTTTCAGGATTCACAGAAAAGACACAAGCGAAACACAGAGAGCTTTGGGAGATTTAAAAAAACGATGCAATCACGGCAATGCCGTGAGTGCGCTGACATCAATCAATACAAATTCAATACATTCAGAATCACACTCTTACAAGCTCTTCCATTTTGCAGATTGCAATTCTGCCTTCTGGTAGCACATATCTGCCGTAGATTTTTCAACGACAGCCCCTACTGTAGCTTTTTTTTTACGACAGCCCCTCGCTTTTTTCGACGACAGCCATTGCCATTGACTTATCTAGCCCCTCTCAGGCCTCTGTCCACTTCCGAGTTGCGACCACTGAAGTGTGGTCAGCCAACGTAGGGAGGAACATGCAGCCCCTCCCCATCCATGCGATTCATGCCTTAGTTCACACCGTTTCGGCATAAATTTGGTCGTGATCACTTAATTATAGTCCACCCTTTCACTTATGCTGCTTGGCTTAGCGTAACGTCAATCCCTACTGAACTACAATTTTGTGCTAGACTAGCATGAACCTGTGGTGCATATGTGGACCTGGTGCAGTTCCTGCACCATCAGGTCGCAAGAAGTACGAGCCCAGTGGGTCTCCTCTCACAGGATCACACCCTTATGCTTTTGACACTCGAACGAGTCCCCCGGGTCCAGTGGGGCTCCTCTCACAGGTGCTATGTCTTGGCTAGTGTGATGTCTCCGCCACACAATCATAGTCCAGTAGGCCCTGATCCCTAGTAGGGCTCATTTGGCAGGCACTAGTGCCTAGTCCCAAGAGACTTGTCTGTCTCTGGGCTCTGGTCCACAGGCGTGGTCCACAGGCCCCAATCCATGGTTCCTTAGCCCCTTGGCTTTACTTGGCCTTTATTACTGATTGTTATACGATCGATGGGCTAGCAGCAGTACTCGAAGGGGTTTGCAGGTTCTCTAGCCCTTGCACTACTCGAACGCTCTCCAAGACATCACCCACCTTGAGATCTGCCAATAACGTCTCATTCTCCGTGACATATCCAAAGACTGCATAGCGACCGTCAAGGATGTTTGCTCCTGTTGGAGTCAATTCACTCTCTTTGAGGAGCCAGAAAACCTGACTTGAGCCCGAGTCGTTGCTAAACTCCTCACGGGCCAAGGCCATCGTGCCAAACGCATTGAATGGGAGGGCCGTTCCTTCCCGGAAACGGCCAATCTCTTCCAATGTTGCACCATAGATGGGCTCTTTGTCACCAACAACCCTGATTTCTAAAGGTACGGTGCGCATCTGCTTCGTTGCTGGATCCACAAAGCCTTCCAATGGACCGTCTGGACCGTCCGGGTCACCCGTCTGCACGACAAATCCATCCGCTCTTTGAATCTCCATTCCGTCATAGAAGTGGCGTTGAACCAAGTCCACAAAGTTCCCTGCAGTTACTGGGGCATTATATCCATCCACAACGACCTTGAAGACGACAGGCGCCGTTAAGTTCGGGTTGTCTTTAACCCTAACCTTCATCTCCACAGTTGCTCTTCCTTTCAGAACTGGTCTGTCGGCGAATTCAGCTGGAATCTCAAAAGGAAACTTCTCCACCATATCCTCTTCAATGTGAGTGACATAATCCAAAAGCTCAGCTTGTTTGGGGGCTAGGGCATCTCTGTCCTTGTCCTCAAAGATGGTTGTGAAGCTCTGCAGCCCATCCTCTAGTTTGTCCAGCAGTTCTTTACCCTCATCCTTCTTACCATCAGCCACATCTGCCAGGATAGCTGCCTTGTTCTGACTCAAGGCCCTGGATGCCTTTCTGACAGATCGCTCGGCACTGTCGACAGCCTTTGTCCCCGGAAGTTTGAGGTCCTCCGTAATCAACTCCAGTGCCGACTGAACCTCCTTGATCGGTTTGTTATTAATGGGAAGAGCATAACGCAAAAGCGCGCGCGCATCCTTTACCGGAGGGCCAGCGATTAGACCTGCGACTTCACTATACACCGGTCCTCGCACGACTTCAACTGAACTTCCTGCGACCGCCCAGGCTGGGGGGGGCTGGAGGGGTACTGACAGAGCCACAGCCATTGCACCTGCAGCACAGACGACGAAATTGCGGACCTTCTGAGAAGCGACAGGTTCGGCCCTGTCTTCACGCCCACCGTGAGTAGGATGATGAGCTGATGCATTCACTTTGCAATTCTGACCATTTCGTGAGCAGGAACGCGAATTGGACTTCTGAAGCTTCAAACTTGTACCGTAAAGCTCATTTCTTAGCAACGAGGCACGTGAAAGCCATGTGCAAGATGACATTGACAGTGACGTCAAAGATTCCACATTCGTATCTCGTTCATGTTGGGAACGACCAGAAAGAGAAAGCGACCGAACAGAACAAACAGATTCACAACCGTGAAGCAGGAACGCTCTGGCCATTTTACCCTTCCTCCTCCTCCTTTCCTCCTCCCTGTCACCACCTTTTTCCCCGGTCCTTCCCTGGTCCCCTTACTGCCCCTTATGTTTGCCTGTTTTGTCTAAGGCTTCCAGTTTCCCAAATTACAGCATTGGCGACTGTCACGCTGACGTCATGACATCACTGCTTACATGGAATGCTCGTCTTTCCGCTCCCTCCCAAGAAAGATTTCCTTGCGCCTCAACCGCTAGCTCCTTCATGTCAACCAGATTCACAGTGACATGTTGTCCTCAACACTTTTTGTTAAATTTGCTTAGTTCAGAAGACCCTTGCTATGAGCCCCGCTTCTTCTTGAGTGGGGCCCCAGGAACCGTCCATTTACTCAAGAAGCTTGATGCTCAGCAATCTTGCTCCTCGTGTGAGAAGGTGGGGAAGAACTGTCATGTCAGGGAGATTTACTGCAGCACAGCGGTGACAGCCGTCAATGCATCTCCTGTTACGTGCCATCCATCCCTCTTTTCGGTTAGGGCATAACTGCGAGCAATTCGGACGGGCAAGAACATAGTTGCAATCGATTCAGGAAGGGCAAGAAAACATTGTTGCACAGGATGGTGCTGTTGATAGTTGCATGCAGAAATGTCCGACAGCATTGTGCATAACAGGCAGGAAGACACATCCTGGTGAAACGCTGGGCAGCAGACACTTGTCCCACATGTCAGTCTACTAGAAAACGGTGAAGAAAATAGCCTTTTCAATGTTTCATTAAATTTGAGACTGTTTTTTTTTTGTGTACGTGTGTGTGAAATTAAACATGGCATTTTTGTGAGGGCTTTTCCTGTCTGAAAGGGACCAGCAGTAGGGAGGAACGTAGGAAGATAGGGAGGTACTTTTCTTACCTTCAGCCGGACCTTGTAGAACAGACGGGGAAACCACTCGTAAAAACGCCATGTCGGTTTCATGCACTTGAAGAAATACCACAAATTTACAAAAATGGTTGCCAAAAGGATCAGGAGGGAGAGGGGGGCTACTGATTTGTCCACAGATCACATTCCCACAGAATATAGCAGTCCCTAAAAGACAACTAAAACAGCCTGACACTGTCTACCAGTATGTGACACTGTTCAAAACTGTTCAAAAGTTCAAAACTCCATGTTCCAAAGGGTGGGGGTTGGGGAACAGGAGGTTGGTTTGTTTGCCTACGTGCTAGAGACCTGCTCATTGGCAGTTAGGCCTGGCCTCACGAGTAAAAGGAGAGACCAGACATGAGACTCGGGTTTACCATCACCTGCCTAAACATGCCCTGTAGGATAACAAGCTAGGATAGTTACCCTCCAGGTAAAGAGACTAACTCGTTCGTGACTCAGCTTGGCTCCATGAGTAAAGAGCGTTAGCAGACAGATGCCATGTAGGCAAACAACCTAGCATGTCGACTAAATGTGTGGCCCTATCGAGAAACCGCCTCCTCTGAGGACGGTCCATAATGACACTGGATACCATAAACTAATAAACTAATGTCTGTGTAACCAGGAAAATATGTTGTTCTGGGACGCTGGACCCGGTTTCCAGCAGGTGCAGCTCCCCAACAATAGATGGAGCCTCCCCGAGACTGATAGAGGTGTCTGCTCTTATCAGCACCCCTACCATCGTCTCGGGTTGTTTCTTTAAAAAAAAAAAAAGAAAAAAAAAAGACAAGGTGTGTGGGCATTCCTCCGGCCTCCTACATGGGCTCCTTTAGGGCGGTCAGTTCTTCTGTCGGTCCCCAGGCCGCGCAGCCTCCTTGCTGTGCGACTTGGACGGCCACGGCCATCTTTTAGGACCAGGCTCCTATTTTGTCCCGTCGCCTTTCTTTTTTTCAGCATTATTTTTTTTTTTTTTTGCAGGTTGAGTTTGGGACTGAGTTTTGTCTGTCTCAGAGGTGTCCCTTCGGACCTTTCGTTTTTTTTTTCTGAACAGGCAGATGCCTGTTCGAGCCAGTTGAGTTCAATTCAGGCCAAGGTAGGCCAGGTTCAGTTTCGTCCGTAGTTAGGACTGGACCAGGTGGTGGTCCGTTTGTGCCGGGCCCAGTCCTCAGGTTCCTGCAGCAGTAGCAGGATGGCCTGGACGTCCAGTAGGGACCCAGGCAGGCCGTCGTAGGCCAGATCGTAGGACCAGGAGTTGGGGCTGCGATCAGGACTGCCGATCAGATACTAGATCGGATGGTCCTGATTGCAGACCGGAGAGCACGCAGCCAGGCCCAGTGGTATATAGCTGGGACGGTCAGCTGAGGGGAGTTCATTCAGTCTGCTTGAGCAGCGCCGGCTGGGAGCATGGGCCTGGCAAGCGCCGTCAAATTAGGTAACCCTTTTTGTTGGGGGCCATTACCCGGCGTCGGCTGAGAACATTCAAGGAAAAAAAAATTCAAGAAAGATGGTAAACGACTTCCAGCCTCACAACCTGCCGCTGCTGAAAATGAATGACCCAGAACCGGCGATAAACAAACGATGGAAAAGGACCCTAGGAATTGGCATGACAAAGATGACAAAGGCATGCACATTGTAGTAGAACAACCTGATTACGAACAATGGAATGCCAATTCTTTGTGATTTCCCAAGGTTGTTCACCCTCCGAAGGCAGGGTGGAAGTGCAAGGAGACCACACTGGAGAAACTCAATCCACAAGGGCAGTGAACTCTCTTGGCCAGCGTGGATATGGCTACCGGGCAATCGGCAGAGCGGGAGGCGAGAAGAGGGCTTTTCATCACACCAACAAACAAATTCAGTCTTGTAAGCTGTAATGATGAAAAGCCCTTTCTTAACAAACAACAACAACAACAATAATTATCTGCTCTTGCTGGTCTCACTAGCAGCCTAAAGTCCTTTCTCAACAACAACAACAATTCTCTGCTCTTGCAGGTCTCACTACCAGCCTAAAGCCCTTTCTCAACAACAACAAAAACAACAATAATTCTCTGCTCTTGTGGGTCTCACTACCAGCCTATGTGACTGACCATGTGCTCTTACCTACTACTCTAGCCTTACACGATGCCGCAGAGCACAATGTTGTTCCCACTGACATCTGAATGAGAAATGTCTCTCGCCGGAGCTCTTCTTGGCAACCACCAGGTGTGTCCCTCGCAAACCTCCTTCGCCCTACGGACCTCCTCGTCCTCCTAGGACCTCGCCTCCATGTGCCACCTCCCTCTCACTACCTTCTTCCCCCAAACATAACGCATATGCGTTGTATTCGAGTTTCAAAATTCGAAAAAAATCGAATAGAACGCATATGCGTTGTATTCAAAATTTAGGACTATTCGAATAGAATGCATAAGCGTTGTATTCGAATAGAACGCACCTATGTGTTGTATTCGTTTACAATGCATATGCGTTATGTTCGGAGGAAGAAGGTAGCGTCCAGCCCAGCTATGCGTGGCAGTGACCCACACCCAGCTACAACTGGCTGACTGGCTGCCACTGCTGCGGACACAGGCTAATCATGACACGGATGTGCGAATTCCTGGCAGCACCATCGTGCCAGAATGTGTCTGGCTGCACTCTATATGCAGAGACTGGGATGCGGACGTGGACGGTAGGCCTTGCTTATTGGCTGCTTCTGAAAGCAGCCGTGGACTACCAGGATTCCAACGACCTCTCCGGTCCCGCGACTCTGCATGGACTGGCCTTTTCTGAAAACTGCGGGTGCTGTTTTCGTTCGGCCTTCACTTAAGGTCTGGGCCACTTTGGGCCCTTCTCTCTGTAACGCATCTGGGAGGCCCAGGTGCTTCACACTCCCCATTCCCTTGCGTTAGGAGTCCCCTGAGAATCCTCTTCAATTCCAATCACTGCTTTCCTTTCACACCCTTTAATCTGCTGTCACAACTCCCCCTGCTGTGTGCATCTACTTTTCCCTTGTGAACCATCAACCTTCCTTCACTCAGGTTGGTATGATATCTAAACCTAACTCTGTAGCGCAGCTTAGGCTTTGGTCGGTGTCCTCTCCCAAAGGATCTTGGTACCGGTATATACCGGTGTTCAACAATAGAATCAAGTCCAATCAACATCCACATAACCATCCATCAGGGGCGATACGATCAATCTACATGACGAGAATTGAATCAATTGGTCATTTACTAGGAACAGAGGCAACAACTTTCATGTGTAAAAATACTGGATAGGTTCTTTAGATGATGTGGGACACAATTGCTTACGAAGGAACATCAGGATCAGTAAGATCACCTGAATATAGGGATAGGACAGAAATGGAATCCTCAGTAGATTGACCTTCTGGTTAATCTTCCTAGTTTATAATCCAGTAGTTCATAGCCTTTCGAATCATCCTGAATCTTCCTGAATCAGACGGAATCATCTGGAATCATCCTCAAATCATCCTGAACCATTATCAAGCATTGTATTTCTCTTATAAGGGACGCTGGGCCCGGTTAAAAAAAAAAAAAAAAAAAAAAAAAAAAAAAAAGATTAGTAGCTCCAATATCTGAACTTGTACATGGCCGATAGTACAGTGGCTGGCTGGAGTTCCCTGGATAATATTCTCGTCCGGGACTTCTGGACTAAACTCTGCAGTTCTCACCCATAACCAAATTTCCTACCTGAAATAGAGATACACGTCTGTGGGAGTGTGCTTATTTCCTTGCTCACTCCTTTCCTGCTGATATTTCTGTAGCTTCTCTACAAGTAGATAGTTCCGCTCCAGCAAATTTGTTCATAAGTTCATAAATTTCATGCTCTCTTCTCACCCGGATAACATTTTTTTTTAATATATTAGTTCAATGATTTTCTATCCATCTCCAGGGACCCAACGACTCTTTTTTTTTTTTTTTTTTTTTTTTTTTTTAACCAGCTACCTCTACTAGAGTGGGAGGGACCCAAGGACTCGGAAAATCAAAATAACAAAATTCGTGGGTCATTTCAATAAGCGCAGAAATCACACGTTTCGCTGAATCATCGTATCGTAATTTTCTACGGGATCTGTTTGTGTTGTAGTGTATACTCTAGATTTCCAGGTGGCATATGCTGACACTTGTCTGAACATAGTAAATCAAGTGGTTTCCTAGGCTTCTATCCAAGCTGTAGGTGGTCGGGATGGCAACCCGTAGCAGAGGGAACGACGCTGTGGTAAGCACTTGCTACTTGACGCAACTGCTCATCCCACTCGAGTTGATCTCGGGTGATAAAAGGTATAAGCAATTGCCGTGCCCTGACCTGAACTCATAGTCAGGGCAGTTCCATACTTGTTCCTTCGAGACCGTCATTGTTCCATTGTGAACCTGACATCCCCATCACTCGTTATCCTTTTTCGGAAAACCAAAGTCTGATACCTGTATGCCAAGAACGCTTTAATGCTAAATCTGTCTTTGCTGTTTTTGGGAGTGCTAGCATCCTTTGAAAATCCGTCTATGCCCACGAATAGTTGCCGACTACGATTCCAGTTGGTGATGACTGCCATCCAGTCCATGGATATATTATGGACTCACCAGGTCCAAAAGGAATAGGAAGAGGCTCACGTAAGCACATAGATGACTGTGTGCGAGGTTTACCCCATTGGCAAACCTAAAAGCTTTTCTATATACGTGTGGGCACCCTGCCTCATACCTGGCCATTAAAAGTGTGGCAACAGATTAGCACAGGTCATCTTGAATCCAAAGTGCCCTGCTCTGTCATGGGACTCACCAAGGAATAGACTTGTGAGTGTCTTCAGAATGAGGACACAGAGTCTTTCAAGCCCGTCTTTACCGAGGAGCAGTAATCCCTTGACCATCAAATACTACCCACTAACAACCTTATCATTGCTCTAGAGGCATCTAATGATCTCACTAAGGATATTACTCCCTGCATAAGCATCCGTTACATCTTCTGCTATGCTCAGCTCAGTTACTATAGCACCTAGGAAGTTAGCTACTTCTACATCAGCCGCAGGCCCCTTTCGGAGGCCGAAACGCGACAAACGTTGCTGATGGAAGTTATCAATGGCGGCCCGACCCGGACTTTTTCGGATGGACGACGAGTTCTTTTCCAGCAAGGCTGGGACTGTGTGTACTGGTGGTTTAGAGTTCCTTTCTGATTAGTCAAGGTGAACCCAAACATTCCAATGTAATGCATCCACCTCTTTGGTCCATGAGGAAGATGTGACATCCCCTTAGTTGGCTGACCAATGCTGCCTGGTCCCTCCCGAGTCCCCCACGCCACAAGAGGGACGGGTCACATTGCAACAAAGTAAGGCGGCAGGAAATATGGCGACAACCACTGTTTTTAAGAACCCATTTGTTTGCGATAGCAATGGAAAGCCTTTCTCCCTGGTTGCTAACACCCACTGGCTAACTTGGGTGCGAAACGGGATTTACACCCTTGGGGACTTGTGGGATAGCCATGCGGGCACGTGGAAGTCGTCCCAGCAGCTGTGCCACACCCTCAAACACATCAAAAGGAGCCAAGGCAAGCTGCAACAGTTACAAACGACTGTCCCACCTTACTGGGTACCCACTTTGCAAGAAGGGCCGTCGCTGCGCGGCCTCGACTGGTTCATACAGGCAACCCCCAACCGGATCCCTATGATTGTCTTCAGGGTGTCACATGTCGCACACGACGGGGTGTAGCTGCAGGCCTACGAACCAGACGTGCCGGGGGTGAGTTGGGCCTCCCTAAAAAGGAACCACGAACTAGACTGCACAGTCCCAAAGAATGAGCTGATAACAATCAGAGTGGTGGGGTCTGACGACACAGGATATTATGCAGATGAGATGTCCAACCCGGTGGGTGGCCTAGCCTTTGATCCGGCGGAGTGGGAATGGAAGGGCCGCAATCCCACCCCAATATGGCAATATTCATTGAAGGAAGGTTATAAACAGGCACATGCACTCCACCCATCCACCACGGTTGTCCGGAACAGGTGGAAAAGAGATTCTCCGTTATGTGAGGAAAGCCTGCGCCACATCCTATGGGCCACCTACGCTCACATCATGCCCACCTCCCATAGAGCCCTCCAACGGAAAATAACCACCAATGCCTCCCAACCCCCGACTGGGTAATGACGAGATCCAACCTGGACCAGGCGGGGGTCCTATCCCCGATCTGCACCCACCGTGGACCTTACGCCCAACCACGAAGGACGGACCTCGAACACTGCCTGCTCGACTGTCCAATGGCAAAAAGGGTGTGGCAATGGTGGGATGCGATGTGACACATACTTACAGGATCTGTGTTCCACTGGAATGTTGCTCTCATCCTGTTAGGGCCATGGAACACATGCCATGATGCAAGCCATGATGCATGCCGTCCATGGAAAACAGACTTTTTTTTTTTTTTTTTTTTAGACCCTCCGGTGCTAGCGGTGCTGGTAAAAGCAGACACCGCTAGCACCTGTAGAGAGGCTCCATCTATTGGTGGGAGCGTCACCTGCTGGAAAGCGGGTCCAGCATCCCTTATACAGGGTAACTCAGAAGTGAAAAGTCTGGAAAGGTATCTGGAAAAAGCCTGCCAACATTGATTACTCTGGTTTCCAGAGGATTAACTGAGCAAGTTGTTGCATCGACGTCCCTGTGAGCTACTTAAGAAGAGTTTTCTGAAGAAGCACATGAGTGTGGAGCAAACATTCCATCCCTTGACCTGGCCAGGGATTCAGGAGGAGCCACTGGGGGGCACCGGTGGGATCTCCTTCCGTCTCCCTGCCCCTCCCCTAAATCCACTGATCCTTTGCACTCCCGAAGCCATACCCAGTGTCTTCCTGCTTCTACAAGGAACCCTGCCAGACTAGATCAGGTCGCTAGACTGGATCACAGACTGACTACAGTCTTCACCAGAATACAAAGTACGGTCATTATTGCTGCATCTAGACTCAAACTTGCCCCAAATACAGCTATAGTGACCGTACGTTGACGGTAGATCGGACTGTGAGGTCAAAAACCTCTCTTCGATATTAAGACAGGAGGGCCCTGACTCTTGCAGGTAAGAAAGGGATATTCAAGGATGTGAGATCTATGTCATAGTTTTCGTTTCTTTTCTTCAAGGACCCCTTGTCCTCGTCAGTTCATACAATCCTGGACTGCAGTTTGATGGCCAAAGCCCAACTTTTGCCCTACCGTCTTCACCCGAATAGAACGCCCGGTCATTATAGCTGTATCCAGACTGAGAAAATTGCACCAAATACAGCTATAATGACAGGGGGTGTTCTATTCGTGTGAAGACGGTAGCTCCTGGTCTTGGCGCAGCAGGTAACAATGTACCCATGCTCTTTGGCAATGCTCCGAGGAAGGTTCGGGTGCAGTACCTTGAATTCAGATTCCACCTGATCTTTTTTTTTTTTTCTTTAAGATTCCACCTGATCTAACCATGCAAATGCCGTCGTTTTTCTTTTCTTTCTTCATCTTTTTTTTTTTTTTTTAAATCTGAGGTGACTGTAGTCGAAGTCACAATCCTGTCCTATCTTCAAGAAAATGTCATCATTACATTATCCTAACTACTTCTACCCAATTCTATTGCTCAGTCTAAAGCGACTGAAGTAATGGAGGCACGACCCTGTCCTAACATCGGATCAGGTAGGCCCATCTTCAACATACATGGTGCTATAACCCCCTTACATCCTATCTCCTATCCCCTGAGGTTTGAATCCCTCTAAAATAAACCATCAAGTCTCTAATTTGCAGAACCTCAAATGAACCTCTCCTCTATCCCCCTAACTTCCATCTTGTAAAAACCTAAGAGAGAATGTAGGAATCAGCCCCGCAGCCATGGGCCGATTACCAGCTTCTGTTCTGAAGCGACAGACGCCAGCAAATTTCCTTTGGCCCAAGTCCTCTGGAACCACAATGGTCCCTTACGTTGCCAATCTGCTCTGATTATAAACCTGATCTGTGTCAAAATTGCCTTTTGGGTCTGAGGCAAGGACCAACGTTCTTCATCTTTTTGTTCTTGTCTCTTTCTTGTAATTTCAGAAAGATTAGCACTTGGTCATTG
This sequence comes from Chara braunii, assembly GCA_003427395.1. Lineage (NCBI taxonomy): Eukaryota > Viridiplantae > Streptophyta > Charophyceae > Charales > Characeae > Chara > Chara braunii. The sequence goes on from BFEA01000441.1 coordinate 620,362, forward strand.
GACGGTGACCTTTACTTTTCCGTCTTTATGGGGCCAAGTTTGCACACGAACTTGGCCAAAGATAGCTGTGAAGTTCAGACCATGGATACTCCAAGGTCAACGGCCCAAAACACCCCAAGGGGATACAATATCTAGCCAGGATCGCCCTGAGTTAGAGAGCAGCAAAGACAGTCACCTTTCCCCATCCCCTGCTCCTCCTCCTCCCTCGCTTCACTTCCTCTCTCTTTGCCTCCACCTCATGGAAATTTTATCTGCAGTCCACCTCTGACTGCTACATCCTCCCTTCACCAACTGCAACGATCAGAAAAGGGAGTGTTTAAGGTTCCGACCTCTCTCTCTCTCTCTCTCTCTCTCTCTCTCTCTCTCTCTCTCTCTCTCTCTCTCTCTC
>BFEA01000441.1:621199-634861 GCA_003427395.1 Chara braunii
TCTCTCTCTCTCTCTCTCTCTCTCTCTCTCTCTCTCTCTCTCTCTCTCTCTCTCTCTCTCTCTCTCTCTCTCTCTCTCTCTCTAGCGCGCGCCCGCGCGCGAATAAAACACATATGCCTTACGTTCTATTTGAATAAAACACATAGGTGTTTTATTCGAATAGCCCTTGTATGCTTTCTATTCAAATCATCGATTTTTTTGGACTTGTCAGATCTCCAGAATCTTTTCCAGATCCCTTCCCCCTGTCAGAATTAGCAATGGTGGATTCACAATGGTATCCTCAATAAAATATGAATGCAACATATGGAAAAGTTTTCTAAAGTGTTGGGCTAGTTTTTGGACTATTTACAGGAGATAATTTTTTTTTTGCTAGATTTAATAGTGGTATCTGGCGGCCTGGTTTGGCTGAAGAGGCAATTTTTTTCTCTGCATATTTTTATAAAGAAACAAAGGCTATGTAAAAGGGACGCTGGACCCAGTTTCCAGCAGGTGACGCTCCCCACCAATAGACGGAGTCCCCACCCAGGTGTTAGTGTTGTCTGCTCTAATCAGCAACACTAACATTGGTAGGGTTTGTTTAAAAACAAAAAAAACAAAAAAAAACATATGCGTTATGTTCCGGGGACGAGGATAGGCCGCTGGATACCAGAAGGAATCCACTGTTACCGGACTCAGCTTTCTCAGAGTTATGGCCTCCTCGCGGCACCACTACGCCAACATTCAGACCACCGGGCTGACCCCCGAACGTTCGGGCGTTTGGGGTCCTGTTCAGGGGCCGAACCTGAAGGGGTTCGGCCCCCGCCAAAAATTATTTCGGGGCCTAAAGATGATTTTTTTTGTTGAATTTTTTTAGTAAGTTCTTTAGGACATGTGCTACACGCATATAAATTTTCAAGGCATTCTGCCAAGCCAAAAAAAAAAACAAAAAAAAAAAACGTCAAAGATGGCGGTGTTAAAAGGTGCTCGGCTACTCAGTGTTTTTTTTTTTGCACTTTTCACCTTTTGTTGTGATTTTAATAATCATTTTATTTTGATGCCTCAAATATTTTCTTTTTTTTTTTAACTTTTTGCATGAGTTTTGTATTATGTGAAGTACACATATGTGCAAGGAAGATGAGCAATAGCGAACTTCAGCAATCAAACAGCATCATACACATTAGACCAGATAGTCGTGACCTCGAACCAAAAGCAGAATTGCATCACGAGTTTCACCAAACAAGAGCACACCAAGAGCTCATAATTGACAATGCTGGAATAGTCTCATCATCATCATCAACGAAGAACCAATGTTGATATCCTATCTGGCGCTCGGCGCCCAGACTACAGATGGCAGATCCTATCCAGCCTACTCTACAATGCCGCTGATGACGTCAACAGCTCCCCGAAGTACGAGCAGATCTCGGTCAATGCTGCACGCTTCAAGCACCAGGTAGGTCTCTCGTATCACTCACAACCTCGCTCCCCAATTCACAGATGCCACTTGCACCCAAGGACCACCATGCGCCCCATCCAGCGTACAGCAGCGCAGCTCGGCTATGGCTGCCTGCTCCTTCCAGCTCGCCCGTGAGCGCGTGAGCCTGGCAGGCGATAGGGCAGCAGCGCTTGCGCACAAAGCAGCCAGTGCCCGAATGTCCAATGCGGAGGCAGGCCCTTTGCTATAGGGAAGTCGCCTGCCTGCTGCTGCGCTGGGCCTTTCCCAAGAAGCTTCCAGTAGGCCCTGGTAGGCTGAGGCCCAGTCCAAACGAATCAGGCCCAGGGCCTGTGGTGGTTACTTGTGCCCAACTGCCCTCGGCCTGTGTTTGGCCCATATCCCGTATCCAGCCCAGGGCCTACCTTCCATACATGCAAACAGGCGGCCTGGGCCTGGGTGCTCTCAACCAACTGGCACTGCGCAACTGCCTGAATTTTCCTCAGTTGCGTGGTGTCCGAAATAGGGGCCCTCAGGCCGTCGCCGAGCCTGCCTTCACTTAGGGCGGCCGACGTATTGCATGACAGGGCCGAAAAGGGGCTCATCGGGGTCTTGGCCTCACATTCCCTCCTCCATAACTTCGATACTCCTCTGAGAAGTTCAGTCTTCGATAATCTGGCGCTTTCCTTTCTGCAGAGACTTCTTGTATTGAGTTACAGCTTGAGGAGCGGTTTGCATGAGTTCCTCTCTGGTAAACCATCGGTCCTCCTTGGGATCAGTGTGATGTCGGAACCGAATGCGGTACTGCAGCCTTGGTTTCGGTGGACGTCCCCTGCCCGTCGGTCTTGGAGCTGGCAGTTCTCTGTGGTCCACGATGTCATCAATGTCCACCTTTCCGTCCATGGTTGGGGGCAGCATTGAGCGAAGAGAAGGAAAGTGGTCGGTTTCTTTAAAAAGGTGCAAGCTTGGAGGCGTGAAAGACGGGATAAGTACGAAGGGGACCAGGGACCCGGATTACATAGGAAGGCCCATCCGGATCAGTCCCAACAATATCTAATACCTCCCATGGTCTAAAGTACTGAGGCATGAGCTTGCGGGATATCCCGTGCTCCTGTCCCAGTTCTGAGGACTTAACCCAACCTCTGTCCCCTACCTGAAATGTAGGCGGGCGGCGGTGTTTGTTTTCGGACTCTATCATTGCCGCCTGTGCCTTCTGCATTTGTTCCACTGCCTGCTGCATCTTCTGTTCATATCGATAAGCGAATTCTAACGTACCCGGCGCAGCAGTCGGTTGGTTCTCAGGTAATAAAAAATCTAGGGGCAGTCTAGGTTTGAAAGTCAGTAGTAAGCTGTTGGGGCTGACCCCGGTGGCGCTGTGCACAGCGTTGTTATACAGGCTGGCGATGAGAGCAAGCTTCTCATCCCAGTCTACCTGATTGGGCTTGATGTAATGCCGCAACAGGTGTTGGACAGCGCGGTTCACTTGCTCGGCTTGGCCATTGGCCTCTGGGTGATTCCCATATGTCATTTGCAACTGCGTTCCCTATTCGGCAGCGGCAGCCTTCCACAACTCACTGCTGAATCTGACATCCCTGTCACTCACGATTGACTTTGGCAGACCAAAATTCCTGACCCAGTTCTCCTTGAACAATCTGATTACATACTCGGTCTTCGCTGTCTCCGGCATGGCAATTAACCTAGCGTACTTACTAAATCTATCCACGATAACGAAGATGTGTCTCATTCCGCTCGTGCTGGTGACTAGCATATCCATGAAGTCCATGGACAAGCTCTCACCAGGCCTTTCCGGAATCGAAAGAGGCTTCAGGAGCCCAAGAGGAGCCCGAGTACGTGGCTTGTCCCTCTGACAGACCTGACAAGTCTCCACGAGCATCTCTCATCATCGTGGACCACCAGAACCGTTGCAACAAATCGGTTGCTGTCTTTTCTAACTAAAATGGTTAGTGGCATCATGACACTCGCCTAAAAACAAACTACGCAAAGACTCCCTATTAGGAACACACAAACGTTTATTCCCTGCCTTCTCAAGGAACAGCAAGCCGTTGACCAACTCAAACTCGGTAGAAGTCCTCTTGTCCTTCGCCTCTAGTCTGCGTATGATCTCAGACATGAACTGGTCCTCCCGATAGGCTTCCACCAAAGAGCGAGTTACATCGTCCGCAAGTTCAAACTCAGTAATTAGCGCAACTGAGAAGTCAGGCCTACGCGATAGGGCGTCAGCAACATTATTATGCTCTCCTTTGAGATACTATGGATCAAAATCATACTGCTCGATGACTTCGATCCAACGCTTCAGAGCGTCGGAGAGCACTGACTGAGTTCTCATCCATCTCAAGGTCTGATGGTCAGTCCTGAGGATGAAGAACCTCCCAAGGAGATAATGTCTCCAGTGGGTCAGTGCCTTATGAACCGCATAGAGTTCCTTCTCATAGCTGGACTTGGTCAACTTCTGAGACGACATCTTCTTGGACATGTACTCGATTGGCCTCAACTTTGGCCCCTCATGCTGCGCAAGCACGACACCAATGCCATATTGACTGGCGTCCGGGGTACTACGAACGACTTGTCAGGATCAGGAAGTTTCAAGACCTTGTAGTGCGTCAACACATGCTTCAGATGTCTGAAAGCAGCCTCGCACTCGTTTGTCCACTCCCATGGGGTGTCAAGGCGGGTCAGGTCAGTCAAAGGGAAAGTGCGGTAGTAGCCTGTCATCCCTAAGAAAGACCTCATCTCAGTCACAGACTGAGGGCGTGGCCAATCACGAATGATGGCCACCTTCGCGTCATCGGGCTTCAAACCCTTAGCGGAAATCTCATGACCCAAGTACAAGATACGGGTGCGGCCAAATTCGCACTTCTCCCCGTTAATCTTGAACTTGTGCTGCCGAAGGAGACTAAGGACTTTGTCTAAGTGCGCAACATCCTCCTCGACAGTCCTACTAAAAATAAGTATGTCATCGAGGTACACGATGACAAACTTATCCAAGTAGTCATGAAAAATCCGATTCATAGCGTGCTGAAAGGTGCCAGGAGCATTGCAAAGGCCGAAAGGCATCACCACAAACTCGTACAGACCGTACCTGGTCTGAAATGCGGTTTTGTGTTGATCCTCGGGCCGGATTGCAATTTGATGGTACCCGGACTTCAGATCTATCTTACTGAAGTACCGACACCCTTGCACTCTATCTAGCAAATCATCGATGCACGGTAGGGGCTCTCGGTTCTTGACAGTGACGGCATTGAGGCCCCTATAGTCAATGCACATCCTCAAAGTGCCCCCTTTCTTTGGTACGAATAAGACTGGAGAACCATAAGGAGAGACACTCGGTCGGATCCACCCCTTCTTTATGAGTTCCTTGAGTTGCTGGCGAAGCTCGTCAAGCTCACCTGGAGACATCCGATAGATCCTACCCTTCGGGATGCTAGACCCTGGGATAATCTCTATCACGTGGACGACCTCCCTCTCAACAACCGTTGTCGGCTCTTCAAATAGATCAGGATATTTAGCAACTACTCCCTCTATCTCCGGCGGCATTGTCACCGGCTCGCCTCCAGCAGAGACATAAACTAGACACATACCCTCCTCCTGATTTTGCTTATAGTAATTATAGAACGCGGTCGCACACATGCATCCGTGGGACTCGATCAGACTACTAGCTTTGAACTTTCGTAATCTGACGGTCCCTCCACCTAGCAAAGTGTGTTTGACCATTTTTCGGTCCCAGTCAAACTGGGGTTGTGCCACAGAGAGGTAGTACATACCTAACGACATATCCATGGGGAGATCATCACTCACTAGGAACGAGGCTCGATGTGTCAATTCGCCTCCCCGGTACGGAAAACAACACTCGACATCTTGGAGGTAGTCGTTGACTACCATGCATTGTTTGTTGGCACAGGTCGACTCAGGCGCTGCACTCGCCCTTGTAAATGCAGCCTCTCAATGCACGCGCGACTAATGAAGTTCCTGGTCGACCAAATGTCATAATAGGCCCCGGCCTTGCAGCCACCAATGACTACCTCGCTGGCGAAGATCTCACTCTTAAGGGCTTTGACCAAGGTCGTCCAAGAAGCTAGCGGGTCTGATCTAGACCACTCCTCCTCTAGCTCCTCTAAGGACTCGAACACATTCATCGAACAGAGGCTCGATGGGTCTGAACGTGTTTGCGGGACGACGATGGAGTCAGTAGCTTGGGTCATCTCTCGAGATGGTGAGGGTGTGTCCACCACCTCGACCCTAGCAGGAACAACTACTATTCCTACTGGCCCGACGTGTTTCCCGGAGCTGTGCCAGAACTGCTGGCCACATTGCTACCAACGAGAGTGGAGAATCCCAACGCTTGCACCATCGTAGGCGGGATCTTCTCTGTCACCTTCTTATTGCGGCACTTGAATTGGTTGTGGCCATATTGTCCACAACGAATACAGGTCTGTCGGGTGTACCTGTCTCTCCACACGTCCTCTGTGAGACCCGCTTTCTCCCATGGAGGAGCGTTGGGGTCAACTTGACTCCTTGACCGGGAACCTCATCGGCGTCTACCAGTCGCCTTACCTTTTTGTGCTACGGCAGCGACTACTCCCCCCCCTGAAGCCTCTACGCTGCCAGCCTCTGAACCTACTCCCGCCTGAAACTCTTCGTCCAACTCGATAGTTCAACCGTCGTTGTCCACGAACATAATGCGGCCCTTCGCCTTCCAATTGGGAGGCAGTGTCTTCTTCCTACCATCCGTCGTGGGTGTTTGACCATGCCCTATCTTTGCTTCTAGGTCTAGGGCCTTCTTGCTGAACGATGGGAAGTTGTGCGTGTTGATGTTGGCCTCACCTGCCAACTGATTCCTGAGAGGCATTGAAAATAATCTCAAGTAGGAGGTGAGTAATACCTGGGGGTCGTAGCGCACCCCAGGGACACAGATCAGACGCTCTACTGCGTCAATAGCCTCCCTTACTGACTTAAATTGCCTTGTATGCAGCGCCAGGATCGCATCAGTGGGCTTTTGGGCCTCCTGAGGATCATGCCACCTATCTTCCACCATCTTGAGAAATTCCTCCGATTTCTGGTGGGCTGCCCAAGCGCGGAAGTCATGACCGTATCCCTGCAACTGCACTAAACCACTCAACCATCTTGTTGCACTACCCTCTAGGTAGGATGCAACCACAAACACTTCCTCGTGCGGCGAAGTAAGCTTGCACTTAACATAGACCGGCACTGCCCTCAACCAAGTGTCGAGGTTTTCGCCTCTCTTATCCCTTGTAAAGGGTTTAGGAGCGGCGATAGCCGTCTTTGGTACCCACTGACTTTGTCCCGGTCCCTGCACAGATCCGGGCTGGGGACCCTGTGGTGCAAGCAACTGCACTGACTGTTGTTGGGGCTGTGTACCCTGCGGTTGTGCTGGCTGCGAGACAACAGGCTGCCCGCTTACGGCAACCTGCGACGGAGGTTGGGCAAACACTGTCTGTACAGGAACCTGCAAACTAGGACCTGCTGAGAACCCTCCTGTTAACAGCATACCCAAGGAAACGGTCATCCTCTGGTCCTAAGGCCAAGTGGGCTATCAGGCGTCTAGCCGATCGCAAGATCCGATCATCCTCACTAGTGATGTCCCTATCGCTCATATGCCACAGAAATACACACCGTCTGCACTAGGACACACAATGGATGCCTACCGCAACAACATGTACAGACCGATTTATAAATAATCGGCGGCTATATCAGAGACTATACATTCGGGTCCAACAGGTAAGTTCAAATTCCTACAAACAAAACTATTTTACTTTGACTAGTCTGCAAACAGAAGCACAAGGAACAGAAAACAGTTCTAACTAATGTTGTCTGTCAGATGTTAATAGTTGTCCATCTAGCTAATCAAAATAAAAATAGAATCGTATGTTGGGTCTATTTGCAGAGTGGAATCTTACACAAACTTATCACTTGGAATCTACCCCTCCCTCAATTCTTCTTGAATGTCTCTTGTCGGCAACGTCCCTGAGCCATCCAGATAGTGTGCGTGTCTAAAGGTGTGCACATGGCCCAACCTTGTGCCCCGAGTCCTGCTGAGCTGGCCAGCCCTGCACTGTATTTATCCTTGCGTGCAGCGAGCCTTACACCGATCGATTGGCTGATCAAGAGGCGTTTTTATGGACGGCCCCCGAAGTCCCCAGGAATTATTTAACGTCGCAAACAGGACGACGATCACAACCAGTGGAAGGTATCCCGCTGGTGTTTATTTATAAACGCCCGGTCTCGTCTGTCCCCTAGGGCTGGCCTGCCCTTCAGAACCCCTCTACAGCGCAGCGAGCAGACAAAGGACAAAGCAACAAAGCATGCGTGCTCTACTCCCGGTGGGTTGGCATGGTGACTGTGACCAAGTGCTTCGTCCTGGGCCCTTCAGATAGCTCCGCCCTCTCCTTTCAGATGCTCCACGTGAAGGCTGACGACTCTCAAGGTTGAGCGCACACTCACATGAGAGGACTCTCACGACAAAACACACATCCTCACGGTAAGAAGTGCGGAAGAGGGTAGATAAGGTTAGGTGCAACATACCTCAAAATAGCTGCCCCCAACCACAGATAATCTCACCAGATGACCCGATGTTGATTGTGATGACCAATTGCTGCTTCGACACAACCAGCATCGCACAACTGTTCCACCTCAGCATCAATCACACACCGGATAGTTCTCATCACACTGCGAACACCCAATAATCACCACACAGCCTTCCTCGCGATACCCCTCACCTCCTGGGTCGCCACTTATCTTCGCCTTCTTCACTACACACGTCCCACGGCACGGCCGCTCACCGTACACACCGCATGCATGTACCGCATTAGGCAGAAGATAAGCGCCAGATTAGCGCACCGAACCACAGCTCCAATACCAAATTGCAAGGAAGATGAGCAATAGCGGACTTCAGCAATCAAACAGCATCATACACATTAGACCAGATAGTCGTGACCTCGAACCAAAAGCAGAATTGCACACGAGTTTCACCAAATAAGAGCACACCAAAAGCTCATAATTGACAATGCTGGAATAGTCTCATCATCATCATCAATGCAGAACCAATGTTGATATCCTATCTGGCGCTCGGTGCCCAGACTACAGATGGCAGATCCTATCTAGCCTACTCTACAATGCCGCTGATGACGTCAACAGCTCTCCGAAGTACGAGCAGATCTCGGCCAATGCCGCACGCTTCAAGCACCAGGTATGTCTCTCGTATCACTCACAACCTCGTTCCCCAACTCACAGATGCCACTTGCACCCAAGCACCACCATGCGCCCCATCCGCATACAGCAGCGCAGCTCGGCTATGGCTGCCTGCTCTTTCCAGCTCGGCCGTGAGCGCGTGAGCCTGGCAGGCGATAGGGCAGCAGCGCTTGCGCACAAAGCAGCCAGTGCCCAAATGTCCAATGTGGAGGCAGGCCCTTTGCTATATGGAAGTCGCCTGCCTGCTGCTGCACTGGGCCTTTCCCAAGAAACTTCTGGTAGCCCCCGATAGGCTGAGGCCCAGTCCAAACGAATCAGGCCCAGGGCCTGTGGTTGTTACTTGTGCCCAACTGCCCTCGGCCTGTGTTTGGCCCATATCCCGTATCCAGCACAGGGCCTACCTTCCATACATGCAAACAGGCGGCCTGGGCCTGGGTGCTCTCAACCAACTGGCGCTGCGCAGCTGCCTGAATTTTCCTCAGTTGCGTGGTGTCCGAAATAGGGGCCCTCAGGCCGTCGTCGAGCCTGGCTTCACTTAGGGCGGCCGACGCATTGCATGAGGGGCCTTGGCCTCGCATATGTAAAGTTGCAGGGCATTTGGCTATGCCAAAAAAAATGAAAAATCGCCAAAGATGGCAGTGTCAAAAACGGGCTTGCGCACTCACTAATTTTAATTCTCTAATTCCTCTTTATTTTTTATTTTTTATCTTATTAGTATGTATTTTCTTTTCTTTTTTTTTATTTCAAGTTTGGTAAGGAATTTGGATGTAATGCTCAGGCAAATGTTGTTTAGTTTATGTTTCTGCATAACATATGTTTTTTGCAGATTTTTTTTTTTTTTTTTTTTTGAGCTTTTGAGAATGTTGCATGATGCACCATCCTGTTGTCAAATATTTTCGAAGGACGCTGGGCCCAATTCCCAGCAGGTGCTGGTCCCCACAAATAGAACGGAGCTTTGTCTTTTTGTAAAAAAAAAAAGGGAAAAGAAAAAAAGTGCATGCAGGATCTGTTGTGTCTTCGATTGGGCATCAAGTCCTGCTTTGCTCCCTCATGATCCCACTTGTTCTTGCAGTCTGCAACCGCTCAGATGCAGCTACTCCTGGCCATGAATCTCGGCCATCAATATCTTTTTCTTTTCTTTTCTTTTCTTTTCTTTTCTTTTCTTTTCTTTTCTTTTCTTTTTTCTTTTTTTGGCCATGAATCTTGGCCATCAATATCATCACCTACTCCTAGCCATGAATCTTTTTTTTTTTTTTTTTTTGGCCATCAGTATCATCATCTTTGCCACTTGATGGGACGATCTTCGCATCCACGTGCCATGCCGAACGGATACCACACGTCTTCTCACTGCAGGCATCGTATTTTATCCCTGTTTGTTTGTTTGTTTGTTTGTTTGTTTATTTGTTTGTTTGTTTTGTTTTTTGTTTTTTGTTTTTGGTATTTCAAACTTCATCTTATCGCCGTTTGAGAATGGTTGAAACTTGAAAGATTTTTGAAACAAGAACATAGTGTAGTTTTTTGGGGGAAAAAAAGAAAAAGAAAAGAATGGTTGAAAGATTGTGTTGACCTTAGGTCAATTCACAATGATGCTGTTAAAGTGTGTACTGGGTACACGGGACCACGGGGAAAAACGAGTACCCTTGCTGGGGTGGGGTTAGGTGCTCATCTTGGGGCTTAACTTTCATCCCATTTCACTTATCCCATTGGTTAAGTGTCCTCCTAGCAAGGGGAAGGTTGCGTTTTCGATTCTTGGATCGGAATAGGTGTGCTGCACTACCATTTAGTGAGCGCAGAAACCTGGCGGTGGTCAGTGTGACCACATGACGCCGTGGTGCCTGCGTAGATGTTGGTGATGATGAGTCACTGATGCTGTTAAAGTGTGGACTGGGTACACCGGGCCACGGGGAAAAACGAGTACCGGTGCTGGAGTGGGGTTAGGTGCTCATCTTGGCCACAGGGAAAAACGAGTACCGGTGCCGGAGTGGGGTTAGGTGCTCATCTTGGGGCTTAACTTTCATCCCAGTTCACTTATCCTATTGGAGCTCACTTATCCTATTGGTTAAGTGTCCTCCTAGCAAGGGGAAGGTTGCGTGTTCGATTCTCCAGCCGGAATAGGCACGCTGCACTACCAAGTCACAATGACACTAGGATTTTCAAGTCTAATTTTCAATTTGATTTAAGAATGTAGTCAATGTATCTGACCGTAGTTACTGTCAAAAGTAGTAAAAGAAGTCCTTGCATAGGGGAAAAGGTCCCAGTGTCGTCAAAAAAGTCCGACTGTTAAGGGGATGCATGTTGCCTGTAGGACTGTAGAAGGCAGGTAGATAGTGAAAGGTGAAATTGAGAAAAGAATATAAACCCATGCAGTCAGCGGTACCGGTCCCAGTCAGTCATAGTCCAGTCAAGCAAGTACCGTGTGGGACTGTGAGCACCAAGGGCATGGGAAAGGGGCAGACCAACGAGTTACAGAAGTATAAATCAAGAGGCAGCGCCCAGCCATTCATTCATTCGCTGCGTAAGCCATGCGGAAGCGCTGCTACAGCGTCTTGTGCAAGGTGGTCTGCATGCTGCCCGAAGTCAAAGTGGGCTGAAGTGAGACTACGTAGCCATAGTTAGTTTAGTAGGGCGGCCATAGCTGCTGTAGGAGGTAGTAGGCAATAGTGAGTGTGGGTGCCAGAGAGGAACGTGCGTGAGATATTCAGGGTGATCTAGAGTTTATGGACAGTGGTGTTGAACGCAGTAATGAGAGTTGGGATGTTCAGGCGCTGTGGCGCCATAGCCTGGTGAAGCAAGTTGCAACCGAACTGTGTTCTCGATTTCCATATCTCTGAGCTTTGAGTGGGCGCGGTGCGCCAGTGTGAATCACCATCTGTTGCATGTATGTAAAGTGGAAAAGAAAGTGAGTCTGATTGCACCGAACATAACCCACCCTGAAAATGGCCGTATGCAAGCTATGTTTCCGGCCAGATGCAGTCAAAATGAGGGTGCGGTGTGTTCAGGGAAAGACTGTAGGACTTTTTTTTTTCTCTGCAAGAAAACGCAGCTGGGCTCACCACTTGCCCACTTGCCTCTGTCTAAACGTGAGCCAACTTCGAAAGGCCACTTCCGGACCTTCCAGAAGTCTGTGGTCTTGACCTTTCGAACACTGTAGCAGCTACGACCTTGACCCTTCAGGACTGTAGCAGCTACGACCTTGACCTCTCAGAACACCTACAGCTGCGACTTCTACAAGGCTGTGACCCCTACTCATCAGATCTACAGATCGAACCCCTACAGCTACACGGACTTACAACAGACATCAAACAACTACCAAAATACAGGTCACGGGTTCAAACACTCACGGGTGAACTCAATACTGTACATGGGCAAGGTAAGGTTTGGGGATCGAACTCTAGTGGCCGCATCTGTGACTGCAGAAAGGTGAAAACCGCTTCATCAGGGGAAGGTGGTAGTGTAGGCAAAGAAGTCCCAGTGCAGTTTTAGTTTTGCCCTGTATCTGGCCAGAAACATAGCTTGTATACGGCCATTCTTGTTTGACTCTTGGATTGAGATGTACGGGCTCGTCCCTCGGGACACCCGTTAAAATTGGAACGATACAGAGAAGATTAGCATGGCCCCTGCGCAAGGATGACACGCATAGATCAAGAAATGGTCCAAATTTCAAAAAAAAAAAGAGATGTACGGACTGGAGAAAAGCTACCCTTTTCACCTGAATAGAAAGCCCGGTCATCATACCAGGTCCTGTATTTTGTCTGTGCAGTGTGTACAGCGTTAATGACCGGGCGCTCTATTCGGGTGATGACCGGAAATTCCTTCTTGTTTACCACATTGCCTATTTTATTACCTTTAATTATTTTTTCCCTTCATATCAAACTGAAGATGGAGCTATGGCAATCTCATCCTGCAAAATCTTGTCCCTACAGTGGCAGATAGCACATCGCTGCCTGCCCACAAACGACTGGCTAATAGACCGCACCAACCTAGAACAGTGGGGCCTGGCGCTATGGGGCCTGGCGCTACCATGGTGCCAGCGGTGCCTGCACATGTTTCCGGGCCAGAAGAGGGTGGACACTATCGAACATATCTTTATGGAATGCCCAATAGCCCAGTTCATGTGGAGGTGGTGGGACCGGATTTGGCGGAAGATGGTAACAGATTTTCCCTGGCCATGGTCATGGCGGGCCACTGGCCATTAGCAGGAGAAGCCTCGGTTTTTGTTGAAAACATGCTCTGGCTGGGCAGGAGAGCGGTATTGTGGGCGCTCTGGAAACAAAGGTGTGTCTTGGCCTTGGAAAATGTGAGAATAGAAGGGGCGGAAATAGTGGAAGAAATCCGACAACAGGTACAGTTAGCACTCCCGAAAAGATGGTCCAACACGAAGTCACAACTGGATCTTCTTACGCAAATCGCTGACATCAAAAAGGGGATCACGGCATTCTGCACGGACTGGTTGGGAGGAGAAAGGGAGGGATGGGTAGCAAAGGTCACATGGAGAGGGGACTAAGTAGAAGCTCAACGGGGTTTGGAGGATACGAGGGACTACAAGTTAGTTTTTGAAGAATGGACCCAGGTGGAACCCTCATTCCCTTTGCGCCCCCCAACAGACTTCCCGGACCCCTTCCACCCCCCATGCCCTCTCTCTGACGGAAATCTTGGTTTGATGACATCCTCTCACCGCTACACCGCTACATAGGCAAGGGTACAGGAGGTCCCACTGGTGCCCCCCAGTGGCTCCTTCCGTTCCCTCTTTACAGTACATAGTCTGAAGTATAGGTCGCTGGACCCGTTTTTCATCATCATTATCACCACCAGCACTTTACCATCACCTATATCATGAGGGACGCTGAGCCCGGTTCTGAGCAAAAAAAAAAAAAAAAAAAAAAAAAAAAATAAGAAGAAGGGGCAATGGCTTTGTTTACGGGGATATCTACTCGCCCGTGTATGTCACGCCCTTTGCTGGAGATGGTTTGCTGGCCTGCCCTGTGCTCCCACAACAGGCAGGCTATGGTTGTTTACTGTGTTATGTG